>JAJEJO010002786.1:0-102867 GCA_020662805.1 Glaucomys volans
TAGGCAAATTGTATGATTCTACTTTGTGTACAACCAGAAAATGATAGTTGTACTCCATTTGGTTACAATCAACTAAAATAAAATAAATAAATAAAAAATACAAAAATAAAATAAAATATCCAAAATGGTAAGCCAGAATAAAACTTTCCTCTTTATAAAGTTGATTACCTTGGGTATTTTGTTAAAGCAGTGGAAAGCTTACTAACACAATTATTATTATCCCCACTTATTTATGGGGAAGCTGAGGCATAGCTAAGTTCAGGAATTTATATAATGTCACATGGCTAAAACAGGGTAGCTTTGAGGTTTAAACTTGAACTGAGTGTAGGGCCTGAGATCATTATAACTTCGCTTTATTGCCTATCATTATATAAGAAGGAATACAAAGGTCAATGTGGTGGTCTTTGTTGGAGGCTTAATGTTCTACAATGCCTGGTGCCTTAGAACTATGGCCAACATGTTCAGTGCAGTGAACAAGGAAGGGATTGACTGAATAATATTGTTTATATGGTAAAAAAAATAATGTTCAAGTTAAAAGAAATGAAAAATATAACTAAAGAGTGAGTTTAACAAATGGATAAATGAATGCTTAAAAAGACTAAAATTATTAATGAAGAGAAAATGTAAAAGGAAAGAGTGATATTACAGAGACTGCACTACTGAGTCAGAATGATATAGCCATAATCATGGAAAAAACTAAAAGCCAGGAACCATTGAATTCATTCAACTGGTTGAATATTCAGTGACATTTAACTCTACTGAACATCAGAACCACCTGTGGCAGTTTTAAAATATATGGAAGTCCAGGTTACACTCATGGAAACTCTGAATTCAGTGAGGCTAAGGGATACCCTCAATAATCAAAATCTCTTTCTCTCATCCCACTCCCCACCACCACTTCCTCCTCTTACAAATCTTTTGCTTCACCCTTCCCTCCCTCCCTTCTTTCCTCCCTCCCCGGCTTGCTTGCTTGCTTCCTTCCTTCTATCCTTCCTTCCTTCTTTTCCCTCCTCCCTCCCTCCTTCCTTTCCTTCTTCTAAGGATCCACAGGTGTTTTTAACTTAACAAGGGCTAAGGGCTGCTGGTACCAGCTTACAGCTCAGAAGCAAGCCACATGTGGAACTAGGAGAGCCAGAATTCAGACTAAGCCTAGGGAAGGGTAAGGAAAATGTCTGAGAACTACTAAATGCAGCAGGAATTCTATTTGTAGAAAAATGCCTTGCATACAAACTTATCCAAAATATGCAAGATATTCATCCAAAAATATTCACTAAAACACTTTGTAAGAGCATAAGCAGTGAAGCTATTTTCCACTGATAAGGGACAGGTTAAATACAGTACTTCATGTACATGAAATTTTAAATAATAAAGTAGATCTGAGTCTGTTGTTGTGAAAACATCTTTAAGAGAAATAAGTTAAATAATAAGAAAGTTGCAGCGAAATATTAAAATCTGATTGTATCAAAAGGAATGCCTGGAGAATACTCAATAGACTACTAAGACTGTTTACCCCTGGCTAGGTGAACTGAGGATTGAGGAGGCAGGGAGCAAGAAGACTTACTCTTTAACTCATGTGCTCTGGTACAAATTGATATTTGTAACAATGAGAATATATCCCTCTTATTATAAAGGAATTAAAATGCATGAAAGGATTTTCAACTGATTCATTGTTATCACCATAAATGCCTGGATCTTAAAATGGGTTATGGAGGATGATTTCTAAGGACTGGGTAACAGAGAGCAAAATGTAGAAAATACCATAGGTAATAATTGTGAGGTGACATTATGTGGAGGGGGCAAGATACAGAATATTACCCAAGAGAATCTAGAGAATCTCAGAACCCCAGACCTCAATGAGCAACAGAATTCCCAGAAAGAGCTGAAGTTTATAACATTTAGAGAATGAGGAAAAATGAACAGACATAATATACCAAAGATGATTATAGGCAAGAGCTGTTTTAAAGTCCAGAACAGAATACAAAAGGATTCTGATCTTTATGTCACTCCTGTTCCTAACAACAAAAACTAATACTGTTCAGCTTAGTATTGTGGTCATTCTTTTCACTGATAATTTCACGTAGAACATTCCCTGGAAAAACAACAACTGTCTTTTTTTTAGAGTCCAAAGATTTATGTCAATGGTCCTCATTCCAAATTCAGGTGAGGAAAGTTTAGAAAACATATCAACACAATAGTTTCCATAAACTACAACTTAAACTAAAAATCTAAAATAGTGATACAACCTAAAGTCACAACCCAGGATCAGAATTGGCCTGTTAGTTGTATTTCTCCTTCTATGAAGAAGTTACTATTGCCTGTACCAATTCTCAATACCATGGGCAAAAATAAAAATATGGAGTTGGCCCTCCTAACTGAGTCTTCCATATTGTAGATTCAACCAGCTGCTGATCAAAAACATTTTCTAAAAACTTGCATCAGAGGCTGACAGGTATAGTTCAGAGGTCATGTTTGCTTAGCATCTGAAAGGCCCTGGATTTGATTCCCAGAATTAACAAAAATTACATCTGTAATGGACATGTACATGCTTTTCCCCTTACCATTGTTCACTAAACAATGCAGCATAACAAGCATAACAAGTATACATAGTCCTTGCATTGTATTAGGTATTACAAGTAATCTAGTGATGATTTAAAATATACAGGAGGATGTGCATAGGTTACATGCAAATACTATACCATTTTATATAAGGGACTTAAGTATCTGGATCAGATTTTGGTATCCACAGGGGGTCATGGAACCAATCCCAGGAAATATGTAAGGTATGTCTATATTTCTTGAGAAGCCAGATAGGATAGTGGAGAGATTATAGGATTTGTGGACACAAGGAACTGCTCTGCCACTTACTAAATGTGTGACTTTGAGCTTTCATTCTAACCATCTTCTAATACACCTAGAGAACTCAAATCAATAATCCTCCCTTCTTTCCTTCCTTGGGAAAAGAAAAAGAAATACTACTGTAACTAAAGTTGATATATCATTTCTCCTCTATTTTTTAAATATCAATGTAAAATCCTTTTTATTCCCACTTAAAAAGTGAAATTAGGTGATTCTATCAGACCCTTTTAAATTCTCTCAATGGTGAATTAACATAAATGATACAAAATTCCTATGATGAGGGAGTTCTTTGCCAGCTCCCTTTAGTCTGACTCACTACCTTATCCCTTTTAAGGGGACACATTCTTATTACTCAGCTCTAAATAAAAGGAGCTGAAAGTAAGTGTCTAACTGTAGGTTGCCATAAGTGCTCTTCAGAATTTCTCAGAAGCTATAACAAATGGATTTTCTTTAATCCTCTATTTATTTCTGTATTTCAGAAGAGATTCTTTTAACGCATAAGCACAGCCAATAATAAAAACTAACATGTATATAGGATTTTTGTTGTTTATCGCATGCTTGATTTTCTTTTGTTCCTAAACTGAGATCTTTAGGAGGTTAAGTTACTTACCCATGATGACATAGCTTAAAGATATAAAAGGTGGAATTATCATAAATTGTCAAAATTTTCAGAGAATGTTTTCTCTTTTTTAATAATGAAAATTGTTTATTCACCAAAAGTTGCATTGCCTTATTGGCCAAAGACAAATTACTAACTGCTCCACAACCCAAGCATTTCAAAATCAGCACAATTCATATACTTAATTACTTTTTCACACTTAGACAAATATTTTCTCCTCTGAAATTCATTCATTCAATAGGTCCCCCTCCCATCCATATTTCTATAAGCCAAACTCTAATGTACTTGTCCACAGAAGTATCTGCTTTCTGGTATCATCTTCCTTTAATTCATGCCACTCTCCTCTGCAATTCAATGCACCCCAACTTAATTTCTCTACTTTTACTCCAATGTGTTTCAACTCTGGTTGTCCGCAGTGATTTATACCCTTAGCCAGTCTTGGATCTTGATACTACCTGGAAAAGTTCTGCCCTATATGACCATAAGACTTCCATAACTCTATGCCTGTCTATGTGCCATTATTCCCAGAGAATTCTCTCTCCTTTCTTTGCCCAGCAAACTCCCTGCTCATTATTCCAAAAGGTTGATCTAGGAAGCAGAACCAAAGTCCACTGCACAAAACAGGGAAACTGTTGAAAGTGAAAGGTCAAGCCATGTCCCCAGTGGCCAAGAATGAAGAAGGCCATTTTAAGAGTGGCTCCTCTTCAAAAGGAGTCAGTAGACCAAGCCATGATAAGATTCCTGCCTTTCCTTGAATTGCCTGTCAATCTTCACAGATAAGTTATGGTGGTATTAATATGTTTTGGCACAATTTCTTGGTATTGGATTTGTATTGGTCATCCTTCCATTATGCTTTTATTTTCTATTTGTGCATGCTAGTAAAAGAACAAAACAGTTAAAGGCAATCTTAAGCAGCCAGACTAAATTACAGCTAACCACCTTTTCCTTAATGCAACTTTCTAAAGATGCCTTCTGATGAGGCAGAAGTCTTTAATTTTCATGAATTACATATTATTCACTTTATGTTTTATGTTCAGTAATTTGTGTGTCTTCCCAAAGAAACTGTTACCTAACCCAACCAAGGTTGTCACCATTCTTCCCCACACATTTATCCAGTTGTTTCATCACCAGTTGTTAAATAGATTTTATTTCTTCTGTTGAATTACTTTGAAGACTTTCTAAAAAGTCAATTGATTTTATATGTGTGGATCTATTTCTGGATGCTTTGTTTTGTCCTATTGAACTATTTATATACCCTCAGAACAATTAACACTGTGTTGAATGCTGCAGCTTTAGAGTAACTCTGGCAATCTGACACTGTAAGTTCTCGACCTTTATTTCTTTTAAAATATTATTTCCTATAGAGTGGGAGAAAATCGTTGCCACACACACTTCAGATAGAGCACTCATTTCCAGAATCTATAAAGAACTCAAAAAACTTTACCCCAAGAAAACAAATGGGCAAATCAAAAAATGGGCTAAGGAAATGGGCAGACACTTTACAGAAGAAGACCTACAAGCAATCAACAGATACACGAAAAAATGTTCAACATCCCTAGTAATAAGAGAAATGCAAATCAAAACCACCTTGAGATTCCATCTCACCCCAATTAGAATGTCTATTATCAAGAATACAAGCAACAATAGGTGTTGGTGAGGATGTGGGGAAAAAGGAACATTCATACATTGCTGGTAGGAGTGCAAATTAGTGTAGCCGCTCTGGAAGGCAGTGTGGAGATTCCTTAGAAAACTTGGAATGGATCCACCATTTGACCCAGCTATCCCACTCTTTGGCCTATACCCAAAGGACTTAAAATCAGCATACATGCAGCCACATCAATGTTCATAGCTGCTCAATTCACAATAGCTAGATTGTGGAACCAACTTAGATGCCCTTAATAGATGAATGGATAAAGAAACTGTGATATATATACACAATGGAATATTACTCAGTCATAAAGAATAATAAAATTATGGCATTTGCAGGTAAATGGATGGAGTTGGAGATAGTCATGCTGAGTGAGATTAGCCAATCCCAAAAAATCAAAGGCGAAATGATTTCTCTTATTGATAAGTGAATGATGATACATAATGCAGGGTGGGAGGGAGGCAAGAATGGAGGAAGGATGTATTTATTACATAGGGAAAAAAAGGGGGGTGGAATCAGGGAGAGGGGTAAGAATAATAACAGAATGAGACAAACATCATTACCCTATGTACATGTATGATTACACAAATGGTGTGACTCTACTTGTGTACAATCAGAGAACAACTATACCCCATTTGTGTACAATGAATCAAAATAAATTAAAAAATAATGATTTAGCTAATCTACATCCTTTTTCATACAAATTTTAGAATTAACTTGCCAATTACTACAGATAAACTATGTTGGGGTTCTGCTTACAATTGCAATGATACCAATTTGGAAAGAATTGACAGCATTTAATTCAGGACTATAATACACTTCTCCAGTGGCTCAAGAGGTTGAGGCAGGAGGATTGCAAGTTTAAAACCAGAGTCAGAAACTTAGCAAGGCTCTGAGAAACTTAGTGAGACCCTGTCTCAAATTAAAAATTAAAAAAAGGGGTTATGGATGTGGCTCAGTGGTTAGGCATCATTGGGTTTAATTCCCAGTATCATATATGTGTGTGTGCGTGTGTGTGTGTGTGTGCGTGTGTGTAATCAGTTACATCAAGTGTTTTCAAATCTTATATATGACTATTTTTTAGTAATACTTGTATTATTTTTATATTATTTATTATTGAGATAAGGCTGTAAAAATCTCTACCTTGATTATAAATCTATTGTTTTAAATTATCAATATTTATTCATGCATTTGAAGTTCTGTTACTAGGTGTATAAATATTTAGAATTATCATGGTTTCCTGATGGACAGTTCAAGCATTATGATAGAATATCCCTCTTTATCTCTAAATTTCCCCTCTCTTGAAGCCTATTTTGTCTGCTATTAACTCAACAACTCCAATTTTCCTATGATTTCTTTTCAGTCATTTACCCTTCATCCTATCTACATTTTTATATCTAAACTACATCTCTTGTAGATAACATATTTGAGGCTTGCCTTTTACCTGTCTGGCAATCTCTGCTCAGGTGCTTCCTGGTCTGTGAGTAGTTTCTAAGGCCTTGCCTCTTTCCATGCATGATCATCAGTCTTCTTCCCCTGGACCTCAGATAATTGCTGCTTGCTTGCCTGGCAACTGTGGACAAATTCTGCCTGGATAACTGGATGTTATGGTTTGGGTATGAGGTATCCCCCAAAAGTTCACATGTGAGGCAATACAAGAAGATTCAGAGGAGAAATGACTGGATTATGAGAGTCTTAACCCAATCAGTGAATTAATTCCCTGAGAGGGTTAACTGAGTGTAAACTGAAGGGCTAGGGTATGGCTGGATGATGTGGGAAATGTGGATGTGGCTTCGGGTATCTGGTAAGTAGAGATTTCTCTCTCTGCTTTCTGATCATCATGTGAGCTGCTTCCCTCGGCCACTCTTCAGGTTCTGCCTCACCTGAAGCCCGGAGGAATGGAACCAGCCTTCTATGGATTGAGACGTCTGAAACTGTGAGCCTTCAAATAAACTTTTCCTCCCCTACAATTGTGCTGGTCAGGTCTTTTTAGTCTCAGCAGCGAAAAAGCTGAATAAAACACCTGGTAAATTTCTCTGCCAGATATGAACCCTAGTTTTAGGGAGGGAGTCCCTGGTCAAGTTTATTCTTCTTTAGGTTTCTCCCTTAGCCCTAGGATGTTAGAGTTCTGCTTATATCTCTATAGTTGCTCTCCTATCACAGTTTAATAACTCTTTATATAAACTGCCACTGTCCAAATTACAGCTCTGGTCTTATGATTGGACTCAGTTGGATACATCCTACTCCTGTGGCTCTCTCCTTTTTACAATTTACACCCTCAATTTCCAGTTTCTTTAGCAGAATTGAACTCCATTGTCTAGTATCTGAAGACAGATTGTAGCTTTTTGCTTAAGTTCTAATTTCCATGCACTGTATAAACTGGGAAATGCCCTATGGAGAAAACATAAATATAGGCATGACCTAGTACTGTTCCCTAACTCCAGGGTTGAATTCCTTTCTGTTTCTGCTGGTTTTGATAGTTTTCAAGTTTTTTAAATGGTTGTGGTTTCATGTTTCCCACAGTTTATATCTGCTGTCTGTTGGAAGGATAGTTCAACTTAAGCAATTCTATTATTAAAACCAGAATGGCTTTAAGACTTTTGAAAACAGCTTTATTGTAATTTAATTAACATGTCATATTATTCAGTCATTTAAAGTGTCCCAATCAGTGTTTTTTTAAACTATATTCACAGAATAGTATAATTATCACAATCTTTGAACATTTCCACACCCCCAAAAGAAATCCCACTATGCTTAGCAGTCATTTTCTATTTCTTCCCTGCCATAGGCAACTACTAATGTACTTTTTATCTCTATAAATCAATTCTGGATAATTTGTATAATAAAGTAATGCAATATATGGCCTTTTGAAACTGTGTTCTTTGATTTAGCATGTTTTCAAGGCAAATCCTTGTTGTAGCTTGCATCAGAACTTCATATCTCCATTGTAAGGATATAATACATTTTGTTTATCTATTTTCAGTTAATGTTAATGTGAGTTACTTCTACTTTTGTCTATTAGGAATAATGCAGTTATGAACATTCATATACAAATTTTGTGTTTTCATTTCTCTGAGTTATATAACTAGGCATATAATTGCTGAGTCATGTAGTAACTAGTAAGTTTAACATTTTGAGAAATTTTCAAATTGTTTTAGAAAATAATGGCACCATTTTACAATCCTATCAGCAATGTATAAGGTTTCCAATTTTTTAACCACCTTGCCAAAATTGTTATTGCCTATTTTTATGACTACAGTCATCCTTTACACATCCTTGTGTAAAGTAGCATAGCATTGTGGGTTCAATTTGCATTTCCCTAAAGAGTAATGATGTTGATCATCATTTTGTGTGCTTACTGGCCATTTGCATTTATTGTCTGAAATATACATTTGTATATATTTGCTGATTTTTAATTGGATAATTATCTTTTCATTGTTGAATTGAAGGGGTTCATTTTATTTTCTGGATATAAGTCCATTATCAGACATACAATGTGCAAACATTTTCTGTCATTATGTGTTGTGTGCTTTCTTTTCTCCTTGATGGTATAATTTGCAACAAAGTTTTTTTTTTTAAATTTTGTTAAGTCCAACATCTATTTTATCTTTTCGTTACTTGTAGTTTGGGTGTCATTTCTAAGAACAATTTCTTAGATTGTATTTTTCAAAGTCATAAAGATTTATATCTCTGTTTCCTTCCAAGAGTTATATAGTGTTAGCTCTTCAATTTAGATCTTTGATTTTTTTTTTAGTTGAAAAATTTTATATGGTCTTAGGTAAGTGTCCAATTTCATTATTCTGTGTGTGTATGTCCAAGTCTTCCAGCACCATTTATTCAATAACTATTATTTTCCCACTTAACTTTCCTCACATTCTCATCAATTGATCATAAATGTGAGAGTTTATTTTGGAGCACTCCAAATTTTATTCCATTGAGTATGTGCCTGTCCTTATGCCAGTACCATATTCTCTTGATCAGTGTAGTTTTGTAGTAAGCTTGATAGAATTTGGTAAGTGTGAGTCTTCCAAATTTATTCTATTTTTGGAAATTCTTGCAGAAATTCTGGGCTTTTGCACATTCAGAAAAATTTTAGGATCAACTTGGGAATTTTAGCAAAAAGACAACTGAATTTTTAAATAGCCTTCCATTAAATCTGCAGATGAATTTGGAGAGTATTTCCATCTTAATTATATTCAGGTTTCCAAATCACAAGTTCCTATTCTCTTTCAATGATGTTTTATAATTTTCAGTATAGATTTTTAAAAGTTTTTGTTAGATTATTTATAAATATTTTATTACTTTTATGTTATTTTAAATGAAAGTATTTTTATTACAGGACTGTTCATTGCTACTATAGGGAAATAAATTTAATTTAAATACTGATCTTGCATCCTATACCTTTGTTGAACTTATTTATTAGTTCTAATGGACTTTTTTTCACAGGATTTTCACTACACAAGACTATTTCATCAACAAATGGTAGAATTTTACTTCTTGCTTCTAAACTGAATGCCTTCTTCTTCTTCATTTTCTCATTGAATTGCCCTGACTAGAACCTCCAGCATCATATTGAACAGAAGTGGACATCATTGTCTTGTTCCTGATCTTAGGGGAATATTCTATGGATGTCTGCTAAGTGTAGTTGATTGAAACTATTTCCTTGTTGATCTCTGGTTTAATCATTCTATTATTCATCACTGAAAGTAAAGTACTGAAGTCCCTAAAGATTAAGTTGACTATTTATTTCTTATATGACTTTCTTAAAGCAGAAAAATATTAGAACGTGGGCTCTTGACCAAAAACCTATGTATAATATTTCAGGTGTAACCACAGACAATTACTTAGATTGTATTTTTCAAGGTCAAACCTTGTGAGAGAAATGTGCCTTCCCTGCCTGGAACTTGATTTATAGTCTTGATGGACTACAGACAAGAAGGGACCAGCCCCATAGCCAAACAAGCTAACATCGTATTCTTAGCATATATGCCTCCCGCCCTGAGATTTCCTAATCAGAGAACCTTGAAGACATTTCCTTCACTCTGATTCAGTACTCAGTACTTTTCTATTCCTAGCCCTGCCCCCAACCACTGTGTTCATAAAATTTCAGGGGTCTTTCTTTCAGGTCTCTTGATTCAGTGAGACAATTCCCCAGGCTCGTGCAGATCTATCTGATCCTTGTGCCTAGTGCCAGTCCCTGGACAAAATTGAGATAGTGGGATGATGGTTCTTTCCTGGTACTCTCTCTGTGCTAGACTCTTGCTTATATTAAATGATTAAAGGCTTGACTATTATATTTGTCTTGTCACCTTAATAACCTACCCTGAACCTGGCAGTTTTACTTGATCCATCCAGTTCAGCTGAGTTCTGAAGAGTACTCTTTACTACCATTTTTTAGTTCTTGAAATTAAAAAATCCAGAAATTGAATAGCCAGTTTCTCACCATACAAATTAACACACAAACTCTCTCTCTCTCTCTCACACACACACACACACACACATATATTTGCCATTATTACTTTGAATTTTAAAATAACACTACCCAAATTAATTAGAAGCTTCTGAATCCCCTTCACAGTTCCACTGTCTTCTACCTTCTCTAGAGGCAAGCAGTAAAATTAATTTGATGTATCACATCCAACACATGTCTTTCTACTCTTTTTCCATTTATATGTACTCATAAATAATGTATAATCTTACTCTGTAAGCTTTAGAATTTGTATAGAGGTGTCAGGTGCGGTTGTGCACACAGTCCCAGTTACTTTGAAAGTTAAGGCAGTAGAATAACTTGAACCCAGGAGTTAGAGACCAGCCAGACTCCATTTCAAAATAAATAAAACAAAATAAATTAAAATATGTACATAAGTATTAAATTGTGTATTAGCCTTCTTCAATTCATATTTCTAGCTTTATAGTGAATTAAATGAAACAGATCTAATTTCCTTCAAGACAGAGTTTAACCTAGATCTCTTATTTTCATCATTCATTTTCCCCCAATATTCAAAATTCATTAGTAAAGCCAAGGAGAACTTGATTAAAGTTGGCATTATTGTCAGCAGGGATATAAGGAAAAAGGAGACTGTAACTCTTTTGAACCTCTCTTTATGAAAAAGGAAGACTATAATTTCCTTGAAAACAACACTCAAATATATTTCTACATATTTTTTTCCTTTTTTTTTAACATTCCTACATCTTTAATAGTGATGGATTTGTTACATATTATGATCATGCCAAGCTCTGGCCTCCTAGTTGAGGGTAACAGTATTGACAGAAACTGATTGAAAGTGTTCATTTGAGTATTTCTGGACATTTTCCTAAAACTGAAAGAAGTGAGAAGGGTTTCTGAGACTACGCAACTCTCTCATCTTATAAAGTATCTAATAACCCAAAGTCTGCACTTGTCATACAACTGGCCAAACCAGGAGTAAACTTCAAATTTTCTGACTCACTACTTTTTATGATCACTAATTACCAGTTATTAAACTGGGTGCTATTGTGATATCTGGGGGGTTATTTGTAAGGATCTAAGGAAAAGATCAAGCAAGTTAGTCTCTGGGTCACTATTTCATTTTACCCAGGCTAACTTCAACTTGAAAAACTGTTATCCTCTTCTTATATCTACTATTCATCTATGTAGAATGCAATGACTTTTTGGAATACATTTTGGAAAGTTTTCACTTGAGGATGAAAATTCATTCTCATATTGATAGTATATTTTCTGTTATTACTTTCACATCATCAGCAAGTGTGGGTCATACTGAGGAGCTGGAAACTTGAGGGTTGCGAGAAAGAGAGACTCATGTTGATTGGTGGAAACGTGGGTCCACGGCGAGAACTGATTGGTCCTGCTGGGGTGGTGCGAGGTGGTGTGGGGATTTCATTGGCTCTTAAACTAATAAAAGGCTATGCAGCTTCCACAATAAACGAGTCCACGGCTGCTCGCTCCTGGTTGTGCTTAAAATGTTGCGAGTCTTCCTTACAGGTTCAAATCGACAATTCAAGCAGATCTATGGCTATTTGTGAGCACGGAGCCCCAGTATACCCACCTGCAGGACCCAAATCCTGCATACCGGGAGGCTTGACCATATCAGGATGCCTCCTCCGGACAAGCAAGAAAAACCAAAAGAATAATAAAATTCCCAGACCTACCCCTTCTTATATTAATACGTCACCATTGGAACATCACTGATAATGGCTGGTAGTCAGTGACAGGTAAGATTCCCAGAAGGGACAACCTAAGACAGACACAGCCATTGGAACACTGTGCAATCTAGGCAAGGGTGACCAACGGCTGGTAGTCAATGACGGATAAGAACCCCGGAGGGGCCAACCTAAGACAGGCACAGCTGCAATCACCTTTTGCCTCCATGAGGGTTGGCCACCCCATGGTAGCATGCTGTCGCTCCTGGCCAGAGGACACAAGCCTGCACAAATAAAAGAAAAGGGGGAAATGTGGGTCATACTGAGGAGATGGAAACTTGACAGTTGCGAGAAATAGAGACTCGTGTTGATTGGTGGAAACGTGGGTGCACAGCGAGAACTACGATTGGTCCTGCTGGAGTGGTACGAGGTAGTTCGGGGATTTCACTGACTCTTAAACCAATAAAAGGCTATGCAGCTTCTGCAATAAATGAGTCCATGGCTGCTCGCTCCTGGTCCTGCTTACCCGACTCCTGGTGTCTGGCTTGTGACGCAGTGTCCTTACCCTGCATCGTGAAAGTCCCCAGGACCCACAAGTGTAACAAGCAAGATGCATGCTTTTTCCTAAACTTAATTGATGGGAGTCTTGAAAATTCATCTAAACACTTAGATTTTTACTTGTCCAAGTTACCAAATAATATTATTATTGCCTTTGTATTCATTTATGTATATGTAAAAATATCATATGTAAAGATATCATATGTAAAAAAGAGGAACTTACAACATGTTTAGAAAGTTAGCACAGCTGAAATATAAATATCTTCCATAATATCAGCTTTGGAACTAATTTATTAGCTCTCTAAGAGATACATTTTTTTATTCTCTTTTGGACTGTTATATCAAATAATGGTGTATTCATAAATATTGTTGGGTTGATGGTCCAATCAAAATTCCTCTTCTTTATTACTAATAGAGCTCAGATGTTATTCAATTGCTAAGGCAATTGAATTACCTAAAATAAAATACCTAAAATAAAATAAAAATAAAATACCTAAAATGAAATAAAAATAAAATAAAATCTAGTACCTAATTCTAAAAATTAAAGTGAAGTTGAAGACCAAAATGATCATAAAAATACCACCTATATTCCTTGTTTGGTACAGGAATTAGGGTCAAAATTTGTAGCTGTAATTATACTGTTTTTTTCATACCTTTAAAAAAGCTTACCTTATTAAGTTTCATATGTGGCAATAAGATGGTCACATTGAATGAAGTATAACTAATATTTTAGGGCCTTACTTACTAAATGTTCAAACCAATTGCCTTGAGTAACAGTATTCAAACTGGAGGCCCAGATTGCTAAAATTATAAATATTTGAATACTTTAGTGAGTCCAAGAAACTTCCCTCTTCCTCCTTTGCCATAAAGAGAAATTAACTGATGACTCTGGTAGTTTTCTTAAAATAATGTCTCTGAGTGACTACTGTCATGTCAGATAATTGTTGCAGTATCATTAGAGTTTTAAGAGATTTTTCTAATAGAGCATGTTTTTTTCTTTTTTGTTATACATAATTTGCTTTGAAGAGTACTATAAGCATATTTCTATAGTCAGATGTACATTTACTTTTTTGTAGCATTTATGAAACACAACATGAAATTTACTATTTAAGCACATATTTTGGGCTGTCAGTTGCTCAGGTTCTATGGGTAGTATTAAAGAAATATTAAATGGCCTTAAGTATGTGTACTTCCTTGTTCTCTCTTTATTCTGAATGTTGAGATTTTTTAAAGGGTGCCTCAACTTAGTATAGTTTTTATTCATGTATTTAGAAATTTCTGTCTATCTCCTTCCAGGCAATGGTAAAATTATCCATACATTCCCTCCTAATATTAGGAATGACCTTATGACTTTCAGTCAGAAGATGTAAGAACCAGTGTGTGCTTTGTTACATTCTCTTTTCCATCTGTCCCCATAGCTAGCAATGTCCATATATTTGCCTGGGTCCCAGAATGAGGACAGTAAGCATATAGATGAGACCCAGGGTAACCTATAACAGATATGTGGCATGAACCAGAAACAAAAGTTCTTATTTTGAACTACTAGAGCTTTCTGTTGTTTGTTACCATATCGTGACCTAGTCTATCTTGTGTGATATTATTTTGATATAATGGACTTTAGCCAAGCATCCTCTATGAAATTGATGCTCAAATAAAAATACATAATATATGAACTTTGAGTATTAGAGTACATAATTTTATGTTAACCAATGTGTAGCAAGGTTGAAAGAAGAGGGAGTGTATGAAAATGGTGGAATAAGACAGACATGATTACCCTATGTACATGTATGATTATACGAATGGTATGAATCTAGTGTGCACAACCATAGAAACTAAAAGATATACCCCATTTGTGTACAATGAATCACAATGCAGTCTGTAAAAATTTTTAAAAATTTTTAAAAAGTGGAAAGAAGTAATCATCACATATTCTTCTAGCTACTCCTAAGGATCTGAATTGAAGCACACTATTAGAGTACTGTATGCTAAACCAACATTGATCAGACCCTTAAGAGATTTTGCTGAATGGCATTTCAGTTGCATGTTATCAGCCCTCATTGATAATTGTTTTAGGAAACACCTCTAAGAAGCCCATTTCTGCATTTGTTGGAATAACATGAAAACCCAGCAGAGCTATCTCTTCATAAGAATCTTTAGGATTCAGTCTGGGGAACACATATGCTAAATGTGGTTTGTTTTTATCTCAGGCAAGCTCTAAATCATGTAACTATGTTTCCACTTTGTGCTAGCTGTTAAGAAGTTCCAAGTCAAATTTGTGGTTCATTTTTGGCCAAGTTATGAAACCACAAAACCATATGGGATACATTTAAGAGACTAGTTATAATCACTTTTCCTATAAAATTTCCTATAAAATTCTTATTTCTGCACTAAATTGCTGTTTTAATATCTAAACTAATTTTGCTATTTTTTCTGTAGTTATCTCTATGAACTTTCTAAAAATTCTCTTTTTTCCATTTTGTAATTTGAGTGATTTTAGTTGTTTGGGGACAGATTTCTGTGTTTTTTTCAAAATGCTTTTTTTTATATACATCACAGGATAAAAAGGAAATAAGTCAGTCATCAGTGTAACTCTTTCATTGTTATTGATATACTTTCAGTGACATGGCCCCACATATATTTTAAAATGCCATGGAATAAACTGTGTTTTCGAAGTGGTCTACTATACACAAAGCCTGCTGACTTTTATTGCTTCGCAAAAATAGAATAGGATGCTTCAAAAATTACCTTCTCCTTCCTTTATATGTTCATACACTTCTTTAAGTCATCCTGTTGTTTAGTTACATTATGATTCTATCAATGAATACCCACCATTTCAGCCTGACTTGGAACCCACTTCCTGGAGGGCAGTTTTTGAATGATCTCTGCATGTTTATAACTTCATGAAGGTTCATAGAATGACACCTGTGAAGGCATAATTCCCTTAATGCTATTATTGCCTTAGACATTTTCTGTAAAGCCCCTTTGATGGTTATTTTTAAAAGTATATGCTACCCAAAAGTTTCCCTATGACTGGCTATGGTAGTACTACAGCATTTAAAGACAAACCACGATTTTGTGATACCTGTGCACTAAGTCTTTAGATACAAAACAGTTTAACATTGTCTGCTTAAAATGTGCTGAGCTTTGTGTTTTGAAATTGAAGACAACTAAGATGTGCATTTGCCATGGAGTAGTGTAGAATCTTAAGGAGGTGATAAAGCTGTGCCCAAATCCTTTTAAAAATGAAGACAAAGGGTTTTAGTAGAGAGACATGCACATAGAAGTAGGCCTGAGTAAGAAGACATCCTTGATGAGGCCTAACCTGAAACTAGCCTTAATGTACAAGTAGGAATTACTTGGTTGAAGACAAGAAAGAGGCATGAAGCATATGCAAAGGGATGAAGCCCAGGATTGCATTCTGATTTTAGGGAGGCACAAACTGTCTTATTCGCTGATGCAGAAAGCATGAAGTTGAAAGTGTCAGGGAGAGGCCAGATATGAGGACTGAATGTCAAGTCATTGAGGATCTTGTATACTATATCAAAGAGTGAAGATTTCATTCTACAGTTAATAAGAAACCACTGAGAAGTTTTCACCAACAGAGTAACATAATTGTTTAAGCTTTTGAAAATTTATCCTGGCAGTGGTGTGGAAGATGGAAAGAACTGAAGTAAAAGGTGCAAAAGGAATCCAAGGTGAGAGAAACAAAAGCACTTGCAGAGTCAGAAGATGAAGACACATGGGTGAACCTGGAAGCTTAGAACTTTGTAGACAGAAATGAATGAAGAATCTCCATTCTGAGGAATTGATCTGATTTAAAGCATAAGGCAAGTGTAAAACTGACTTGTTTGTCAGGAGAAGACTGGGATTTACCTGCAGTCATGTTATTCTACATGCTTAGAATGCTGTGCTTAGAAAGAGAGCAGCAAACACACTTGAATCTGGTTGAATCTGGAAGAATCTTTAGAATTTATCTCACATCTCCTTGACTTACAAAACGAAAAGCAAAGAACAACAACAACAACAACAACAAAAAAAAAAAACCAGAAAGAGGTAGGCTATACTTTTCATTGTCACCATCAAAATAAGAACTATTGTTGATTCAATGTCTATTATTTGTTAGGCACTGTTCTAAGCTTCACACATATTATCTCATTTAATATTCATAAAAATCCTATGAGATAGATACTTTTATCACTCCCTTTTTACATGTAAGGAAAGTGAGATATAAAAATTCGATAATTTTCCTATGATTGTATAGTTAGTAAGTGGTGAGGGTGGGATTTAGTTCTGGAAAGTATTATTTTAGAACTGATGCTCTCAACTACACATTTAACCATCTGTATCTCACATAGCTAATGGTTCACCTGGAACTAAGACTCAGGTTCCCAATCCAGTGCACATATTACAAGTGATAATATAAAAATTTTCCCATTAAGGATAAAATAATTGCATATTTTAGAGTTAGAATATTCAGCTACAATAACAGGTTGGATCAATAGGAAAAAGTCAAACTCCTGTATGTAGGAAGTGAGATGTTAAAGAACAGGTTCTTCAATGATGTGGTCACTCAAGGAAGACCCTTCTAAGGAGGTCTCATTGGGAAGGCCGTAGATGACAGCAGACAAGAGAACTACATTTGTTGGTTTCATCTCTGCAGGTGATGGGATAGCTAAGGATATCTCATAAATGATGTATTATAAAATAGTGCTTACCATATGGAAGCTGGTCAAGGTCTAAGAAGTAAGGAACCAAACAAGAGATTTGTTCCATGCTTAGGCTATAGGATTGAAGCAATCAATCCTTTAGAGATAATGAGGATCAAAGCAAGTTAAATGGGAGGGCTCATGAGTTTTAATAAAAAGCAGGGGTATTTGGTCAGTCATTCTGTCACTCACTCACTCATTCATTTATTCTACAAGTATTTGAATTCATGGGATATTACACTGTGTTCGACAAAGGATAATAAATTAATAAATAAAAAAATGTAGTCTCTGAACTCATGGAGTTGAACTCAAATGAAGAAGAGAGGCTGAGTCACAGGGGATGTGCTCTGGAGGAGCTCAGTCAGACCTGGGTCCATCCTTTCTTCCCTTTGTTTCTCAGCTCATGATCTGAGTGGTTTTGCTCCACCAGATACTCCCACCATGATGTGCTATCTTGGTGAGGGCCCACAGGTATGGGTCAATTGATTGTGGACAAGAACTTCCAAAACCAGACCCAAAATAAACTTTTTCTTCTGATAAGTTAATTATCTCAGGTATTTTGTTGGTGATAAAACACTGACTAATATACATACAAATGTCTACAGGAAAGAATCTATGACAGCACCTATGTGAAGGGTGTATATGCAAGAAGAGAAGATACAAATGGGATTGAAAGCTTTTCCTTGCTTGAAATTTACTCACAATCTATTTCCTTGGCAGTAGAGATGGCCTATAGAACATGTCCTTGGAAGTTACCATCTCTTGGCCTCTTAGTTTGCACATTTTAACCTGTAGTTTTTTGCAAGCTAGTCTCTCAATATTTAAAACCTACCAACTATAGGGCATCTGTGGTCAGCAGAGACAGGGAAAATAAGCCATCTTATCTTCAGTGTACAGAATACTACCAGACTACAGTGTGGTCCCACACTGACCCTCAGTCACAGTGCTGGTAGCAGGGCAACTCTCTATATGTGGTTCTAAATTACTGCATGACTCAGGGCTTTGATTGAATCTTAGAGATACCTTGGTTCACCTTATTTAGGATCACCCACATAAAGTGCCTGACAAATGGTAGGTGCTCAGTGCACCTGACAAAGGTCCTGGGGAGGGGAGTTTATTGTGGAAACATCCTGGCTGAATCTACTTTAATCTGCTTTGCATTCAGTCTAGGAAATTAGGAGTGGCATGAGGTTATATAAGCCTGTCTTTGTCTCAGAGGAAGCTTAAAATAGTATCAGATTCAGACATTTCTGGTTTGGGACTATCCTGGGCTGGATTGACAAACTTCAAAAAACAGGAATCATGGCCTATAACCTCCTAGGGCACAAAGCATGTTTCATAGCAGCACCAGGGAGAAGAGCTACAGATCTGCTTTGGAGACAGAAGCTTTCAAGAACTCAGGAATGATTGGTACTTGGTGTATGCAGGGAAAGACAAATTGTTCACAAATGCTGGGAATGGCAAATATAAGGAGAGCAATGTCAAAATATGAGGTGGAAGGAAGTCAGGGCTACTTGAATGTATTCATAAAACTCTCAGTGCACCCTGACCAAAGTCACATTTCCCGGGCTTTTCTACATGGGGCCTAACCCAATCCACAGCAGTTCTCAGACTATTTCCCTCCAGGTTCTATGTATTCATTCAACAAATAGATTGTACATTCCTACTCTCTGCCAAGCAAATACTGGGGACACTGATCAAGAAAGCATGATCCTGCTTTAGTGTAAACTGTGCATAATTTAGTAAGTGAGGGATGGTAAATAAATGAGCTTAAAGATATGATTTCAAATTATCATATGTTCAGTGACAGAAAACAATAGCAAAGATATTTATAAGATGGTCAGGAAAGGGTCCTCTGAAGAAGTGGCATTTGTGCTATGACTTGAAGGTTAAGCAATCCATTACCCCTCTGGTGAGTCTGTGTTGATGCAGCATCCCTTTGAGGAGACCCTATGCTATCTGGTATTAATTGCTGAACCCTTCCCCAGCAATTCTCTACCTGAAGCTACCTTTGACTTTTTATGTTCTGTGCTGTGAATCTGAGGGAATTTTTCCTGTCCAGCTTACCCACAGCAGGTCTGTGACCCTGCTCTCCCCTATGCCCCTATCTGACTTCTATTTCCTACCAGAAATTAACTTCATAAAGCATCCATCCATTTACGCACATATAAGATGGACAGAAATGCATGTTATGTGATTTTTCAGCCTCAAAAGCACATTTTTATTCAATGTAATGTGGCTCAATGCCAAACACAGCTGGAGACCTCCAAGCAAACTGTTTTCAGAGGAATAAAATGTCCAAATGATTCCCAAATTAATTTGATCTTACACAGCAACCTAATTTTTTCTCCCATTCTTGTATCTTGCAGCAGTTTAATTTATATGCCAATAAGCTCCCATGTGTAAGAATTTAGCAATTATAAACCCTGTTCAGTTACTAGTCACTTCATGAAGTGTACACCTCACCAAAATTTACATGCATGCATTTCCTCAATATAAGCTCAACCAGTTCTACAGGGCAGCAAAGGAAACAAACAAAATCTACCAGCATGTATGGTTTAATTCCAAACAAATAAATACACAGTTGATTATTTAGTTAAGATTGATCATATAAAATCATGTGTAAAGGCTGTATGTGTCACATTCCAGAGTAACTTAATAAAGACCTTGTCTGCCTTCTTTCTTTCAGGATTTCAAAATGATAGAAATCCAATCTATGCTTTAATCCCCACCCCCGCACACACACACTTTTTTTGGGTAGTGATTCCCATGTGATTTGAAAAGTCAACATAGACCATCAAATTAAAAGCAAATGTCATTCTAAAAGCCAATGAAAGTCTTAAACCAGTGCTTTCCCCCCCATATTTATCTATACTACATAGAGATTCTAATTTTATAAAATAGAGGTTTATCAAAGAAGTTCCCAGTTTTCAGCAAACCAAATTCAATTAAAGTAATGATTTTCACAGACCACAAGCTCAATTATTATCCAGGCAAAGGGCAAGAATTCAAACACATGTGTCTCTCACATATTCCTTTGATAACAGTACTAGTCATCAAGTTAATATGTAACTGAAATGAAAAATCACAAATGTTTGATCATGAGAATTGATTCTTTCCTTTAAGAAAAATCTGGTCAATCAAATCAGTAAAGGCACTCACCTGTTGGGCTCAAAGTCTACTCTTTGAAATTAGAATAAAATCCAAACTCCTTTATATCCACCAAGGCCCTACATAACTTAGCTACTGTCTGCCTCTCTATACCTCACCTTTCTCAACAGGCTCCGAGAACACCGGCCCTTTTTTCCATCCACAAATATGTCAATGCTTTGGGAGGTATTTTTTTGCCTGGAATGCTATTGCTATAAATGTTCACAAAAGTGATTCCTTCTCTTCATTTATATATCATATCACATGTCACCTCTTCAGAGTGTTCTTATTTATTTTTCCATATTTTTATTGATGCTCTATAGTTGTACATAATGGTGGGATTCATTTTTATACATTTGTACACGTACACAGTAAAACAATATAATTTGACCAATATCATTCCCTAGTATTTCTTGTTTTCCTGTCCTCCTCCCTCCCATTGATTCCTTTCTTCTACTCTATTGATCTCCCTTTGATTTTCATGAAACTCCCTCACAGACATTTTATTGGCATCAGACCTGCTATTTTGCTGCCGCCATTATTCTGCCTCTCCCACACCATTTTATAACCCAGATTGTTAGCCTGTGAACTTCCTAGTCAGTCACTGGTCCAGATTTTTATTAGCCCACGAAATTTCACTCCTTAAGAGTAGCTCCCCTGCCATTTTCTCTCTCTCTCACTCTCTCTCTCTCTCTGTCACTCTTACACTCGCTCACTCTCTCACTTTCTCTCTCTCTCTTTCTCTCTCACCATGCGGGCAGACACTCTGCCTGTCCACTTAATGAAATCTCTTGTGAGAGTTCCTGCAACCAGAGTGGTTTTTCTGCTTTCACATTTCTTTTCCTTTTCCTCTCTAGCTTCCACATGTAAGAGAAAAACATGGCCCTTGACTGAGTTTGGTTACTTAATATTTACAAATTCCATCTATTTTCCTGCAAATGACATGATTTAATTCTTTATGACTGAATAAAACCCCATTTTGTATGTATACCACATATTCTTTATCCATTCATCCATGGATGGACACCTAGGTTAGTTCCATAGTTTGTCTTCTAATGTTGCCTCAATACATTTGTCTTCTAATGTTGCCTCATAAATATTAATGCCCCAAACAATGGAGCATCTACGTAAATCAACACACTCCCTGCCTGTACCACATCCATAATTATCTGAAATGTTCATTTATTACTTATTTTGTTCATTTATTACTATTTTGTTTCCTCTACTCTAATATAATAGTAATAATTCATTTATTACTATTTTGTTTCCTCTACTCTAATATAAGCTCCATGTAAACAGGTGTTTCTAGTTAAATGCTGTATATTCAAAAAGCAAATGGGTAATTAGTTTAGACTATAGGAAATACATAAGGGCAAATACCACATGATCTTCAGAGAACAAGAAGGAATACTTTGGGGCTCTTGGACGACTGAGATTCAACATATCATTATCATAGAAAGACATCCCAGAGTGCAGGATGGCAGTTGCTCTTCTGAAGGGTGGGCTGAGCATTCATTGGATGACACTGCAAAGTGGATTTTAAGTCTTAGATATTGAATATGTTAGCCCATCATACCACAGTGAAACTCTCCTTTCACTGAATGGTAATGAATTTCTTCCTACATCTAAACACCTGAAATTGCTATTTATCATTGTGAAATAAAACTTTTCCAAAATTTTACTAAAATCAGAAAACTTTGAGAAAACAATAAATGAAATACATAACTTTTGTCAGCTTGCTGCTAAGTCAATATTCAAATTAAAATGAAAGTAATTTCATGTTTCAGCTCTTCACACTTAACAAGATTCCTTGGAATCCAACTATATTCTTTCAAGTACAAAAAAAATCCTAGTCATCCTTAAAGGCTTCCTTAGACCATAAAAAGAAAATCATTCTCAGTCTCTGGGGCCATTCTCAGACCTTTCAGGTTTCCAGAGTTCCTAAAGCCCTTGAGCAAATGATTTAGTATGATACTGCTCCCCAGTATCAATTCATGGGATGTGATGCATGTTGGCATCTGCCAGCCAGCACCTAACTGATGACATTTCAACCTCTTCTAAACAGTATAGAAAAGAAAGGCAACCCTACTTACTTCCCACACAGTTCTGAATTCAAAATGGTTTGCTTCCCAGGTGAAAGATTGTGGGAGGGATATTAGTCATATAAAAAAACCTGTTTTTGCCAAACTACAACCTAAAATCTAGGAACAGAAAGTCCAGGTTTACTAATATTAGCAGGACAATGAGCTAGCTCCACTATTATGTAAACATGCTATGGCTTTACCTTCAACACATTACAGAAGTGAGTCTCAACCATGGGTGCATGTTGGAATCACCTGGAGATATTTAAAAATGTTTACTCCCTGGTGAAATGTATGACCAAGTTTGAGACTCACTGCTATTCAGATATACCTGTATTTAGAATGAAGTTTGCCTTACAGGCTTCCTTTAAACTCTGTATATAATGAATGAGTACATTTATATACAATGCACACACAAACACATACACAAAGGCAAATTGAATCTACACTGAAAGAAAATGGGATAGTAGTTACTTTGGTGTGTCTTAACTGGAAGAGAATGGTGGGGGTTTTAAGGAGGTTAGTAGCATTCTAATTTGATTACACAGGTATAGTCATACAAAATTAATCAAGCTACCCATTACAATGTACATATAATAAATACACTCTTATCAAACAAAAGTAAAAACAAAATTAATTTTTGGAAGGGAAGAATAAATGGAATGGATTTATTTGAGAAGAGATAGAACTCCCACAATGTGGGAGGAGACCTAATAAGAGGAAAATCCCCAAATAAATTTATTTTGGGGTGTACTGGGGATTGAACTCAGGTGCACTTGACCACAGAACCACATTCCCAGCCCTATTTTGTATTTTATTTAAAGACAGGGTCTCACTGAGACCCTGTCTTGTTTAGTACCTCACTGTTTCGGAGGCTGGCTTTGAGCTTGTGATCCTCCTGCCTCAGCTGCTGGGATTACAGGTGTGTACCACTGTGCCCAGCCCCAAATAAATTTTTAAAACAAAATTCCTTTTTCTTTTTACAACTTGCTTCCTTTTTATTGTCCAAATCAATGTTTTAAAATATTGATTTTCAAAATGCTAAACTGGTTCAAGATAAAATAAAGCTACACTTAAACATTAAAAACCAACAAGGTTAAATTAATTGGACAAGGTTTAGTAATATTCCTAGTATTAAAATGGTCCTTGATTACATATTTAAGAGAAATTAAAAAGCTAGTTTTAGCTTAGTTGTTAGCTAGTTTAGCTCAGCATAGTTGTTCATCAAAAAAGAAGTAAATTTTTTTCTTTTTCTTACTTTTTTATGTTTTCACAGTACTCATATATTCTATAATTTTACCCTCCCAATTTGGATGCACAACTCCATGAGAGCAGGGATTATTTCCCTATACAGCATGCAACATTTGTGCAGTAAGTATTTGGTGGATGAATAAAGGAATGAAAAAAAAAAAAAAAAGACTGAATAGCACAAAGCTCTCTTTTTAAGGCTCTTGTTATGGCTTGGATTTAAGGTGTCCCCCAAAATCTCCTGTGTTGATTCAGGAGGTGAAACAATTATGAGGGCTATAACCTAATCCATGAATTAATCCATTTGATTAATAATTTGAAATGACTACTTATTGAGTAGTAACCGTAAGTAAATAGGGTGTGATTTGAGGAGGTGGGTTACTGGGACTGTGCCCAGTAGATTGTGAATTATATGTTGTCCCTGGCTCCTCAAGTGCTTTCTCCCTCTACTTCCACCTCCCAACTCTTTCTCTGTTTCCCAACTATCATGAGCTGAGCATATTTTTTGCACCACCATCATGTTCTGACTCACCTTGAGCCCACAAAATGGAGTGAGACCTCTGAAACCATCGGCCCAAATACAACTTTTACTTCTCTAAATTCTTCTTGTCAGGTATTTTGGTTACAGCAATAAAAAAATAACACAGAAATGGATACCAAGAAGTGGGGTCTTCTTTGTGACTAACCTGACCATGTGGTTCAGAAGCCTTTGGAACTGGTTTGCAGGAGTAGTTTGGAAAAGTTTTGAGACACAGGCTAGAGAAGTTTAGAATGTTATATGCAGAGTTTTTTGGGAAATTCTGGCAGGAGCTCAGAAGAAGAGCAGAATGTCAATAGGAAGGCAGACAGTAAAGACTGTGCTCTTGAGGTTTTATAGTGTAATGAGGGCTTTATTAGAAATTAGACTAGAAAACATTTACATTATACTCTGACAAAGAAGTTGTATTCATTTTGCTCATATCCTGAGACTTTCTTAATTCAAAGAAACAAATTCAAAGGCCTTGAATTAAAGGTAATGACTAATTTATCTTGCAGAGGAAATTTCAAGGCAGTGCAGAACTGAAGTGATGGCATGGGTGTTGCTGGCAGTTTTTAGCCAGGTTTACTGTAAGAATCAGTGACAAAAAGTAGAGACAAAAGAAATGAAAAACCTGCAGCTCAGCCAAAAAAGAAGTACATGTAAATTTGGAGGCAGAAATTGTGGTTGTTGAAGAGGTTATAACCACTAAAGAGATACACAGATATCATAGGAAAATTTCCTGAAGGGTGTCTTAGGAATCAGCAAGACCACATCCATGGCAGATTCAAGGGTATAACAACAAAAACTCCTTTGAGAAGAAACCTTAGGAGCACTCTGCTCTCACAGGGGAGCTTAGAAATTCTGATTTACCATGCTCAGTCACCCAGGCACTCAGAGGCAGCTGCAGTTGTAGCCATGTTCCAAGGGAACCCAGCTACTCTTTGAGCTGGTAGAAGACCGTGCTGTCATCTACATGGTGCTGGTTCTGTAGGAATACAGGATGCTAGAGATAAAAGGTCACAGAGGCTTCCACTGAGATTTCAAAGGAAGGCCTGAGAAGCGAAGCGGAGTGTAGTAGTGCCAGAATCCCTGCAGGCAGACCCTGAGATGGTGATGAATGAATGAAGCTATGAAAATGAAGCCAAAACTGAAATGGAGACTCCCTAGTTTAAGAGATGCTAGTAACATGGGAGGTCTGCCAAGAAAAGCTTTTTGAGAGGTAGTTTGGGCTGCAGCCAGTGAAGCTTAAGAGACAGTGCTGCCCAAGTCCTTTGGAGATCACACCTTGCTGCTATATGCTCTAGATGCTGAATGTGGAGCTATAGGACCTAATGTTTGCCCAACTGGGTTTTGGTCTTGCTTTGATCTCATTCCTTTTTTCTATGCCCCTTTTCCTCCCCCTTTGAAATGCAAATTTTTACTCTGTACCATAATATACTCGATCATTACCAGGGCTCACAGCCAAGAGTTTGCCTTGAATCTCAGAGTAGATTTGGACTGGGACTTCTGGCAATGCTCTATTTAAGAATGGAGACTCCTGGAGAGGGATGAAATGCATTTCATACTGTGAGATGGATGTGAGTTCTTGGGGGTCAGGAGCAGAATGTTATGGTTTGAATATGAGATGTTCCTGAAGGCTCCTATGTTAACGAGGAAGATGAAATGATTAGATTATGAGAGTCCTAGCCTAATCAGTGGATTAATTCATTTTATTGATTAATGGGTTGAAAGGTTCATTGTATTGATTAATGATTTGAAAGGACTATTGTATTGGGTGGTAACTGTAGGCATGTGGGGTATGCTTTGAGGAGGTGGGTTACTGGGGGGGGGGCATGCCCTTGGGGATTATATCTTTTCCCTGACTCCTTAAGTGCTCTCTTTCCCCTCTCTCTTCCCTTGTGGTAACCATGATCTGAGAAGCTTTCCTCTATCACACACTTCTGCTATGATATTCTGTTTCACCTCCAGCTCAAGAGCAGTGGAGCTGGTCATCTATGAACTGAAACTGAGACCTCTGAAACTAGGAACCCCAAATAAAATTTTCCTTCTCTAAGTTGTTCTTGTCAGGTATTTTGGTCACAGAAAAGAACAGCTAATCAAGCTCCTCTCTTGAATATTTTATACCAACATGTTCTAATCTGTATACATACTAATACTAGGTTAAAATATTTCTTTGATCATACCTCCTATTTTTAAAAAATATTTAACATTCCCCTATTATAAAATTACAAATTTTCTCTTAAGTTGTTCCACTGATTGTTAATAGTATTTTATGTTCTTATTTCTCATAACTCTCCCCCACATCTACCTTATGGGCAAACACATTTAGAAACATTTAGAAATGCTGGCTTAAACAAAGTTAATCATAGCCTTTAAATATTAATATGCATTTTAAGTCTCCATGAGGACACAGATACTTAGCATGCAAACTTCCCATATTTATTTAATCCTAGAATATTTTATTCAAAGGGCATCTCCTGGGATTACTATTTCTTAGAACCCAGTTTAGGAAACATTGGTTTCCATGATACAAAATTCCTAAGCCTGATATTCAGACCTCAAATATCTGGACTCATCCTTTCCTCTGGTTGTATTTCTCAGATCTACTTAATGCACATCAAATATGCTGTAATCCTCTTAGTACATGGCATTGTTCTTAACTGGGAAGCATTTCCTCACCTCCTTTGCCTACCTCCACTCCAAGCTCAGATCCCAGCTTTTCCAAATCCACTTCTCTGTCTCTCTAGCTTATAAGGTTCTCTCTTCTAAACTCCTCTCTGTACTATTCACTTGACAATTAATGAAAGACTACCCATTGATGAACTGTTTCTCACTCCTAAAAATGTTACCCAGTGGTGAGATGATTACTTTATCGTTTCCTCTAGACTAAGTTCTATAAGGACCAGAACTCTTTTCTTTTTCTTATTTCACCTTCCAGTGGTCTTGACACAGTTATCTTTAGCACAATGACTGTTGAACATGAATTAATAATTGCTTCTAGAATGCACCTTACCTGCCTCATTTGGAGGTTAATCTCTTTTTTGAGGTGGGTGCCATGGATTGAATTTAGGGGCACTTGACCTCAGAGCCACATCCCCAGCCCCATTTTGTATTTTATTTAGAGACAGAATCTGAGTTGCTTAGTGCCTCACTTTTGTTGAAGCTGCTTTGAACTCTTGATCCTTCTGCCTTAGCCTCCTGAGCTGCTGGGATTATAAGCCTGTGCCACCACACCTTGCTGGAGGTTAATCATCAATACAAAGTGAGAATGAGGATAACTATTTCAGTTGCTAAAATTCTTTCTTGCCTCCTAATTTTTCCAAACATCTTTTCCCAGCTAACTGAAAGAGCACTAAGAACTTCAACTAAATTGAAAATTCCCCAGAGTCTTTTACTTTTAACCTTGTTAAACACCTGCTCTTCCATAGAATTAAGCCACTTCATTTGTTCAGAATGAGACCCAGCAGAGTCTCGTGTCTTGTTAATGCCTGGCATCAAGTTGTAATGAAAAACATGGATATATTTGCAACGTGTCTCTGCATTTCTTGTGGTACAAGACAGTGGCATTCCAAAGCTTCCATAGTGTTGTCAAAGATCAGAAATAATTTGGGAATATATGGACTGTAGCTAAAGCCTAAGTGTACCTTATTAATCTGAATTCACAGCAGGACAGAAAGACTAGAGTCAACTAATCAGAATGCTCAAGAGACTGAGGGGGAGGAATATGTAATAGGAGAAATGCTGGTAAGATAATAAAGTGCTGGATTATTTTTAAGTCAGTGGTTCTAAGTTAGGAGTAATGTTTGCTCCTGAGGAACATTTGGCAATATCTGGAGTCATTTTTGATTGTCATAACTGGGATCAGAATACTATTGGCATTCAGTGGGTTGAGGCCAGAGATGCTGCTAAATATCTTACAATGCGTAAGACAGTCGCCCACAACAAAAAATTATTCAGTCTAGAATGTCAGTAATGCTGAAGTAGAGAAATCTTGCTTTAAGATAAATGGTGAAAGCATGCAAAATCCTCAGCTGAATAGAAGAAGATAAAAGGTTACTGTTTAATTTAAATGCATGTTAGTTATTTTATTATGCACACTTAAAAATTTTAGGAAATCTCCACTGGTTTTTGTAATAAATGGAGATCCAAACTGTGGAAACAAAAGGAAATGGACTGACTTAACATACAATTCATAATTTTGCAATTTCTTTTTACTGCTGAATGATATAGCAGAAAAATTTTAAGCATAAAATAATGATAGCTTAAAATAATTTCAAGAATAGCAAAAGTGGTAGTTATCAATGAAATTTCACTCATCAATAATAAACTTCAATAAACCTAATTTGTTTCTCAAACATGTATGTATATAAAAGATTGTGGGGGGGTAGGAAAGATGGTAGAATGAGGCAGACATCATTACCCTATGTACACGTATGATTACATGAATAGTGTGAATCTACATCATGCACAACCATAGAAACGAAAAGTTGTACCCCATTTGTGTACAATGAATCAAAATGCAGTCTGTAAAAATAAAAAAAAACAGAATAGAAAAAATTACATTATACACATCTCTGGTGAGAAGATTTCCTTCTCTTTGCTTATCTATACTACCTAAATTTTGTACAGTGTGTCAATCTCTATCACCTCACATCTAGCTTTGGGCAACACTGCTTTCCATTATATATTTGTCTTTCCAACTATTTCATATAAATGGAATCATTGCAGGAAGTATGCTTCTGAGTGGCAATATGTGCATCTTTTGGTGAACATTTTTAAGTTTTTTTTAAGCTATGATGAGTAAATAACAAAACAAATAAATACAATGCATTTTAAATTTAAATAGAATGTATTTTAAATTAGTAAATGAATTTGAAAACATTTACATTTTTAAACTTAACAGAGTTCATATTCTCTAACCCTTATAACAATGTACTTTATGAAAACAATCAGAGATTCAGATAAATGGTTATATACAAAGAACTTTGTTATGGAGTGGTTAACATAGCCTTAAACATTTTTTATTTCCCAATACTGGAAATTGAACCCAGGGCCTCACACATGCTGGGTATGCTCTCTCCCAGTAAGCTCTATTCCAGCCGTTTTAAAAATTATATTTTGAGATAGGGTCTCCTTAAATTGCCAAGGCTGTCCTCACATTTGCAATCATCCTGTCTCAATTTCCCAAGTAGCTGGGGTTAGAGATATGTACCATAGTGCCCAGATGCCTTAAACATTCTTTTAAAGAAATAAGTCCAGGAATAGTTAAACTAAAAGTCTGGGAATAGATAAGCAAATTTTGGTACTATAGTACCTCCATATATTATACTACTACTGCACAAACTATTTTGAGGGTGAATACTTACTGTTGTAAGTGAAAAAAATTAAAAACATTATATACACTAGAGTTTCAATGTTCATATCTCGATAAAAACTGTGCCAAATAAAATGCATGATTATGCTAACAATATTATCTCTGAGTGATGTGATCTGGGCAATCCTTAATTTTTCTTAATATAAATTTACATGTAATATATTTTTAAATAAAGCATAAGAATTTATGATTATAAAAGATAAAAAATTAAAATCTATTGATAAATTAGTAAACAATTATTAGAGTTAAAATCAATTCATAATAGAGACTGGTGAGATCGTTACATATGTATGAAGCAGGTATTATTTAGCAACACCACTATACAGACCAAAGATTCTCTCCCCTCCTCATATGGTATCCTAGTAGATTTTATTTTTGGCTTCTCCCCCCTCCTTTCCCTCAAACTAGTATTCGGATTATTGAGGATCCCTACATGCAGAAACTTACCCTCCTCTCTAGTGTGCAACACTTTTGTGACTTTATCACAGATTAATTTATTTCAACCCCATAATATTGCATAAGTTAAATTACATCTGCTTTTGTGTTATATTTTTAAATGATTTAAATCTTACAGACTGTCATTTAAAATTGATTTAAACATCATAGGCAGTCATTTATGAACTTCAAAGAAAAAACTTTTGCATATAAGCATGTTTTGACTGTAAATGATTTAGATCTGACTAAACTGTCACAAAATACATATTCTCACAGACTTGAGATTCAGATGGTGAGTTTTTATAGGCATTTAATTCAGTAGATTAAATGGTTAACATTGAATCATACCTGGAAACAGATGACGAAAATCTAAAGCAGATGGGGTCATCAAGAAATCAAGAATGTGCAATTAAAACCATGTTCTACTCTGTTTATCCACCTAACAAGCTTAGTGAGTTTTCTGAGCCTATGATGGACTGTCTTCAGATGTTCTGAAAGGTTAAAAACTTAAGTTTTAATTTTTTTAAAATTTAAAAGCCCTCTAACCAAAATGTCCTTCAGAGTAAATTCAGTCAGTAAACTCTTTCTTTTTGTAAGATAATAAATTTTTATTGTTTCAATCCACCAAGTTTGTGGTCATTTATTACAGTAGCATAGGAAAGTAATTCACTGTCCACAAACATGAAATAACATATGCATAAGACAATATTGTGGTTTTATTTATAATAGCTAAAAACTGGAATCAACTCACGTGTCTATCAAGAAATAACTAGTTGAATAAATGCAGTGACATACTCTGTGCCTATAAAAGAGAATTAGAAAAATATCCACACCTAAAGAGGACTGACCTTTGGAACCTATTTTCAAAGGAGAGAAAAAAATACAAGGTATGAAATGCTATTTATAGTATGCTCCTTTTCATATAGGAAAGATGGGGTAATCAGAATATACATATATTTTTATTTTGTAAAGAGAAACTATAAATATAAGTTAGCAAAAAATTACTGTTGGGATAAGAGAAGAAGGAATTAGAGAAGAAAATAACATTTTTCCCTTAACATTTTTCAATATATAATTTTGACTTTTGGACCATATAAATGTTTTGAATATTTGAAATAAAATTGAAATTAAAACTAATTTAAAATAAAATTAAAATGCTCATACTTGAGTTTAATAGCTTTCTACAATCTGTAGTCTAAAATCTGCCCCAGATCTTTACTTTATTCTAATGGATTTGCATCCCACTATCAAATAAATACCCAAGAACAAGAAACTGCTTCCTAATAGAACTGTCAAAACTGTACCTTTCAGTGAGGAAACTCTTATTTCAGAGAATAGGGTATCTTCTAAGAGTAATATTTGCAGAAAGCAGCATGGGGCATATTAGATTGGTGCAAAGATAAATTTGGCTAGAAGAGAATAGTACTGCTCTATTATATAAAAGGGAGCAGGGATTGAATGAGTAATGTTGAAATCAGACCAGAGAGGACAAGGCAGAATACAAGGCTCTTGTGACAATTGTGCTTAAGGAGGCCCCATGCTATGGGACTGCTGGAAGTCTAGCTCTTCAGCACTGCTTCACTTCCCGCCCTGCCCTGCCAACCACTCCTCATGTGAAAGTGTTATGTGTCAATAATGTTTTAAACATCTACTAGGAAATATGGCTTTCTTTTAAGCTACAATTCTGTACATGCAGATTTCTGTCATTATTATTGATTTCACTCTTTGTAAATGATATTCTTTACTAAAACACAATCATAAAATATTTTAAATAGGGAATGTCGCAAAGCTCAGCTCTTCATGCTTTTCTTTGGTTTCCAAAATTTCTAAAGTGAACATACATTTACTTAATTTTCCTTATTGGTACATATTTAGGATCCCCCCTATAAATTATTACTATGAGCATCCTGAAATGTACCTAATTACAAAAAAACCTACATCTTTCTCTAAAGTATGTATTTTGGAGTTGCATGATATCTGTATTGTGCATGTGTGTGTATACATATATATATATATATGCATATATATATAAAATGTATTTATGTATTTTTAATTATTACAAATATAGATAATTTTCTTAGAGAATGGCTCTGTATAAAAACAGAAGTGAGAATTCCAATTTAGCTTTAGGTTTCCACACATCTCCACAGTTGATAGATCCATGTGAAATGGTATCTCCATTTAAATTTTTATTTCCTTAATTGCACCTGAGGTTGAACATTGTATATTGCCCAACTGGGTTTCATCTCCTGAAACTTTTCCTTTGATATACTTTGTCTATGTATTTCTTCACAGTGAAGTTTTGAATTTTGAAAATAAAATCTTGCTTTTATGTTTTTTTCTTTCCACTTACTAGTTCAGAAACATATTTGTGATCACAAAGATAGTCTTCTATACTTCAACTGTTCTTTCTTTCTTTTTTTTTTTTTGGTACCTGGGATTGAACTCAGGGGCACTTAACCACTGAGTCACATCCCCAGCATCTTTCTGTATTTTATTTAGAGGCAGGGTCTCACTGAGTTCTTAGGGCCTCACTGAGTTACTATGGCTGGCTTTGAATCATGACTCTTCTGACTCAGACTCCCGAGCTGCTGGGATTACAGGTGTACGCCACTGCATCCAGCAACAGTTTAGTTGTTTAATTTTTATTTTGTAGCTCAAAGGTATGTGTAACATTTGTTTGTGATGTGAGGTTTGAGATCTGATTTTATTTTTGCACACAGAGGTCCTTGTTTCAACAGTATTCACTGAATGATGAATATATACTTTTTCAGTGAATATATATTTTTCCATGGATAGGTCACACTGAATATGTCAAAATCCTATATAGCCATGTGTTAGAGACTGGAGAAGAAAGAGAAGGTGTTGAGGGGAGCAGCAGTTTAAGGAATTTTCTCCAGGGAACACAGATTTAAAGCTGAGACCTTAAAGATAATAATAAGTTAAATAGGTGAAGAGGGTAGGGTGCAGATAGGGGTTAGCTAACAATAGATCATTATTCAGAGACATTCTAGAATGAAAACTCTTGTATTCTTTTGAAAACTTAGTACTTCATTCATTGTTATATATCTAGAATATAATTTGTACATGGTTTCTCAGAACACAAACCTTCTCAATGCTTTAAAATTCCTATCAGCATTCTATGCCCTGTGAAACCTGTCAGTACCAGCTTCTTACCAGCAGGTTGAAGAAAAGATGGGATGTGAATTGAAATAGAGTTAAAAGATGAACATATAAGATGAGAACCATCACTTGCCAAAAGTCAGTCCTAGCCACAATCCAAATGAGATATCTACAGTTTTTGAAGGAAAGCTTTCTTCAACTTCTTTAGCAAGTTCTCATTTCTAGATAACCAGAAATTTCTTATTCCATTTAAAAAGATAATTTGGAAAAAATTTCATTCTACTATTTTCCCTCCTAGGGATTTCAAGCATAACAAAAGGTTTAGTCTCTGTTTTTTCTAAACATATTGTTATAAACTAAAATTAGCAATTTGTAAAAAACATTACCTTGAAATCAAAACAAAACCCATGGCAAAGGGAATGAAGCACAAATAAAACCATATTTAAAAAAAAAAACAGATTCAGCATACTCTACATAGTGTGCCTACACTACAGCTTAAAATAACTCTAAAGGTTTTTGAGGCACTGAAATTAGTGCACCCTAAAAGGAATTGAGCTGTCACCAGGAAAAAAACCCACATACGAAAATACATCTTAGGTGAGTTTCTCTTTAGTAGTTATCTAATAGCCTCATAGATTAAATAAAGCCTTTTCTTTTATGCCTGAATCACATCTATTGCATAATTACTTTCTTTCCAAGCAAGTGAAAGAAAAAAGAAAGAACTATATAAAGATTACAATTAACAATGATAGGCATTTTTCTACAAAATGAAGTTTGTAATATGGGTTACATAATAAGTACTTCAACAACCTTAGTTCTTTTCTCTCCAAAAGTAATGGCTAAGTAGAGGCAGGACTTCTTTATCTTTTTTCCTTTTTATAAAGATAACACATGTGTATTATAGAAGTGCATAAAATACAAATAAGTAATTAGAAGAAAATTGAAAAAAAAAACATGCATGGCAGAGATAAAGGTCTCACAAATAAGCATAATTCCCATCTCTCTTATGAAAAGAATCCCAGTTTCTCATGTGGGAGTATGGTCCCCTAGATATTTACTGGTGACTCCTGAAGCTAGGAGTGACCTTGTGATTAAATTCTAATGAGATTAAATGGAAGTACAGTTTTCACTTCACTTTTGCCCCTAATTCCTTTCTCTTCCTTGGAAAGTGGGTGATAGTTGGAGGGGTTAAAGGGAATTGTCATTCAGCGTTTCTGTCACTATGAACTAGGCAATCCACACCCAGACTTCCTTTAATGGAATAAAAAAAATTTGACTTTCCATTCTTGGTACAAGCAAATAGTCCTAATTGTAATCTAAATCTATTACTGCCATTTAATAATTATTTTTTATTTCTAATGTTCAAGCTTTTAAATAATCACCATGATGCACTTCCCCTTTAATTCTTTTTTTTTTTTTTTAAAAGGTTTAGACTACTTCATTTATTTATTTTACACTGGAGCATACAGGAGGCATCCTTAATTTAAAGGTAACTTTATTCCTTTAAATTTTTAAAAATTTGTTCTAATTTGCTATACATGACAGCAGAATGCATTTTGATACATTGTACAAAATGGAGAATAACTTCTTATTCTTCTGGCTATACATGGTGCTGAGTCACACCAATAGTGTAATCATACAAGAATATAGTGTAATAATGTCTGTTTCATTCTACTGTCCTTCCCATCCCCACTGCCCTGTCACTCCCCTCTGCATAATCCATATTCCTCCATTCTTCCCTACCCAACCCCCACTATGGATTAGCCTCTGCTTATCAGAGAAAACATTCAGCCTTCGGTTTTTTTGGTTTGGTTTATTTCACTTAGCAAAATATTCTCTAGCTCCATCCATTTACCAGTAAATGCCATAATTTCGTTCTTCTATAAGGCTGAGAAATAGTCATTGTGTGTATGTACCACATTTTCTCTATCCATTCAACTATTGAAGGGCATCTAAGTTGTTTCCATAGTTTAGCAATTGTGAATTGAGCTGCTATAAACACTGATGTGGCTGTGTCACTGTAGTATGCTGATTTGAAGTCCTTTGGGTATGAACTGAAGAGTGGGATAGCTGGGTCAAATGGTGGTCCCATTCCAAGTTTCCTGAGGAATCTCCATACTGCTTTCCAGAGTAGTTGCACCAATCTGCAGTCCCACCAGCAATTTATTAGTGTACCTTTTTCCCCACATCCTCACCAACATATGATTGCTTATATTCTTGATAATTGCCATTCTGACTGGAGTGAGATGAAATCATAGAGTGGTTTTGATTTGCATTTCTCTAATTGCTAGAGATGATGAATATTATTTCATATGTTTGTTGATTGTATTTCTTCTTCTGCAAAGTATCTGTTCAGTTCCTTAGCCCATTTATTGATTGGGTTATTTGCATTTAGGTGTTAAGTTTTTGGAGTTCTTAATAAATTCTGGAGATTAGTGCTATGAGGTGCATGTGGTAAAGATTTTCTCCCAATCTGTAGGCTCTCTCTTCATGTTGTTGATTGTTTCCTTTGTTGAGAAGAAGCTTTTTAGTTTGAATCCATATCATTTATTGATTCATAATTTTACTTCTTGTGCTTTAGGAGTCTTGTTAAGGAAGTCAGGTCCTAAGTCAACATGACGAAGATTTGGGGCTACTTTTCCTTCTAGTACATTCAGGGTCTCTATTCTAGTACCTGTCTTTGATCCACTTTGAGTTGAGTTTAGTGCAGGGTGAGAGAGAGAGGTCTAATTTCTTTTTGTTACATATGTATTTCCAGTTTTTCTAGCACCATTTGTTGAATTGTCTCTTTTCTCCAATGTATGCTTTTGGCACCTTTTTCTAGTATGAGATAACTGTATTTATGTGGGTTTGTCTCTGTGTCTTCAGTACCATTGGTCTACATGTCTATTTTAGTGCCAATACCATGCCACTTTTGTTACCATTGCTCTGTAGTACAGTTTATGGCCTGGTATTGTGATGCCTCCTGCTTCACTCTTCTTGCTAAGGATTAAGGCAACTTAATCCTTAGCAAGTCCCACCAGCAATTTATTAGTGTACCTTTTTCCTCACATCCTCACCAAAACATTATTGCTTATATTCTTGATAATTGCCATTCTGACTGAAGTGAGATGAAATCATAGTAGTTTTAATTTGCATTTCTCTAATTGCTAGAGATGATGAAAATTATTTCACATTTGTTGATTGGTTGTATTTCTTCTGTGAAGTGTCTGTTCAGTTCCTTTGCCTATTTATTGATTGGTTTTTTTTCTTGGTGTTAAGTGTTTTGAGTTCTTTATGTATTCTGAACATTAACGTTGTCTCTGAGGTGCAGGTGGCAAATATTTTCTCCCATTCTGTAGGCTCTTTCATTACATTTTTTATTATTTCCTTTGCTGTTAAAAAACTTAAGTTTGATAACATTCCATTTATTTATTCTTGGTTTTATTATTTGTATTTCAGGAGTCTTGCTGAGGAATTTGGTTCCTAAGCAAACATGATGGAGATTTAGGCATACTTTTTCTTCTTGTGGGTGCAGGGTATTTGGTCTAATGCCTAGGTCCTTGAACCACTGAGTTGAATTTTGTGCAACATGTAAGGGGTCTAATTTCATTTTGCTACATATGGATTTCTAGCTTTCCCAGCACCATTTGTTGAAGAGGCTATCTTTTTACTCTAATGTATGTTTATGGCACCTTTGTCTAGTCTGAGATAACTGTATTTATGTGGGTTTGTCTCCATGTCTTCTATTCTGTACCACTGGTATTCATGTCTGTTTTTGTGCCAATACCATACCATTTTTGTCACTTTAGCTCTGGAGTATAATTTAAGGTCTGGTATTGGAATGCCTTCTGCTTCACTTCTCTCCTTGAAGATTGCTTTGGCTATTCTGGGTCTCTTAATTTTCCAAATGAATTTCATGACTGCTTTTTCTATTTCTATGGAGAACATCATTGGAACCTTAATGGGAATTGCATTAAATCTGCATAGCACTTTTGGTAGTAAGGCTATTCTGACAATATTAATTCAGCCTATTCAAGAACATGGGAGTTCTTTCCATCTTCTAAGATCTTCAATTTCTTTCTTCAGTATTCTGTAGTTTTCATTGTAAAGGTCTTTCACCTCTTTTGATGGATTGATTCCCAAATATTTTATTGTTCTGAGGCTACTGTGAATAGGATAGTTTTCCTAATTTCTCTTTCAGTTGATTCATCACTGATGTATTGGAATGCAATTGAGTTATGGGTGTTAATTTTATATCCTGCTGCTTTACTGAATTCATTTATGAGTTCTAGACATTTTTCTCGTGGAGTTTTTTGGCTCTTCTAAATATAGAATCATGTCATCAGTAAATAGGGATAGTTTAAGTTCTTCTTTTCCTACTTGTATCCCTTTAATTTCTTTCTTCTAATTGTTCTGACTAGAGTTTCCAGGACTATGTTGAATAGAAGTGGTGAAATAGGGGATCCCTGTCTTGTTCCAGTTTTTAGGGGGAATGCTTTCAATTTTGCTCCAGAATGATGTTGGCCTTGGGTTTAGCATATGTAGCTTTTACAATGTTGAGGTATATTCCTACTATCCCTAGCTTTTCTAGTGTTATGAACATGAAAGGGTATTGTATTTCATTAATGCTTTTTCTGCATCTATTGAGATAATAGTATGATTCTTATCTGTAATCTATTGATATGATGAATTAAGTTGATTGATTTCCATATTTTGAACAACCTTGCCTCCCTGGGATGAACCCCACATGATGGTACTGCACTATCTTTTAAATATGTTTTTATATGCAATTTGCCAGAATTTTATTGAGAATTTTTGCATCTGTGCTCATCAGGGATATTGGTCTGAAGTTTTCTTTCCATGATGCTGGCTTCATATAATGAGCTTGGAAGGGTTACCTCCTTTTTTATTTCATGGAATAATTTGAGGAGTATTGGTGTTAATCCTTCTTTGAAGGTCTTGTAGAAAATGGCTAAGAATCCATTTCATCCTGGGCTTTTCTTAGTTGGTCAGCTTCTGATTGCATCTTTAAATTTATCTGTTTAAATTGTGTGTGTCCTACTGATCCAGTTTGGGTAGGTCATATGTCACTACAAATTTGTCTATATCTTCACTATTTTCTATTTTGCTGAATTATAATTTTTCAAAATAGTCTCTGATTATTGTCTGTATTTCAGTAGTATGTGTTATTTTCTTTTTCATCATGAATTTTAATAATTTGAGTTTTCACTCTCTCTTCATTAGCATGGCTAAGGGTTTATTAATTTTTTTTCAAAGAAACAACTTTTTGTTTCATTGATTTTTTTTACTTGTTTCTTTCATTTCAATTTCATTGATTTGAACTCTGATTTTAATTATTTTCTGTCTTCTGCATTATAATATTTATGACAATTATGTCTTGTTGATGTATAATTCCTTTAAGCAGTGTGAAATGTCCTTCTTCATCCCTTCTGATTATCATTGACTTGAAGTCCAATTTATCTGATGTGAGGATAGAAAACCCTGCTTACAAGATCCATGTGAGTGATATATTTTTTCCCATCCTTTCACCTTCAGTCTGTGGTGTCTTTGCCTATGAGGTAAGTCTCTTGGAGATAGCATATTGTTGGGTCTTGTTTTTTAATCCAATCTGCCAGTCTGTCTTTTGATTGATCAGTTTAACCATTTATGTTCAAAATAATTATAGAGATCTGCTTTTTATTTCCAGTTATTTTGGTTTATTTCTGGTTTTTAATTTGAATTAATTTCTCCTTTGATTGACTATTCCTTTAGTGTATTTCCTTCCTTTGCTGGTTTTCACTTTTTTTTTTTCCATTTCATCTTCATAGAATATTTTGCTGAGAATGTTCTATAGTTCAGGCTTTCTAGTTGTGAATTCTTTTAACTCTTGTTTGTTGTAGAAGATTTTTATTTCACCGTCAAATCTGAAGCTTAATTTTGCTGGGTATAGTATTCTTGCTTGGCATCCATTTTTTTTCAGAGCTTGATATATATTATTCTAAGTCCTCCTAGCTTTGAGTGCCTGGGTTGAAAAATCAGCTGAGATCTAAATTGGTTTCCCTCTAAGTATAATCTCACATTTTTCTCTGGCAGCCTTTAAAATTCTATCCTTATTCTGTGCATTAGGCATTTTTCTTGGTGTGGGTCAGTTGTAATTTTGTATATTTGGGGTCCTGTAGGCATCCTGTATTTTATTTTCCATTTCATTCTTTAGGTTTGGGAAATTTTCTGATATTATTTCTTTGAAAAAGTCATGCATTCCTTTGGTTTTTATCTCTGTGCCTTCATCTCTCCTGATAAATCTTAAATTTCAACTTCTCATGTTATCCCATATTTTTTGGAAGGTCTATTCATGATCTCTTAACATCTTCTCTCCATGGTCAACTCTATTTCCAAGATTATATATTTTGTCATCATTGTCTGAAACTGTCTTATGAGTGGTCTAGTCTATTGGTCATACTTTCCATTGGATTTTTAATTTGCTTTATTGATTCCTTCATTTCAAAGATTTCTGCTTGATTTCTTTTTAGAATCTCCATCTCTTTATTGAAGTGCTCTTTCATCTCCTGAATTTTCTCTCTTATTTCATACCTTACATCATCCTTTATGTCACAGATCAGTTTAACTATGTACCTTCTAAACTCCTGTGACATATCTGTATCATTGAATTCTATTATTGGAGCATCTTGATTTGTTTGGTGTGCTGTGTTCCCTTGTTTCTTCATGTTGTTTGTGTGTCTACCCATCTAGCAGTATGGATCTTAGGCAGTAGAGTTTCTACCCTGTAGACTTATAGTGTCCCTGGATGTTTCTAGTACCTTGACATTAAGGGGGAGACAAATAATAAAAACCACCAAATGCAAATTGTACACAGCCTTAAACCAGATAGTGCGTACTAAGATATCTACAGATTTGTTGCAATAAACAGAGATAATATATTCAGTTATTGCCTACAATAAAAACAGTAAGTTTGTAAAAGGATTTACAGTGGACAAAGAGAGAACAGAAGTGATGCAGGATGTGATGTCTGTGAGGAAGGAGGAGAGAAAATAGAAGTAAAAAATTCAAGGAAGAGAAAGAATAATAGAGGTTGGCTGTTAGCAGAACAAAAGAGAGAAAGAGAATCAAGGGAAACAGGTAAAGAAAAAAATATTTATATAAAGTAAAAATTTTAAAATATTAGAAATTGAATAAAATAAAAATAAAAGAATATGAGACAAAACTTAAATATACTAATCAGACATACTTGTACTCAGTAAATTGATGCATGAAAAATAACTGGTTTAAAAAATGGTAGAAATGTGAGAAAATGAAAGAAAAAAATATCTTGAAGAAAAACTGGACAATTGTTTCCACTGGAAGTTAAAAAGATTCTCAGCTTCCCTTCTCAGCAGTTAGGTGGTGTTTTCTGGAGTATGAGACTTGCTTCCCCTTCAGGGTGGAGTACTAGGGTGAGAGGGTTAATCTTGGAGGTGAAATTCCTGGAGGCAGGGTTTAGACTTAGATATGCTACAGTCTCTTCACTGAATGTCAGTTGATCTGGAGATTTTAAATCACTGCTCCTCTAGGCTCCAGCAATTGCTAGTCGACACGGGAAGGCTGCACCCCAGGAATCTCCTTTGGGTTCTACTTGTGTGGTATAGGAGCCAGTTCTTAGCCCACTATTGACCTCACAATTCCTGGTCTCTGGTTCAATCTCCAAACTCAATCTTTCCTGTCCCTGCCCTTTCAAATTCCCAGTCAGGTGCTTCTCTTCCAGCTGGTTCTGCAAGCAGTGGATTGGAGGAGGACAGGGAAGCAAGATGGGTTTCTACGACCAGATTTCCCCTGTGTAAACTTCTCTCCATGCTTGATTTTCTCCTAGTCAATTAGGCAAACTCCCTGTCATGCAGTGTGGGTTTGCCCAGCTTGTTTTTCGAGCCAGACTTTGATCTGCCAGAAATTGTCTCCCCCAGTTGCTGGCCTCAGCACTGCAGCTACAAAATGGTTCCTTTGGCTGTCTTTTGCATTCCACGGGGAGAGATGAAGGCTTCTTTCCCATACAAGGATACTGTGCAGCACACATTACTGTTTAGTCGACAATGATTCTGATCTCTAAACTCTCTGTACCCTGACATGACTCAGTCCTCCTGAGTATGGGGGCTCCTTTAATTCCCTTTCTGCTTTACTGTGTTCATGGAGGGACCATTCAGGCTTGTGCCTCCAGCCACTGCCACTGTGACACTGGGGATTTCTTCCTTTTTCTGTTAATTCAATCACCTGATTCTCCAATCTGTTTTGAGTGTCCAGAATTAAATTTCAGTAAATTCCCCCTAATTTTTGTTAATTCACTCACCTTGCTGAAAAGCTGCCTGTCTACTTTTCTTGGTTTCATGCAACAGAGACAACAGGAAAGCAACCTCTCTATTCCACCATCTTCCTGTCTCCTCAGCTTAAAATTTTTAATTAAAATTTTATCTGAATTCATGTCACATTTCAATTGAGTTTTAGTCCTCACGATCTGCTCTGACTATCCACATAGATCAGAAAAATTCAATAAATGTCCAAGGTTCAATTTGTTTTATGATAGCTTGATGACACCCTAGATAACTAGGAATAGTAATAGCTTCTGAAGAGGACATGGATCCAAACATATCTGGATAGGAACAAAATAAGACTTGATAGGGAGTTCCATCATATGGAGTCACTCATATTACAGATAGTCATTCTGCTATTCAGGGTAAAATAATTTGGGGAGATGTATGAAGACAAATATACTGTATACCATGGAATCATTATCACAAAGTCTGAGAAATTACTGCCAATTATTAGGATGTTGTGGATTGCTCATAAGTGCTCCCAACCTCAACTACTCTAAGATACCATCTGACTCAAATGTAAAGCCCAGGACAACAAGAAAATGAGAGAAACAATTGAAAATTTTAATTTTTTGGAGACATCTGAAGTTATAACTTTTGCTTGACCCCAGGTTTCTATCTCATATTTATGGAAGTGTCTTGGTAGAGCTTTCATTTCTTTTACAATAAATAAACTCTTCTGATCTAATTTACCCCTCTCCCTATTCACTAGATCTTATATGCTTTTGACTATTTAAGAGCTTCCCTAATGACAATATTCACTTCTCTCCTGCATCATAATTTTCCTTCTCTATTAGGTCATTTGATAGCTATGCAAACACATAATTCCTCTTATCTTAAAAAAATTCCCAATCTCTATTTATTACAAAAACATCTAGGCTGGGTATATAGCTCAGTTGGTAAAGTGCTTGCCTCACAAGCACTAGGCCTTGAGTTCAATCCCCAGCACTGCAAAAAACAAAACAAAACAAAACAAAACAAAAAAAACTTCTGGAAAGATTTTCTACTTGTTGTCTCCTTCTTTCATCTCCTTCAGTTCCTTGGAATCATAATAAGATTTTCATCACATATCACCATGTCAAAACTGCTCTGGTCAGAGTCACCTCAATATTATCAAATTCAGTGAAAATTCCAATTGCCCATCTTACAAGATTAATCAGCAAGATCTGAAGGAACTTAGCACTCCCCCCTCCTTGAAACACATGTGTACTTTTACTTCCCTGACAGGCTCATTCCCAATTCCCTTTGCTGGATCCTTTTCATATTGTAGGCCTCTACTAATTAGATTATCTCAGAATTTCAAACAATGGATCAATCAGTTGATCAGTAGATAAAAAGTTAGAAATGGAAATATTAATCATTGTGACACACTAACCATCTACCTACCCCTCAATTTAAGAAAAAGAATATTTGAGTCAATTAGATTAAATTTCCCCTTATGCCTTTCTTTGATCTCATTCTCTTCCCTTACTTCTTTAGCAGTAACCATCATCCTGAATTTTATGTTTGTCAACCTCTTGCCTTCTTATAATTTACCTCACAAGCTCATCTCTCTCTCTCTCTCTCTCTCTCTCTCTCTCTCACACACACACACACACACAAACACACACACAATTTTACTCTATACAAATGGAATAATACACTATCTATAATATGGGATTTTTAGAATGTATTCTTTAAGGCAAAAATTATGGGTTTATTTTATATTATTAAAGTCAAAATTAAATTGAAGGAGGGGTTTGGATTAGGTGGGTTCGGGGTTGGGGTGTAATAATAATAACAGAATGAGACAGACATCATTGCCCTGTGTACATGTATGAATGCACAGATGGTGTGACTCTACTTTGTGTACAACCAGAGAAACAGCAGCTGTACTCCATCTGTGTACAATGAATCAAAATAAATAATTTTAAAAAAAGAATACCTGTTTGAATTAACCCTATTTATAGGATCCCTGTCTTAGTCCATTCAGGCTGCTATAACAAAATATTATAATTTAGAGGAGGGCCTTATAAACTAAAGAGTCAACACAATTCAATAAACAGAATTTTATTTCTCACAGTTCTGGAAGCTGGATGTCAAAGATCAAAGCACCAGCAAATGTAGCGTCTGGTGAGGGTTTGCTTACTCATGGATAGCTTTCTCATTCTAACATCCCAAGGTGAAAGGAGTGAAGAGCATCTTTATAAAGGCACCAATTCCATTCGTAAGGGCTCTGACCTCATGACCTAATCATGCCCACAAAGGCTTCATTCACCTTCTAATATCATTACCTAGAGGTTAGGATTTCAACACAAACTTTGACTGAAAAACTCAGATTACAGCAATCCCCAAAGCCTGGAGATGGCATTGAAAATAAATCTCAATTAGGCATACCCAAGGATGGACAGATCACAGAGATTATAAACAACATTTCCTTTATATAATTTTTTTAAATTTTTGTTTTTGTTTTTAGTTGTAGATGGACACAATACCTGTATTTTATTTATTTATGTGGTGCTGAGGACCAAACCCAGTGCCTCATGCATATAAGGCAAGCGCTCTACCACTCTTACAACGCCAGCCCACCTTTACATAATTTATATTAAGTATTTTTAAAGATCTAACAATCTTGATTATGTTTTTCCAAAATTTAGCCTATTTCTCTCCCATTCCATATATAATAACCAAATTTTTAGATAAATGTATAACTAAAGTAAATGTAGGAATTGAGATACTTTTCTGATTTATTCTAGCAAAGCTTCTGTTCTTTGTCCTAAAAGTTCACACTGACCTTTCAAATTCAGGCTAAATGCTACTAAGTGTTCTTCTTAATCACATTTTGACTTGGTTCTGGATCTTTTGAGGTTGAGTTTTTACAACACAGTTCTATGTATACATTATGTCTTTACAGTTTTCCTCATTTGCTGTTTTAAAAAAATAATATATCAAGCTTATTGAATTGTGACTATAGAGATATTGTAAAGCCCCAGACTCTACGATATGATTTATGCTGTCAAAATTTCATCTTACTGTCATTTTAAAAAGAATACTTCCAACCATTTTAAATATACTTCTAAGCCTTCTATAATTTTTTTCCCTCAATTGTAGTTAATTGTAGTTAATTCTTAAGAAGAAACTACTTCTTAGGTTACACTGCTGAAATCTACTATTTTTCTGTCTACAAACCAGTTTCTTAATTATTTCTCAATTATCTCCAACTGTTTCATGCCTTCTTATGAAAACTGTTAACATATAAGACCACAGAGAGAAACTTGGACATCACAGTTTTGATAGTCTACTAATATAAATTCTTGACAATTCTGAGACTGTTTCCCAGAGACACTGAAAAACCCCTAAAATCAGATATTCACATATAATACCTAAAACCTGAAATCTAAATTTGTTAGTCTTTTTGTTAACAAAAAATAACTTACCAGATTTCAGAAATATATAATTACATATATATACATTTCCCTGCATGGGAAAATTTAAAGATGTATTTTTGTCAGTGAGGGAGAAATATGAGCCACTAAAAAAAGAGATGAAAAGAGTCCCTGCCACATTTTGCCTACAAGCAAAGACATTAACGGACAGACTATAGCAAGGGAATTAGAAATTAATAGATATCTTACTCTTTTCAGAATTTTTCATGAGAGCTAAAACATTCCAGTTATGACTTTGCTGTAGAGATTTCATTTCTTTCAAATAAAACCATCTGACTGTCAATTTCTCTATCATTGCCAAAGCCAGCATATCTCCTCATTTGTTCCTATGAAGAAAATCTCAGTATCATTCATGATGTTCTTAGTCTACTGCCAAAATATGACATTTCTGCTTCCACATCATGGCTGAACCTGTCTCCATGGGGTGCTATTAGGAATTCTTTGCAATTGTGGTGGTTTATTCTCATGTTAATGTCACAAATTTTGAATTAATCTTTCCTTGTTTATTTTAAAATAATGATTTCTTAACCTCCTTTAGCTATAAAGTTGATATTTGAGCAAAGATTTAAAGAAGATCAGAGAGTTAGTCATGGAGATGGGTAGATAAAGACTGCTTACAGAAAAAGAAACGACCCATATCAAAGCCCTAGGGTGGTGTGTTCCAAATCTGTTGGAGGAAGAACAAGAAGGACATAATGTGGCAGAATGAGCAAGTCAGAGGGTGATGGTGTTTGAGGAGAAAGAGGCCAAGAAGGGCTAGATCATGTAGGACTTTGTATAATATTTCAACGAAGACATGAACAAGATGAGGAAGTTGTTACATAGATGGAGGAAGAAGCAAGTTCCAGGAAAAGACAACAGCCTAGGCAAGGGTTTAAGAGTGTGCCTGTCCTGACTGAGAATAGTCAAAAAGGTAAACAAGTCATATAGTTCTTTTAGATCTTTAGATTTTATTCTGAATGAAATAAGGAGCTATTGCAGGGTTTTGAGCAAGATTAACACTATCTGCCTTAAATTTTAAGAGAGATTTCTGGCTGGTATATTGAGAAGAACATAAGAGGCCAAGAATGGAAAATAGGGAGACTAGCTAGAAAGTTATTGTAATAATCTTATACTCAATGGTGGTGACTCAGACCAGGGTGATAACAATGCAATGAAATGGTTAGAATCTGGATGGTTTTGAAGGTAGAACCAACAGGATTCCCTGAGGGATTGAATATGAGATACAGGAGAGAGAACAAAGTCTACAATGACTCTAATGATTTTGACCTGAACAACTGGAAGGATTACTAACAACTGGAAGTAATTACTAACTAATTACTAACAAGTGGAATTGGGCAACTTGCTGATACAGCAGGTTACACAGGGGTAGTGGTAGTGGAATTAGTAGTTAAGTAGATGTATTGAGTCTGCAATGTCCATCAGACTCCATATAGATATTTTGAATAGGTAAATGCACACATAAGTCTGAAACTGAGGGAGATAATTTGGTTGTTGACATGAGAGAGTATACTGAGCTATGAGAATGGATGAGGTCACTATGAGAAAAAGAATAAAACAGAAGATCCAAACACTGAGTTTCAGTTGCACCCAAATAAAGGAAGAGACTGAGAGCTGTTACATTCTATTTCAAGAGCTCAGCAGGACACATTGTTCCAGCCCAGAAATGGTGACTTGTGGGTTAGAGAACTAAATTTTAAGGGATGGGAATTCAAAAGTGAACAAAGGGATTTTCCTTTAGGGACATAGTGTCATCCCAGATTGACAAGAGATTTAGAGACATGTTACCTTTGTTGATGTACCTCTATGGCACACTAGCTAAAGAAAACAGAACTAGAGTGTGATGAAGGAGGAAGTCAGAACCCCAAATTATAACATAGCCTGAGAATCTGGGCTTCACATGATTTTGAAATGAAGAAGTAGACGACCTCAACCTATTTCTCCCACAGCTGTCCACATGATTTTTCATAAAAATAGACAATCATTAAGATGGCTATTTTCTTAAAATGGAAAATAACAAGTACATTAATTAAGGAGGTAGAAAAAGTACAGCACTCTGTATTGTTGGTGGGAATGTAAAATGGTATGGTCATTTTGGAAAACAATTTGGTACTTTCTTAAAAAGTTAAACATAGAATTACCATATGATTCAAGCATTCCCTTCCTATGTATATACATAAGCAAACACCAAAGCAGATACTTATACACCAAGATTTATAGCAGCATGGAGTAGATGCCTATAATTTTATATTGCTTCAGTATGCATATAGGCTTAACTTTCTTAAACCAGAAGTAGGGATTAATCACCTTGACACAATTTCTAGCTTTCTGCCTTTTCTCGGTTCCGTCATGTGGTCAATCCAGGTATCAGCCTCATATAACTACTTTCTGGTGATCACCTCCCTATGCAACAGGTAAATACAACCTACTTGATTCACCCCTCTGGCCTTCATAACCCATGTAGAAAATACAGAGACTGGCATTGGGCTGCAAAGTCTACTTTCAATCATAACTCCCAACTGGAAACCTTCTTTGATAGTTTCCAGGACCCCAATAAGTGCCTCAAACCTCTAGGTCTATCTCTCTCAGACACCCTGTGACAGTCCCATCAGCCCTCATCAGTCCCCTCTTCTCTTATGTACCTGGGAATAAAAAACTGCTTGTTACTTTGTATATTTTTACTATGCTTCCTTGGGTGTCTCCCCCAAGTGGCACACCTGAAATTAACTTAATCTGAATGAAAAGTCTTCAAGGCAGTGGCTATTTTGATAGGAATTAACTGCACACAGGTCAGAAAAGAGCCATAAAGGTATCTTCCAGTAAAAACAAGCTTCCTGTGATAGAGACATCTTGTTAGGCACTTAGAGATTAGATGATCCACCAGGATAAAAGAGTATCCCCTGAAAGATACAGTGTAAACATCTATGACCAATTGTCCTGAAGTCCCATCAGGATAGGGCAGGGCTAAATTTCATAGCCACTCTGTACAGAAAAATATAACAGCATTATTCACAAAAGACAAAAGGTAAAAACAACTCAAATATCCATTAATGGATGAATCACAAACAAAACATGGTTTATACAGTAATGAGCATCTTTTCAGTCAATGACATACCACATATACTCTAGTAGTTCCATAAGATTATATCACCTAGTTTTATAATAGTCATCTTTATTGATATAAGTACACTCTGATGTGTGTAACATTATTAATTTTCTAACAATGCATTTCTCAGAATGTATCCCCTTCATTAAGCAACACATGACTATATGTATAATGAAAATTTATTCAGCAATAAAAAGGAATGAAATTATGATGCATGATACAACATGGGTAAATCTTGAAAACATTATACCGAATGAAATAAGCCAGAGACAAAAACACAAATCTTGTATGATACCACTCACATAAGCCACCTGAAATAGACAAATTCATGGAGGCATCAGGACAGGGATAAGGCAGTAGAATAAGAAGTTATTGTGTAATGGATACAGAATTTCAGTTCAGGATACTTTAAAAGTTTTGGAAATGGATAGTGGTGAGGCTTGTCAAATACTGGCAACGTATCTAAGTCACTGAATTATAGGTTTCAAAACTGTTAAAATGGTCAAGTATCATACTATGCATATCTTACCACAATAAAAAAGTGAATGAAACTCAGAAATGAAACAGTATAGACTCTGGTTAAACAGAGGGTAAAGCAGTAGAAGAGCATACAATAAAAGTCAGGTCATTCTCCAGGAAAACAGATAAAGGCTCAAATAAGAAATTCCCATGGTCTCAAAGACATTACAAAAGTATGTTTCCTCGGACAAAGAAGCACAAGGAAAAATATACTAGAGAGAGGGTGGTAGGGAGAGAAGCAGGCAAAAAAAGAAAGAAAAGAAAAAAAATAGAGAATAAGAAAAAAAATTGTGCCAAGAGTAGTAGAAAGAAGAAAATGAAAATAAATAAAAACATTAATGAGGTTCTAAGGATATCAGAATCAACTCAAGCAGAATTAACACAACTGAAAATATTGTAAATGTCATGGAATAAAGACTTGAGGGAAACACAAAACAAAACAGAAGAAGGACAAAAACATACAATGACTACAGTGTCTTAGCATTACATTCTGTACAGTAACTCAAAGGAGGTGGTCTAGATCTCTGATGTACTTTGTTTCCAATATTTTATCTGGTATTGTTGAACTTCTTCAGCAATTTGGGAACTCAGACTCTCCTATTCTTATACTTTTCAAACGATCTTGTCATAAAACAACTATCCCCATACTATGTGTTCTCAACAGCATTGTTGTGTTCATTCCATTTTTCACTTTCCAATTTCTTTTCTGTTTTACTCAGCACTGGTCTAAATAGAGCTAAAAGGCACCAAGCTAGATGCATTCTACATTGGCTTAAAAATTACCTATAAAATTAGGAACTTCCTATTCTACGATCACAGCGGAAGCAAATTTATCTCAGAACGGAATGGCTACCATTTTTCCCTAACAATAAACAGGGCTTCATGGAGAAAAGACTGATTCCCAGAAGGAAAGGAAAAATGAGTCTGGAAGATTTCATTGCACTAGGAAGTGGAGAAGTGCTCAAAGATGGTAGGGTCATATGAAAAAGATTCAGGATGCAGTATGAAGGGGCTCCCACTGGCTGAATCTAGATAATTTGATCATCAAAACGAAGAACAATAGTAATGGATTAAATACTCAGCTGTTTTAACTATATATATTCTCATGGTCTCATTCTCTAATTCTCCTTATGCACTATCAATTTTCTCTCCTTTACCTCCCTTTTTTTAAGCTCTATGCCTGGGAACAATATCCTTACATGCAAATGAATGATATATCTCATCTGGATGGACTCTCTATACTGGAGTTTTTTAAAAATCCAAGTTTTAGTTTTAGGCTTTGGGATCATCATAGAAAAAAATGATATCTTGAATGACTTAAGTTTTATGCCCCTGAAACCAAGTTGATAATAGGCTGAAACATAATATTGCCATATTTATAGCTAAAGTAGTTTGACATTGAAAACTTCAGATAGTTCAACAACATGGTTCATCCAAGCTCCTATGAATTTTACATTGGGTCTTAGGGCCACTTTGAGTTATTATAAATTTCCCTGCCTCATCTCTGTGGTTCTCATTTCCCTGGAGACCTAATGGACAATGGTGACCACCAAGGGGCAGAACACAGGGTTCCTTGGTTCCCTGTTTAATGCCAATTAGTACCCTCTGTGCAAGGTGTGACCATAGTGAAGACAGAGGTAGACCAGGAATTAAGAGACTAGATTCTATTCTTGGTTATCATTACCTGAGAAAAGTTGAATGAATGGTATCTTCTTTTAGCCTCTCTTCATTTGCAAAATACAGAGTTTGGAAAAAGACCACTTGTGTTTGATGTCTCTTCCAGTTCTAATATTTTGCAGGTTTTTAAAAATAGGATAGGGGTTGGGGGCAACCCGAAAATGAGTATTATAGCCATTCAGTTCTGAGATAAATTTGCTTCCATTGTGATGTATTGGTGTCCTTTATAGACAGGCACATCAGTCAACCAAACAAGCAAACATGGTTGAAGAGAAAAGTCCACCTTATTAACTGAAAATGGTACTAAAGTCAAAGCAAAACCAACTTCTAGATTTTATATTACCAATAATTATTTCATCAATTCATAAAATGTCTTTTTTCTATAATAAAAAATCATTCATTTTCATTGTTTTTCTTTAAGTTCCTTTTTTCTTTCTTTTATAAATTATACAGAAGTTTTTAGGTGATTGTGAATACTAATCATTTGTCCAAAAACGTATGGACTTTGAATCATGAGACTCTTTTGAGAATCTGTAAGAAAACATTTTAAATGCTTCAGCTCTCTGCTACCAATTATAACAATGCTAAATTTAGTCAGATTTTGGTTTGTCCTCATCTGCACAATGATGATAATCTCTAATTTGGACTTTCCAATATAAGCACTGTTATGAAATTGTCTGTAGTCTAAGATTGCTTAGAAAAGTCAAAAATAACCTTAATTCTTGCAAATCTGAACAACAATATGCAGCATAAAAAGAATAAATAGCTCATTGCATAACAGTGGAACAGTGACTATCCCCAAAGCCTCTTTCCATGGAGTTACCCAGTCCTAAATAAAAAATTCTATTTTATTCAAGTATTCAAGTATTCAAAGTATACTTGAAATCATTTAAAAAATCTGTAACCCCCTCAGTAAAACCTTCATGAGAAATTCTGGGACAGTCCACACCAGGAACTCAAAAAATTGGTAAGATTTTTAACATATAAGAAAGGTATTAGTCACATTAACATAATCAAGTGATTAGGCCTTATGGTGAGTCAGGATGAAAAACTCTAATCAAAAAATCCAAAATCTGAAATGTTTTAAAATTTAGTTTTGAATTTCAGAGCATTCAGGTTTTGCATTTTCAGATTATGGATGCTCAACTGGTAAAGTCTATCCAAATATTCCAAGATCTGAGTCTCTGAAATGTGAAACACTGATGGTTTGGGGAATTCTCAACTTGTATTTGGTTTTCTTGATCACCCTTAACATTTATTAAATACTATTCTTTCTTTTAGCAAAACTCTAGCCAAAAGTTATGAACTTCTTTTCTTCAAATGCCAAGGAAGCCAGTGTATCCTGATTCAATGACCAGATTAGTCTTGTCAAGAGTGCTTTCTATAAGTATACCCATGCATGTAGCTGAAGACTAAAATAGTTATCAAAACAGTATTCCCAATATCAAAAGTAAAATAAAATCATTCTCCTTTTCAGACTTAATCAATATTACATTTTAATCTCTAATCTTCCCTGCCCATATTTTATGCTATATCCAAATCTTCCTTAAATAATTTGATCCCTTCTGTCATCAGAGCATGATAATAACTTAATTAAAAATAAGGATATAAAGTATAAACTTGGAAGCTATCCATTAGTATCTCAAGCAGTTAAAAAAAGAGTTGATTTTAGAAAAGATGAAATAGGTAGCTAAACATAAAGTCAGCATGATAAACTATTCTAATGGTCCTGACAGCAGAATTTGTTTGGTAAGCCTCCTTTCCCATTTTCTTCCTCCAAAACATGTTAGGATTATCAAGAAAGTACTATCTTTCTATTTTTGTTATGTTGCCAATTTTCTCCCATCTTTCTCTTTGTATTTGATACCACCATAAGTACAAGTCCATCACATTTTAAAAATTGTATCCTAGTCAATGAATGAGTTTCTCATACTGCTTTGAATATTTTACAGTCCAATATTTACTGTTCTTTCAAATGCTCTATTTCTCCAGCCCACTTTATCTATTTAATAGGTTTTCTAATTCTTCTAAAAAGTATAGGCTCATGGTCTTTAATAAGACCATTTGATTTGAACAAGTATGGATTCTATAAGCAAAACTAACCAAATTTCTGCTAACACCCAAAAATAATTTTAAAGGCATTAAGTTGCCTAACTGTAGATACTAAATAAAAAACCTCTTTGGCGATTGTATCATCAGAGAAGTAGCCTCTAGTTTAGGAGACAGATCATGTTTATTTGAAACTGAAAAAACATCAAGGTAGCTGGGGAGCAGAAAGTTAGAAGAAAAGTGTTATCAGATGAAGCTGGAGAGGTAGTATATCGAACATCATAAGTCATATTAAGAGTATTGACTTTTATTCTAATAAGACTGAGAAGTTACCAAAGAGGCCACAGATTCAATTTGATGTTTTTAAAATTCCTTCTGGCAACTGGGTACAAATAAAATGGATTCAAATGGCAGCATTTTAGGAAAAAGACAATGGTAGCAACATATATTAAGATATTTTTCAGATTAGCAAGGTCATTTCAGATCTTTCATGACCTTATTAGGTGACTGAACCAAAGTCCTGCCTGGTAGTTCTGTGGGAAAGATTAGATGTTATGGTACATGACATATCACTTGTATAGGAAGAGCTGATAAACATAGTCTTTATACTAGTACATTGCTTCTATTATAAATTACTATTATGCCAGTAAAATAGAAAAATGAACTTGTATTATTTTTATGGAAAGATAAAAGATTTTCTTAGTCCATTTAGGGTGCCATAATAAAACCAAAGACTAGGAAATTTACTTCTCTGTTCTGGAGACTGGGAAGTCTTAGATCAAGTTGCTGGCATCTGATATCTGGTGAGGGCATTCTTGTTGCATCTTCAGATGGTAAAAGTAAGAAGGGCAAAAGGAACCAAACTTCTTCCAACAGGCTCTTATATAATGACTTTTTTAATGACCCACTTATAAGGACAGAGTCCTCAGGACCTAAATACCTCCATGAAAGGCTCTCCCCTCCCAACACTGTTGCATTAGGGATAAAGTCTCCACCATATGAATTGTGGGGGACACATTCAGACCATAGAACTCATTATATCTAAATATACTTACACTCTAAAGAGATATAGAAAATGTAACTCAAGAATAAATAGATCAAGACTGCTTGATCTAAACATTAAGTTATGGAAGATGATTAGAAAATGTAATGGAGGGTACAATGTTCAAATTATGATTGGGTTTAGAGGCTACTGTAGGAATTTTGTTTTTTCTGTAAGTAAAATGGAGAAACTTTCAAGAGTTTAGAGGAATGACATGGTAACTCCAAAGCTGGTATTAAAACTGGCTGACATTTTGAAAATACATGGATTGAAAAGGACAGGCATGGAAGAACACACTAATAAGAGACTATCATAATAATTCAGGAAAGATACATCCTGGCTAAGACCAAGGTGATAGCAATGAACATGGTGGATTCTTGCTACATTTTGAAAGGTTTTCTGATAGATGTGAGAAAGGGAAAGGTGCCAAGAATCACTCCCAGATATCTGGCCTGCAAAGTAAGAATGAAGGAGTACCTGTCAGTGGAATTGGAAGATTAAATTTGAGGAGAGATCAGTTCCACCACTATGAATGTGGTAGGGAATTCTTTTGGGCCTTCCAAAGGAGGTATCAAGTAAGCAGTTGAATATGATTTGGAGTTCAGGGGCAATGTAATTAGCTTATGAATAGCAAAATTAAAAACTGTGAAGCTAGATGAGATTGTCAAATGAAAGAAAATTAATAAAACTATAGATAGTTTTCAGGATAGAATCCTGAAGCACTCAAGTATTGAAGTAGGAGAGAAGATTGTAATCAACAAAGAAGGCCAAGGTGAAGTGGCAAGTGAGGTAAGTGGAGGAAGAATATGATACATTGGCAGCTGTACCTTCTCCTCTATACCTACCCTTCTTTCAGATCTCTGACCCTCAACTAATGCCTTATTTCCTAGACTTGGTTAGGTGTTTTTCCTAAGTATCTCTGCAGAATTCAGCTATAACTCTCTTAAAATTTGTCACATTGTATTATAATTGTACTGACTCATTTCTGCCCGTAAACTGTAAGCTTCTTGAAAGAAGAAATCAAGTTTACCTTGCTCATAGAACATTCCCAGAAATTACCACAGTGCTTAGCACAAAATAATTGCTGAACCCACGTTCTTTGAACTGAATTAGTAAAATCAGTACTTATCTTCTGATTGCAGACGAGGTACTGGTGTGATAAAATGAGTTTACTATGATAACTAAAGCGCTAATAATACACATATATTTGCTTCATTATATTCATTAAATTTTTATACTTTCTTTTCTATATGAAATTTTCTAGCATTAACTAGTTGGTGTGTTTTAAAGTGATGATTCAGGTAAAGTGAGAAGAAGGAAATTAATACTTAAGAGGTGTGTGTGTGTGTGTGTTTGTGTGTGTGTATTTTTTGTACTGGAGATTGAACCTAGGGGCAGTAAACCACTGAACCACTGAACCATATCCCCAGCCCTTTTATATATTTCATTCAGTGAGACACAGTCTCATTGAGTTGCTTAGGGTCTTGCTAAGTTACTGAGGCTGGCTTTGAATTCATGACCCTCCTGCCTCAGCCTCCTGAGATGCTGGGATTACAGGTGTGCACCATTATGCCCAACACTTAGAGTACGTATTAAGCCTTATACAAAATATACCTTTTATATGTTATCTTACTTAAACATTTAACTTTCCTCATAAATGTGGAAAAAAAAGTGTAATGAGTTCCATTTTAGGAGAGAAAACTAAGTTTATAAATGATAAATAACTTGTCTAAGGAGCTGGGTACGGCGGTGCATGCCTATAATCCTAGAAGTTCAGGAGGCTGAGACAGGAGAATCCCTAGTTCAAAATCGGCCTCAGCAACAGTGAGGCACTAAGCAACTCAGTGAAACCCTGTCTCTAAACAAAATACAAAATATGGCTGGGGATGTGGCTCAGTGGTTGAGTGCCCCTGAGTTCAATTTCTGGTACCCTCCTCCCCCCAACAGAAACAAAAAGCAACAACAAGAACAACTTGTTTAAAGTCACCCAGATGTTAAGAGTCAGGATGTAAATATCTATAAAGTGCTTAGTAATATATGTGGGTATGCATATATAAATAAGGGCTTTATAGTATATGTGTGTATATATATAAATATGTATGTATGTATATGAATGTATATGTATATATATGTATATGTGTGGACATATATACACACACATATATGCATTATATATTTATACATAAATATACATATATATTTGTATGTGAACACATATTGTTATGATCTGAATCTAAAATTGTTCCCCAAAGAGCTCATATGTTAAGCACTACAGCAATGTTCAGAAGTAAAAAGACTGGATCATGAGAGCTATAACCTCATCAGTGGGTTAATCCTTTTGTTGGATTAAAAATGTGAATGGACTTCTGAGTTGTGACTGTAGGTAAGTAGGGCATGGATGGAAAAAGCAGGTCACTAGGCCCTTGGACTATATCTCTTTCCTGGCTCAAGCTTTCTGCCTCCCAGATGCCATCACTGAACAGCTTTTCCTCTTCCACGCCCTTCCCTCATGAGGTTCTGCCTCATCTTGGCTCCAAAGCAATGGATTCACTGACCATGGACTGAGACTTCTGAAATCACGGGCTTCAAGTAAGCTTTTCTAAGTCATTCCTGTGTTTGGTCACCACAATGAAAAGCAGACTAACGCACACACAAAAAATACCATCAAAAGAAAAAAATAATGGCTACTTTAAAAATATAATTGTTACTTACTGGAAAGTATAGAAGCAGAGACCCAAAAAGGATTGTTTCCAACAGGATAAGGCCCGATGCCCTGATGCTCTACAAAACAAAATGAAAATGCCATTGTTAACTTTCTAGACATAGAAGAATTTATCCTATTTGAAAATGCCTCATCCATCAAAACAATACCTTGGGGAAAATTATATAAATAAATGAAAATTAGCTAGTAGTCAAGTAGATAAACGAGTGAAACATGCAAAAAGACTGACTATAAATGTAACAATAGATTTAATGATACTGCCAGTGACTACATGGGATTTCATTCTATGAATTTGAATCACTGAGCATTGCTTATAACATTGCTTTGACAATTCTTTCAATTCAAAAAATTCACACACACAGAAGATCTTGTCTGTATTTCTGAGAATATCAGTCACAAGTACATCAAATGCCAACCCTAAACCACTTCACAAATACCACAGGATAGTTCTTGTGGATAAATCAAGCACATATAAGATCTTGAAATCTAAAAGTTGTATCTTCCACAATGGTTAAAATAGAATCACCCCAAATTCACTAACATGCTTCCACTGTCAATAATATGAATCACCTTAAATAACAGAGGTATCTCACCTGGTGTACATGCCTAAATGTCATTCAGCTGTCAAAATTCAGAAGACTTAACAATTTTCAAATAAACTTTCCTGAATTTTTGTTTGTTTAGTTTTCTAAGCATAAATATGTATAATGACCTTAAGATACTTGTTAAATTCAAAATAGCATCTTCCTGTAATAAAATGCTTAGCAAAAACAAGATAAAAATAACAAAAGTTAATCTTATCTTCTAACAACAAATTTTGCTTCAATGAGTTTAAGTATGAATACAGAGTAAATATATTGACTGAGAATTAAATATAAAAACAGGTCTTCTGGGATGCCCTGTGTTTTCATTAAATGCAATATAAAAGTTGTACATAATCTAATCTCATACAAATATCTTACTTAACAGGAAAGTTACTTGAGGTAAGAACAATTAATTTTAAAACAATAAAAAGTTACTGTAAAGCCAAAACATGAGAATGTACTATATATTAAAAAAAATAAAAACCTCTCTGGTAAGGTGTTTAACCCATAGAAATGCTTCATGTAATCCCTCAAAAGAACTCAGGATTTTTATTACTTTAAAATTTGAGAGTTAGAAACAAGTTTAGTCAGTGAACAGACTTGATTATTTGAGTGTTTACTGACATTGGTCATTTTATTTTATTTATTTATTTATTTATTTATTTATTTATTTATTTATTTTCTTGTAGGCTCTCTTTGAAAGAAGTTTTTTTTTTTTTGTTTTTTGTTTTCTTTATTTAATTTTGATTCATTGAACACAAATAGAGTACAGCTATTGTTTCTCTGGTTGTACACAAAGTAGAGTCACACCATGTGTGCATTCATACATGTACACAGGGCAATGATGTCTGTTACATATTCTGTTATTATTACCCCCCTACCCCAACCCCAACCCTCCCTTCCCTCTATGCTATCTATCCTTCCTCCATTCTTGCCACCCTCCCCGCCCCGCATTATGCATCATCATTCACTTATCAGAGAGACCATTCGGCCCTTGGATTTTTGGGATTGGCTAATCTCACTTAGCATAACAGTCTCCGACATCATCCATTTACTTACAAATGCCATAATTTTATTCTTCTTTATGGCTGAGTAACATTCCATTGTGTATATATACCACAGTTTCTTTATCCATTCATCTATTGAGGGACATCTAGGTTGGTTCCACAATCTAGCTATTGTGAATTGGGCAGCTATGAACATTGATGTGGTTGCATCACTGTAGTAATCTGATTTTAAGTCCTTTGGGTATAGGCCAAGGAGTGGGATAGCTGGGTCAAATGGTAGATCCATTCCAAGTTTTCTAAGGAATCTCCACACTGCTTTCCAGAGTGGCTGCACCAACTTGCACTCCCACCAGCAATGTATGAGTGTACCCTTTTCCCCACATCCTCGCCAACACCTGTTGTTGCCTGTATTCTTAATAAAAGACATTATAATTGGGGTAAGATGAACTCTTAAGGTAATTTTGATTTGCATTTCTCTTATAACTAGGGATGTTGAACATTTTTTCATAAATCTGCTGATTGTTTGTAGATCTTCCTCTATAAAGTGACTGTTCATTTCTTTGGCCTATTTATTGATTGGGTTATTAGCGTTCTTGGTGTAAAGATTTTTGAGCACTTTGTAGATTCTGGAGATAAGTGCTCTATCTCTGAAGTGTGTGTGGCAAAGATTTTCTCCCACTCTGAAGGCTCTCTCTTCACATTACTGATTGTTTCCTTTGCTGAGAAAAAGCATTGGACCTATTTTCTCTTCTATTAGGTGCAGGGTCTCTGGTCTAATTCCTAGGTCCTTGATCCATTTTGAGTTGAGTTTTGTACAGGGTGAGAGATATGGGTTTAGTTTCATTTTGCTGCATATGGATTTCCAGTTTTCCCAGTACCATTTGTTGAAGAGGCTATCTTTTCTCCATTGTATGTTCTAGGCTTCTTTGTCAAGTATGAGATACCTGTATTTATGTGGGTTTGTCTCTGTGTCCTCTATTCTGTACCACTGATCTTCCTGTCTATTTTGGTGCCAATACCATGCTGTTTTTGTTACTATTGTTCTGTAGTATATTTGAAGGTCTGGTATTGTGATACCCCCCGCTTCGCTCTTCTTGCTAAGAAATGTTTTGGCTATTCTGGGTCTCTTATTCCTCCACATGAATTTCATGATTGCTTGCTCTAATTCTATGAGATCCGTCATTGGGATTTTAATTGGAATTGCATTGAATTTGTATAGCACTTTTGGTAGTATGGCCATTTTGACTATATTTAATTTTGCCTATGCAAGAACATGGGAGATCTTTCTATCTTCTCAGACTTTCTTTAATTTCTTTCTTTAGTGTTCTGTAGTTCTCATTGTAGAGGTCTTTCACCTCTTTTGTTAGATTGATTCCCAAGTATTTTATTTTTTTAGAGGCTATTGTTAATGGTATAGTTTTCCTAATTTCTCTCTCAGAGGATGCATCACTTATGAATAAAAATGCATTAGATTTAAGAGCATTAATTTTATATCCTACTACTCTACTAAATTCGTTTATGAGTTCCAGAAGTTTTCTGGTGGAATTTTTAGGGTCTTCTAAACAGAGAATCATGTCGTCAGCAAATAGGGATAGTTTGAGTTTTTCTTTTCCTATTCGTGCTCCTATAATTTCTTTGGTCTGTCTAATTGCTCGAGCTAGAGTTTCAAGGACAATGTTGAACAGAAGTGGAGATAGAGGGCATCCCTGCCTTGTTCCAGTTCTCAGGGGGAATGCTTTCAATTTTTCTCCATAAGTGGAGAAAAAGAATTCTAAAGAATGATGTTAGCTGTGGGCTTAGCATAGATGGTCTTCACAATATTAAGGAACGTTCCTACTATCCCTATTTTTTCTAGTGTTTTGAGCATGAAGGGGTGCTGTATTTTATCAAATGCTTTCTCTGCATCTATTGAAATAATCATGTGGTTCTTGACTTTAAGTCTGTTGATGTGGTGAATTACATTTATTGATTTCCGGATGTTGAACCAACCTTGCATCCCCAGGATGAAACCCACTTGATCATGGTGCACTATCTTTTTAATATACTTTTGTATGTGATTTACTAAAATTTTGTTAAGAATTTTTGCATCTATGTTCATTAGGGATATTGGTCTGAAATTTTCTTTCCTTGATGTGTCCTTCTCTGGTTTTGGTATCAGGGTGATATTAGCTTCAAAGAATGAGTTTGGAAGGGTTCCCTCCTCCTCTATTTCATGAAATACTTTGAGGAGTATTGGAATGACCTCTTCTTTGAAGGTCTTGTAAAACTCAGCTATGAATCCATCTGGTCTTGAACTTTTCTTTGTTGGTAGGCTTTTGATGACTTCTTCTATTTCCTTGCTTGAAATTGATCTATTTAAAGTTGTTTATGTCCTCCAGATTCAGTTTGGGTGGCTCATATGCCTCTAAGAACCTGTTGGTGTCTTCCAGGTTTTCTATTTTGTTGGAGTATAAATTTTCAAAATAGCTTCTAATTATGTTTTGTATTTCAATTGTGTCTGTTGTAATATTTCTATTTCCATCACGAATTTTAGTAATTTGGATTTTCTCTCTCCTTCTCTTTGTTAGTGTGCTAAGGGTTTATCAATTTTTTTTATTTTTTCAAAGAACCAACTTTTTGTTTTGTCAATTTTTTGAATTGTTTCTTTTGTATCAATTTCATTGATTTCAGCTTTGATTCTGTCTTCTACTACTTTTGGTGATGATCTGTTCCTCTTTTTCTAGGGTTCTGAGCTGTAATGTGAGGTCATCGATTTGTTGACTTTTCATTCTTTTTTTGAATGCATTCCATGCAATGAATTTTCCTCTTAGCACTGCTTTCATAGTATCCCAGAGATTCTGATATGTTGTATCTTTGTTCTCAATGACCTCTAAGAATTTTTTATTTCCCCCCTAATGTCTTCTGTTATCCATGCATCATTCAATAGCATATTATTTAATCTCCAGGTCTTGGAGTAGTTTCTGTTTCTAACTTTATCACTGATTTCTAAATTCATTACATTATGATCTGATAGAATACAAGGTAGTATCTCTATGTTTTTGTATTTGCTAAGAGTAGCTTTGTGGCATAACACATGGTCTATTTTAGAAAAGGATCCATGAGCTGCTGAGAAGAAAGTGTATTCACTTTTTGATGGATGGAATATTCTATATATGTCTGTTAAGTCTAAATTAGCAATTGTGTCATTGAGTTCTATGGTTTCTTTGTTCAATTTTTGCTTGGAAGATCTGTCCAATGGTGAGAGAGGAGTGTTAAAGTCCCCCAGTATTATTGTGTTTTGGTCTATTTGGTTCCTGGAATTGAGAAGGATCTGATTGACATACATGGATGCGCCATTGTTTGGTGCATAAATATTTATGATTGTTATGTCTTGGTGATTAATGCTTCCCTTAAGTAGTATGAAATGTCCTTCTTTATCCCTTCTGACAGACTTTGGCTTGAAGTCTGCTTTATCTGAAATGAGGATGGAAACTCCCATCTTTTTTACTAAGTCCATGTGCATGGTATGTTTTTTCCCAACCTTTCACCTCAAGTCTGTGGGCATGTTTTTCTATGAGATGCGTCTCTTGAAGGCAGCATTTTGTTGGGTCTTTCTTTTTAATCCAATCTGCCAGTCTATGTCTTTCGATTGATGAGTTTAGGCCATTTACATTCAGGGTTATTATTGAGATATGACTTGCATTCCCGGTCATTTTGACTCATTTTTGGATTTTAATTTTACTTGGTTTTTCCTTTAATTGGCTGTTCCTTTAGGGTATTTCCTCCTTTTGCTGACTTACTTTGTTGTTTCTCATATCTTCCTCTTGGAATATTTTGGAGGATTTTCTGTAGGGCAGGTTTTCTATTTGTGAATTCTTTTAGCTTGTGTTTATCATGGAAGGATTTTATTTCATCTTCAAATCTGAAGGTAAGTTTTGCTGGGTATAAGATTCTTGGTTGGCATCCATTTTCTTTCAATGCTTGGAATTTGTTGTTCCAGGCCCTTCTTGCTTTTAGGGTCTGGACTGAGAAATCTGCTGATATTCGTATTGGTTTCCCCCTATATGTAATCTGATGTTTCTCTCTTGCAGCCTTTAAAATTCTATCTTTGTTTTGTATGTTAGGTATTTTCATTATAATGTGCCTGGGTGTGGATCTGTTGTGATTTTGTGCAGTTGTTGTCCTATAAGTCTCTTGAATTTGATTTTCCATTTCATTAATCAGATTTGGGAAATTTTCTGATATTATTTCATTGAACAGATTATTCATTACTTTAGTTTGTGTCTTTGTGCCTCCCTAAATTCCAATAACTCTTAAATTTGGTCTTTTCATGATGTCCCATAACTCTTGGAGGTTCTGTTCATGATTTCTTACCATCCTCTCTGTCTGGTTGAGTTTGTTTTCAAGATTAAATATTTGGTCTTCATTGTCTGACTTTCTGTCTTCCAAGTGATTTAGCCTGTTGGTTAAGCTTTCTATTGAGTTTTTAATTTGGTTTATTGTAACCTTCATTTCAAGGATTTCTGGTTTTTTTTTTTTTCAGAATCTCTATCTCTTTATTGAAATGATCTTTTGCTTCCTGCGGTTGCTCTTTTAGCATTGTCTGCATTTGCTCTCTTGACTCCTCATTCACTTCTGGGATCATTTTAATTATGTACAACTCACTTTCTGAGAATGCTTCTGCCATGCTGTCACTGGGTACTTTTGGTATAGTATCTGGGTTTGTTTGGGACATTTTCTTTCCATGTTTTCTCATGTTGCTCTTGTATCTTCCCCTCTAGTAGTGCAAATCCTAGGTATTGCAGTTTCCCCTTAAAGACTTACAGGGTTCCTGCCTATTTTCAATACCTCCCCTTGAATTGAGAGATCAATATTGGCAGCACACCATATAAACAATTTGTGTCCTTAATGTAAATAGTCCTATTAAGATATTAACAGTGCTGTCTTAATAAACAGAGATGAGTTCAAATTATTATCCCCAGCATAACCAGTAAGTTTGAAATAAGGACTGCAAATCCTAATGTTGGACAGGGAGAATGAGCAGGGGTATTGAACAAAACACTAATGAGAAAAGAAGTGAGTCTATAGATATACTATGTCTTATGAATAGTGGAAGTGGAATGAAAAGAAATAGGTTGTTAGCATGAGGAGAAAGGGATTCTCCAAGGAAATGGATATATAAGAGGGAGATAGAGTGATAAACATAATAATAAAAGAAGAAGGTAGGAATATAGTGGATATATTAGGAATAATCGTAGTATTACAATTAATTTAAAAAACGTTCTGCGATAAAACTATACTGTACAGTTCAAACCTCTTATTTTTCAATGACCTGATGTTTGAGAGGCGCTTGATCAACCAGTGACACAAGAAGGGTGCTTCTGCCTCCAGGTTGGGAATCATCAATGCCTCTGGGCAGAGGTGGCCTGGTGTTGATAGACGATCAGATGAAGCACAGGTGCAAGACACCGGGCCAGGGTGTGCCCTGGGCACTAGACTTAGCTGGGTGGGGGTGCAGAACTGTGCTCAGTGATGGAGACACTGGGCTTGATAGTCCAGGCAGGCCTGACCTTCGTGCTGTGGGCTCAGGCAGCTGCAGGTTTGGTTGCTCTCTGCCGGGGAAGCTGGAGGATGGCACTGAGGGGCCTAAGATCCCCGCTGGAGCTGGGGATTCCAGCCGCCCCAGGCCGGAGCTCTCAGTCATTTTAGATAGTAGATAATTTAGTGAAAAGAAAATTTCTATCTACAAGTAGTTAAGTGAATTTTGGCTGGCAGAATTTCTAAAATGGCAAATTATGTTTGCAAAGTATACCTAATTATGTATGCTCTATGACTTGTGTTTTAAACTTTTCAAAAATGATACTAAGACTGAAAATCCATAATATTATACAAACTGCTTATAAAATAATCTACACAATATTGATTAAACACAGGGACATGAAAAAGAGCTACAGGATGTAGTAGAAAAGACAGATTTTGGAGTTAAGTCCATCTCAGTGTGAATTATAAAACAATCACTTTAGGCAGCACTAAACTTCAATTGCCTCACCCATAGAATGAGTATTCTAATATTTACCTAATTAAATCTGACAGCTTTATTAAACACAAAGTATACAAAATGGCTACCATCATTCCTGGTTCTTAAAAAGTATGTATATATTCTTGAAGTCAGAAAGCAGCATAGGATGATGAATTTAAAACCACAAAGGCCCATATTGCCAGCAGTCAAAATGTTTCATGCTAGAATCCAAAATGACCCCAGAGGAGCCAAAAACCTGGAAGGGACCAAGCAGTTCCCTCTCTGGGCTGTGGCTGTGCTGTGTGGTACAGTGGACTCTTCCATCCTTCAGTAGTTTCTGATAATTTCAGGGCTTGTAGGCTCTGTAGCTATGTTACAGCCATCCCTGCCACATAACAGCAGCAGTAATAGTGCATGATTGTGTATATGTTCCCAAAGCAAATAACCTGTCTCCTTTTTCCTGGAAATGTTATGAAATCTTAACACTTGCTTGACCTTGCTGCTGGGTAAACAGAGAAGCCTATAATTTCAGCTTATAAATTAGAACTCTGATAAGCTATTTCATAGTCAAATGTAAGGTATATCATAAACCTACACTTTTTCCTTTCAAAATATTCTTTGGCAGAGTTGGCTTCATGGCCTCACAGAATGAGCAGGAACCCTTTAATAAGGGGAACTCAAGGACACAGACAAGTCCTCATGTTCCCCAAAATATTTTTACCACTCTGTTACCACTGCTATAAGCTGATTAGTTATTAGAAGTTCTTTTAACTTTAACATAGCCTTTTGTTTTGCCAAGGATCTGTCAATGATTAATGTACAGTTGTTGAAAATTTAAACTGAAGGATAGAGGAGGCAGTCAGTGTATATGGAAGATAGGAAGGACTGGAAAATGAAGAAGGATGAGGGAGATAATAACCAATATAGCAAGAAGTCAAGACAAAATATCATTTTCTTCATGGGTTTTGCCTGAGATAGAAATGGTGGTATGGAGCTATTTTTAACTAGAGTTGTTAAATGGGAAACTCTTGAAAAACTTTCTTGAAAGATGATCAACAATATATGTTATGATACTATTTATGTAAAACATTCATAAAATAACACTATACATTATGTATGTGTCTATATAAACAAAGGTCTAGAGGACACATACTAAGCTGATAATGGTTTCTTCCAAAGAAGAGAATATATTTGGGTTTTAGATCAACTAAACCTGAAATACTTTAATTTCTCTGAGAGAGATGTAGTCATACATTGTTGTTCAATGTCCATTTTAATAAATCAATTTTTTAAAAACAATAATGTGTCAACTCAACTATTAGAAAATCTCACCATTACATACTATTGATGCAAAAAGTCAAAGCCTTTCTTTCAATTAATATTTCCATATCAAGTTTTGTTTGTTTTAATGGATAAAATTATCAATTGGTGTATTTCTGATACTGTCAGATGAATACAAAGCTGGGGGGGAGATAATGTTGAGTCTAACTCTCTAGTTTAGCATCCAAAAAGCCTAATAAATATAATTTCAGAGTTTTATGATACTGGTGAATATATTCTATCACATTTCATACCCATCCCACTTTTCCCACTTCTTAACTTTCAGAGCTAACTTATGAAGATTTATAAGACAGATGTCAAACCTGTAAAACAATGAAAAGGGTAATCATAATATGCTAATTTTATCAAATTATATCAAGGTCAATTTGTAAATTCCATAATCCTTAGATACAAAGTATGGAGGAACAAGATGAAGCACAGATGCAGTTTCTATATTTGCCTAGGAAGTAACCTCCCAAAGGAAACTAAGTCACTGTAAGTAATAAGATGAGAATGCTAAAGGCTGAATTTTTAAAAATAATTAAAATGGTTTGTTATTATTTCCCTGATTCTAAAGGGACTAACTACCTCAATTGTAACTGTTAAGCATTTTTAACCTCTGGGGAAATTAATGTATGTCTTGCTAAAACAGTACAGCTGCTTTTGATTGTTGCCACACTGTTGCAACATTTTAACTTTATTTCTCTAAGCATGAATACATTTTTACACAGCTGAAACTCAGGATCTGAAAGAAAATGTGAGATAGCAATGGGATTATAGTTTGAAAGGGATAAGCTAGCATTGGTTTGGGTGATAAACAAAGACACTATAAATTTATAAAATTTATCAAAAGAACAAGGCACACTTAGCAGGAGATGATTCATGAGGTATACTTTTTCCTTTAAATCTTTTATTTCTATAGAGAAATTCATGGACAGAGAGATTTCTGATGAAACCTGATAACACCTGAAGTTATACATTATAGGTTAGAAACCAGATGTAAAATATGATGCTGAAGAGATTCTTAACATTGAGAGGTATGAGGACACTGTTTTTCAATAATTCTAACAATCATATGTGGATAGGAATAGATTACCTCCAACTTGAAAGAATGCATGTAGTTAATTTATCTTGCAATCTGTCATGAAATACTGAAAACTCAGATTTAGAGAAATTTATCAAGGAGCAATAGTCAAAAATGTGGTCAGTTAGAATCAGTTTTAGATTTTCAGAAGAATTTTCAGACATTAAAAAGGGGATACTGTATAAAAAAGCAGAGATATGGTCAGGACAAAAACTCTCAAAGTGTAATTTAAGTAATTCAGAGAATTATAAATTCATGGACTAAAACATACAGACTTTATATCTAGATAGTTTTATTATGGCTTAGATATGAGGTGTCCCCTAAAAGCTCATAGGTGGGACGATGAAAGAATTTTCAGAGGTGAAATGATTAGATTAAGAGAGGTTTAACATCCACTGATGCAGATTAACTGGGCAGTAACTGTATGTAGATATGGTTTGCTCTTGGTGCGTGGATCTCTCTCTGCTCCTGTTGCCATGTACTTTCCCCCACCACAGTCTTCCTCCATGAAGTTCTGCCTCATCTCTGGGACCAGAGCTACAGAGGCAGCTCACCATAGACTGAACCTCTGAAATCATGAGCCAAAATAAACCTTTCATCCTCTTGACAGGTTGTTCAGTAGCAGCAACAACAACAAAAAAGTTTGTAACCTCAGCGTTAATTGTTCATTAGCTGTGTGACCTTGGGCAAGTTGCATAACTTTCTGAGATTCAGTTTTTTTGCCTATAAAATGGGAATACTAATGCCCAGTTTTGTGGTACAATTACAAAGATTGACAATAATGCCCTGGACACAGAGCAGACACTCAGTCAGTGTTAGTTTCACATAAATTTTTCATGTGCAGATAGAGGAAGTGAGGTCAACAAGGTACCTAAGCTTACTCAGCTGCTGAGTGACAGATTCCAGGAAAACTATCTTCCATAGCTGCTGATTCCCAATGCTATTTCCTTGGAACATCCAATTTGACCCTCAAGGTTTTATTCTTTCCCAAAATAAAAATAACAGGACAATATGGAATTACATAGTAACAAAAATAACACTACTAAGCATTTAAAAATAAACTATAAGTAAGGATTTGATTCAGGTTCTATAAAAAATTTACTAATCAACTTAAAATTACTGACAGTCTTAAGTAAAATATTAAAAGAAAATATTCTTTCTCATTTCTAAGACTTTATTAGAAAATCCATTTTTTTTGTGAAATAATTTGTTGTTGAGGAGTTTTAAGACCTTTTGAAAAGTTCACCCAAAAATAAAATCCAAAGTGACACATATATAGTTTCATGTTCTTAAAAACAGTACAGGACACTAAATGAAGAGGAAAAAAATCAATGATTCTGTATACATGTGAAATTAGAAATAATAAGTCATTCATTTTACTTATGATTTATCATCTGGCTGGGCAAAAACTTGTCATGGTCATAACTGTTTGGCAGAATTAATATGAGATGTTTGCCAACTGGCTCTGCTTTGTTTCAGATAATGTGAATACTTAAGGTGCTCCCCCTAGTCTCACATGATTTTAGAACTCAAAATTTATGACTCACTACACTTTCAGAGATGCAGAATAACTCAGATGCATGAGAGGGAATGTTTTGGATAACCTTCACTCATCTATATCCCTAGGATTCATGCCCAAAGCAATTAACTACCAAAACAACAACTCTCATTCTTCTTAACTCTCAGCCATTTTCCCCTTCTAATATGCCACTAGAATAACTTCCCAAACTGTAAAGGATCATGTTCTATTTGTCCTCATTTTACCATGGGTTCTCTGCAAAAACATGTAGATTTAGCAGGTATTTTTCTAAAATTTATTTGGAAACTTCAGTCCCCTTTTTCTTTCAATATTGTTAAATAGAGCAACTCATTTTGCATAATGGAGATAAAGTCTCTGAATACAAAAAAAATACAGAAGTGAATGATGGAGACTAAAATTGCACATAAAGAGATCCTCCCTTGGGAGAAATTATTTTACATTCTTTAAAAAAAGTGACAGGAAATTACTGAAACATATTATGTGATTAGCCTAGACTTCTATTATTTATTAAAAACAACTGTATTAACTGATACATCTTTCAAATTTAAAGTATGTAAATGAAAAAAAAAACAAATTCTTCCTCATGAAAAAATCCTAATGGAATAAATGTAATCAAAACGTAAAGTATTATTTTAAAATTTATAATTAATAAGATAAAACACTTTGATTACTTTTTCAAAATATCAGTATTTGCTACACAGAGATAAACCCAAATATTTAGTTTGACATTATTCTTTTTACAAACATAAGTGCATTTTATATTAAAGAAATTCAAGAAATTTCAGAAATTGTTCATTTTCATGTGATTGCTAAGTATCAATAGATTTATGTAATTTTTCTTTATCATTTGAACATTGTTTAATCTCATAATTTTTTTAAAATTTGGTATGCTGAAATTTTTAATTCCAGAGTATAATTATTTTGAAATACTAATGTACAGAAAGCTCATAAATTGTATGTTGGTTAGTGTCAGCATCTTCTTAGTCTTCTTAAACAGGAAAAAAAAACTGAGAGCAAGAACAGAATTTGTTAAACTTGTCTTTAACACATTATCTGTCCTTTGTAGCATGTTTGAAAACGTATGAAATGACAGAAAAAGTACAAAACAGAGATACATTTCATACTTTAGATACTTGGAGACAGTCTAAACATTCTAGGACTTGTTTATGATTCTTACTTTATGTTTTTATTATGGTCCTTATTTTATACATGTAACAAGAAATTTTGATTCTATTAAAACATTTATGAATAATCACAGATATGACAATAACATCAGTGAGATATCCAATAAATTATTTAATAAGGTATAATTAATGCCCCTCTTATTGGCAAGAAGAGTAAACAGTTCAAAAACTTAAAATAGTAGTATAATATCTGATAGGTAAGCAACAATGTTGGATTCTAAAGGGTGTGGAGAAAAACTTACTTGGACATAAAAATTATAAATACAGGATTTCAAAACTGAATCTCTGAAATAGTTTAAATATTTCTAGATTATATGGATCAAATTGAATTCTGAGTTTCCTCAAACTTAGGAGCATTAAGAACCATCAAGGGCTGGGGATATAGCTCAGTTGGTAGAGTGCCTGCCTGGAAAGCACAAGGCCCTGGGTTCAATCCCCAGACCCACAAAAACAAACAAACAAACAAACAAACAAAAAATCATCAAGTGGGCATTATAGAAATTAGTTCATATTGAGTGTGTCATTCTTAAAGTTGTTAATCAAAAGACAAGTGAAAAAGGAATGAAATATTAATTAACATCTTGTTTACATCCTGTTTATATTTTTGTTGTCAACTCTAGCCATTTATTTCATTAAATCATTGTTTCAGTCTTTATGATTATCAGCAAATTATAATGTTTACAATTAAATGATTATCTTAATATTTTAAAGTTTATATCTTATATCATGAACATGGTGTAGGAAAGACTTTCAAATTATTAATTCATGAGTTTTAATTAAATAGTAACTGCTAACCCTTCCCTACAGAATTGAAAAAGGTCACACTAGCTGATGGATGTTTTAATTAGTGTTCTTTCTTTGTGATGGATTCTTTGCTTTAAAATATGCTATTTTATTCATTAGAACAAATTATCAACTCAAAAAGACACAAGACACAAGTAAAATAATTGTGTATAGAGAAATTAGACAGTAGAGAAATTTGACAATAGAGAATAAGGACAATGTTAAAAAAACAAAAATTACAATAATAGGTTTTGTAAAAGCTATTGTGTTTAGCCATAATAGAAGTTAAATTTTACTAAATCAGTTCTCTGAAAGAAATAAGCTTTTTAAAGTTTGTTGAAATAACTCTAACTATATATATCTTCATCCTCAACTACTTTCTGGATCTCTAAACTCAGATTTTCATTTGCATATATGACATTTTCACCTGAATGAACTACCTCAAACTCAAGAGGCCAAAAACTAAATTTTTCCAACCACTTTTCTATTCAGGTTCCCTATACTTATTAAGAATGATGAATTGTTTATCTATACTGTAGTCAAACCATACCTGAAATATACTTTTATAGACTAAAAATGAAAGAGATGTGTTTTATGAAATATTCATAGTTTTACTTTTTTCAGAATGTTCAAATTTTTCTTGACCAAGTACATCATGAAATGAACGAGGAATTAAAGAAATAAGCAATTCAATTGAAAAGTCACATAAATGTTGAATAGAATTCAAGATAAGAGGGAAGTTTTCATTTTAATACATGGACCCCTCAATGATTTAGTGAATAAACAGTCAAAGTTTTAAAAAGCTGAGGAAGAGAAAAAGTAAGAGGAGGAAGATGGGGGAAAGTAGAAAAAACTATATGTACACATCTGGTTAAACATACTGCAACTTTTTGGTTTCATAGGGAAAATGGAGCCAGACAGGGTGGGTATAGAGAACGGTCACAGTCCTCTTGCCTTTATCACAGTTGCAATCCCGTTGTTTGACTATACCCTCTTCCTCTAATCTCTCCCACCTCAGATAATCTGTACCTTCATATCACCTTTTCTGTCATTTCATCCAGGCCTGCCCTATTCAAGTAAGGTACATCTATCAAAGTAATTCCCTTATTCCTCTTAATCCCTAATTTTCAATTTCTTCCATTCATTATCTTACCTGTTATTAAGTAAAACAATATAATAAGTTACATCCTTGTAACAAAGGGTGACAGTGATTGGCTATATCTTAATGATTGCTCTCCCAGGTAAAACTTGGAAAAACAAATAGGCAATATTTTAAATCTAAATCAAGAAGAAGGACTTAAAATGGCAGATTAGGGAAGGTCACTTCCCTGGTGGCTCTATGGTGTGAAACCAAGAATTCAGGCATGCAGTTTCTCAACAAGGAGGTCTGAAGGTATGTCTGGATAGACAGAGATCAAAGATCAAAGGCACCGCCCAACTATACTGTACACATTATCGAGTGGGGAAAGAAGCCACCTTTCTCCTGGTTACCAGGGAAATCAGAGGAAGGAACCATTTTGTATCTCCAGTGCTGGGGAACAGCAGCTGGGGAAACCGAATCCTGACATCTATGCCTAAGCCAAGAAAAAAAAAAAAATAGGTTTGGCAAACCCACGCTGCACTGCATAGTGTGTGCCTAAGTGACCAGGAGAAAATCAAACATGGAAAGGATTTTATAAAGGGGAAAACTAGTTGGGAAAACACACCTGGCTTCCCACCTTTTGCTTCAGAATGGCCACTTGAAAGATCAGCTGCTTGAAAGACCGCCTGGGAGAGTCATGCTTGGCTAGAAAAGGCAAGCCAACTGAGAATTTGAAAGGGCAGGGGAGAAACTGATTGAATTCAGAGTCTGAACCCAAGAGTCAAAAAAACATGAAGTTCACAAGTGACTGAGAGGAACAAGAATTGGCCCCTCCACTTGATGAGTGAAACTCGGGATTTTCCTGGGAGACAGTCTCCCTGCATGGTCTAGCAACTACCTGGGCAGGGAGGTATGCTGATTTAAAATCTTCAGACCAGGGCTGGGTTGGTGACTCAGTGGTACAGTGCTTGCCTGGCATGTGTGGGGCACTGGGTTTGATCCTCAACACCACATAAAAATGAATAAATAAAATAACGTATTATGTCCATCTACAACTAAAAAAATTAAAAAAAAAAATCTTCAGACCAATACACTATTCAAAGAGCCTAAACTGCCCCCAGGAGTCTCTCTTACAGGATTTCCCTTCACACTCCAGCAACCCACCTAACACACCTGAGAAGGGAAGCTGAAAATCTTTTGAAATCCAAGAGAAACAATTCTTTAAACTTTTCATCAAGAATCTTTTCTTTGCCGCCGGGGCCTCCTCCTCCTCCTCCTCTTCTTCCTCTTCCTCCTCCTTCTCTTCCTCCTCCTCCTCTTCCTCCTCCTTTCCTTCTTCCTTCTTTTTTCCTTTTTCTTTCTACTGTCTGTGCAGTTGAGACCTGAATGGTTGATGGACACTTATGCATATTCATACCTGTTTCTTTTTCTCATTCCTAGCATTTTTTATGGCAATTATTTCTCATAGATTAGTATTTTGAAGACTAAGATGTTTGATTAGAATATATCAATTTTGTTCTTGTATTTTTTACTTTTATTTTTATTTTTAAAATTTTCATTTTATACATTTTTTTCTCTCACTTGTCTCTTTCCCTTAATTCTCTTTCACTCTTTTTCTCTGCTAATAGCCAATATTTGTTGATCTATCACTCTTCCTTAATTTTTTACTTCTATTTTATCTCTCATTCTCTCATAATCATCATATCCCACATTACTTCTTTTCTATCCCTGTTCACAACTTAAAACTATAAACACTTCTATAAACTTGCTGTTTTTACCATGGGCAATAACCAATCATGTCATTTGTGTTTATTGTGATTAACATAGTAGATGCCAAAGGAGGAACTATTTGGTTTAATGCTATAAATTTTTTGTATTGATTGGGGTTATTATCTGTCTCCCCTTAAACTGTGAGGTACTGGAAACCTTTAGGGACACTATAAGTCCACAGAGAAGAAACTCTACTGTCTCAAAACCATATTGTGAAATGGGAAGACAAACAAACAATATGAAAAATCAAGGGAAAAAAAATCACCTGAAACAAACCAATATAATTCAATAACAGACTTCTTTCAAACAATGGTGGAAGAAATATCAGAGAAAGAATTTAAAATATTCATAGTTAAATTGATCTGCAAGGAAAAGATGATGTAAGGAATGACTTCAAGGAGAAAATACAGGTAGCAAAAGATCACTTCAATAAAGAGAGATTCTGGGGGGGAAAAAAAGCAGAAATTCTCAAAATGAAAAAAAATCAACCAAATTAAAAATTCATTGGAAAAAACCACCAGCAGACTATAGCACTTGGAAGAGATGGTATGAAGCAATAAAAACAAAATATATACTCTTAAAAATAAAGGTGACCATGGAGAAAAGATGTTAAGAGACCATGAACATAACTTCTAAGTAATATGGGACAACATGAGAAGACCAAACTTAGAATTTATTAGGATAGATAAAGGCTCAGAGATATAAAACAAAGGAATGCACAATTTTTTCAAAGAAATAATATCTGAAAAATCCCCAAATCTTAAGAATGAATGGATTGCTTTGGCTATTCTGGGTCTCTTATTTTTCTAAATGAATTTCATGATTGTTTTTTTCTAGTTCTATGAAGAAAGTCACTGGGATTTTAATAGGAATTGCACTAAATTTGTATAACTCTTTTGGTAGAATGGCCATTTTGACAATATTAATTTTGCCTATCCAGGAGCATGGGAGGTCTTTCCATCTTCTAAGGTTTTCTTCAATTTATTTTTTTAGTGTTCCACAGTTTTCATTGTAGAGGTCTTTCACCTCTTTTGTTAGATTGATTCCAAGTATTTTTTTTGAGATGACTGTGAATGGAGGTAGTGTTCTTTATTTCTCTTTCAGTGGATTCATTTCTGATGTATATGAATGTGTTTGATTTATGGCTATTGATTTTATACCCTGCTACTTTGCTGAATTCATTTTTTAGTTCTAGAAGATTTTTGGTGGATTTTTTTGATCTTCCAAATATAGAATCATATCATTGACAAATAGTGATAGTTTGAGCTCTTCTTTACCTATTTATATACCTTTAATTTCTTTCTTCTAATTACTCTGGCTAGAGTTCAAGGACAATGTTGAATAAAAGTGGTGAAAGTGGGCATCCTTGTCTTGTTCCAGTTTTTAGAGGGAATGCTTTCAATCCCTCCTCAGTTTATACCCAAAGGACTTAAAATCAACATATTACAGTGACATAGTAACAACAATGTTTATAGCAGCTCAATTCACAATTGCTAAACTATGGAAACAACCTAGATGCCCTTCAACCGATGAATGAATAAAGAAAATGTGACATGTATGTGTGTGTGTGTGTGTGTGTGTATATATATACATATATATATATGTATATGATGGAATATTACTCAACTTTAAAGAAGAATGAAATAATAATTCTGGCATTTGTTGGTAAATGGATGGAATTACAGAATATCATGCTAAGTGAAATAATCCAAACCCAGAAAACCAAAGGCTGAATGTTTTCTCTGATATGTGGATGCTAATTTGCAATAAGCAGAGGGGGGACAGGGAAGAATAAAGTTACTTTATATTAGGTAGAGGGGAGTGAAGGGATGGGAAGGGGTATGGGGGAAGGATGATAGTAGAGTGAAACAGACATTATTACCTCATGTACATGTATGACTGCATGACTGATGTGATTCTACAATAAATATAATGAGAAAAATGAGAATATATTTATGTATGATCTATTAAAATGTATAAATGCATTCTACTATCATGTACAACTACTTAGAACAAATAAAATTTTAAAAATTTAAAAATTTCTAAAAACTAATAAAGATATATATAAAAATGAAAAAAAGGATGAAATGGAAAATCAAATACCAGAGGTATACAGGACCCCAAATATACAAAATTATAACAGACTCACACCACAGTGCATTGTTGTGAAAATGCCCAACATATAGAATAAGAATAGAATTTTAAAGCCTGTCAGAGAAAAACTACCATTCACATTTAGAAGGAAACCAATCCAGATCTCAATTTCTCAACTTAGACCCTCAGAGTTAAGAGGTCCTACAATAATTATATACCAAGCTCTGAAAGAAAATGGTTGCCAACTGAGAACACTATATCCAGAAAAATTAAGCTTCAGATTTGAAGGTGAAATAAAAACCTTCTATGATAAATAAAAATTAAAAGAATTTACAACTAGAAAGCCTACACTATAAAACATACTCAGTATTTCATTAAGAGGAAATGAAAAATAAAAGTGAAAACCAGCAAAAGCAAGAACTACGTTTAGAAGAATAGTCAATCAAAATGAGGAACTAATTCAAATTAACACACAGAAATAAATAAAAATGACAGGGAATAAAAATCATATCTTAATAATAACACTGAATTTAAATGGCCTAAACTCATCAATCAAAAGTCATAGACTAATAGATTGGATTAAAAGATAACACCCTACAATATGTTCTGTCCAGGAGACTCATCTCAAAGGCAAAGACAACCACAAACTGAAGGTAAAAGGATGGGAAAAACCATATCATTCACATGGATCACATAAGCAGACAGGGGTTTCTATACTTACATCAATTAAAGCGGACTTTAAGTCAAAGGTAATCAGAAGGAACAAAGAAGGATATTACATACTGCTTAAAGGAATCATACATCAATGAGACAATAATACTGGTATATCTACATACATCAAACAAGCTCTTCTCAATTTCAGGAATGAAATACACCACAAAACAATAATATTGGGAGACTTTAACACTGGATAGATTCTCTAAATGGGATGGTATCAAAATAAAAAGCTTCTTCACAGCAAAGGAAACAAACAAGAACATGATGAGAGAGCCTACAGAATGGGAGAAAATCTTTGCTACCTGTACCTCAGAGAGAGCATTAATCTCCAGGATTTATAAAGAACTCAAAAAAAATTAATACCATAAAACCAAACAACTCAATCCATAAATGGAATGAACTGAACAGGAACTTCACAGAAGAAGAAACACAAATGGTCAACTAATATATGAAAAAATGTTCAACATCTCTAACAATTAGAGAAATGCAAATTAAAACTGCACTGAGATTCCATCTCACTCCAGTCAGAATGGCAGTTATTAAGTATACAAGTAATAATAAATGTTGACAAGGATGTAGGGGAAAAGGTCCACTCATGCATTGGTGGTGGGAATACAAATTGGTGTAATCACCCTGGATAGCAATATGGAGATTCCTCAGAAAACTTGGAAAGGAACCACCATTTGACCCAGTTATCCCACTCCTTGGTATATATCCAAAGGCCTTAAAATCAGCATTCTAAATTCATGCAGCCACAATGTTATAGCAGCTCAATTCATAAAAGTTAAGCTATGGAATCAACCTAGATGCCCTTCAACAGATGAACAGATAAACAAAATGTGGTATATATACACAATGGAATATTACTCAGCCTTAAAGAAGAATGAAATTATGGCATTTTGCTGATAAATGAATGTAACTGGAGACCATAATGCTAAGTGAAATAAGCCAATGTCAAAAAAACCAAAGGCTGAATGTTCTCTCTGATATCTGGATGCTGACACAAAGTAAGGAGGGCATGGAGACTAGAAGTTCACTGGATTAGACAAAGGGGAAAAAAGGGAAGAGAGGGGAAATGGGAATTGGAAAGACAGCAGAATGAATCAAACAGAACATTCTCTGTACATGTATGAATACATGAAACTTCTCATCATGTACAACCACAAGGTTGTAATACTAATTAAAATAAGTTATACTCTGTGTATGTATATCAAAATATACTATATTGTCATAACATCTAAAAATAGCAAATTTTAAAAAAATTTAAGTGGATTATAAGCAAAAAATCAATAAAATCCAAAGGGAAAGTTTTTTGAAATTTTTTATGATTTTATTCAAAGACAAAGAATATTAGTTCAATCATATTCACTTTCCATAAGTTCTAAGCAAATAACTTTAATTTTTAGTGATACACTGGTACAATGGACTTCCCTTGTCCCCAAATGTCACTATGATTGTTTTCTCTGATACTACTCTCATATGGAAGCTAACCAATTTATCTAGATTCAATCATAAAATGGAACACCATCTTCCCTATCTTTTTTTGAAAATGTTTTAAGCACCAATTTTCATCTTTCAAAAAAGTATTTCATCTTCATTTATGTATTTAAGATTTATCATAAATAAATGTATTTAGTAAAGTTTCAGGATATAAGATCAACATAAAATAATAATTGTGCTTCTATACAATAAAAACAAACTACCCAAAAGAGAAATTAGAAAAACAACCCCATTTTCAGTAACATCAAAAACAATAAAATTCTTAGGAATAAATTTAACCAAGGTGGCAAAAGATCTATACACTGAAAACCATAAGACACTATTGGAAAAAACTGAAGAGACAAATAAAGGAAAAGATATCCCATGTTCATTCACTGGAAGAACAAGTACTGTTAAAATATCTACACTCTCTAAAGCAATCTACAGATTCAATGCAATCTCTATCAAAATCTGAATGGCATTTTTCGCAGGAATAGAAAAAAATCTTAAAGTCCATATGGAACCCCAAAAAGCCCTGAATAGCTAAAGCAATCATGAGAAAAAGAACAAAGTTCAAGGCATCATCATAATACCCAACTTTAAAATATACTATAAAGCTATAACAATCAAACATCATATTGGCATAAAAACAAACATATAGATAAATAGAACAGAATAGAGGCTAGAAACAAACGAATGCATTTACACTGAATTTATTTTCAACAAGGGTGCCAAGAAGACACAATGGGGAATGTAAAGTTTCTTCAAGCAATCATAATAGGAGAGTAGGATATTCAGCTGCTGAAGAATTAGATCATTATCTCACACAATATATAAAAATCAACTCACAATGGATTAAAGACATAAATGAAACATCAGAAACCATAATGCTCCTAGAATAAAACATAGGGGACACAAGCTTTATGACATTGGTCTGGGTAATGATTTTTTAGATATGACACCAAAAGCACAGGCAACCAAAGCAAAATTAGACAAACAGGATATTTCAAAATAAAAAACTTCCACATAGTCATGGAAATAACTAACAGGATGAAAAAACAACCTGTGGAATGGGAGAAAATATCTGAAAACTGGACAACTGAGAAGGAGTTAGTATCTAAAATGTATAAGAAACTCAAATAACTCAATAGTAAGAAAATAACCTGATTAGAAAATGTCAAAGGATCTGAATGGAAATTTCTCTAAAGCAGACAAACAGTCAACCATCATATGAAAAGATGCTCACAACATCAATCATGAGAAAAAAAGGTTGAGATTTTACCTGATAGCTAGCTGATAGCACAGACATTATTAAAAGGCAAGAGATAACAAGTGTTGGAGAACATGTGGAGAAAAGGGAACCCTTCCACATGATGGGAATACATTTTAGTACAACCATAATGGAAAATGCGCTGCTCAAAAATTAAAGGTCGAAATACACATGACTAAGCATTCCCATTTTGGGGTATATCCAAAGTAAATGCAGTCAGTATGTTGAAGAGATATCTGCACTCTCATGTTCATTACAACATTATTCACAAAAAGCACGACTGAGAAACAACCTAAGTGTCCATCAATAGAAAACTAAACAAAAAGAGTAGAACAGCAGTGTTTGGGGCTGGGGAGTAAAGAACACGGGGGCATGTAGTCCAAAGGGCCAATCTTTCAATTATAAAATGAACAAGTTTTGGGAATCTAATGTATAGAAGGGGAGGTGACAAATATGTTAATTTGATTGTCATCATTATTATGCAATTGTATATCAACTCATTACCTTGTACACCTTAAATATATACAATCTTTACTTGTAAGTTAAATATTATAAACAAACAAGAATAAGTCACTATTACTCATTTATGTCACAGTAAGTACTAAGAGCCTTTGCTAATGACAAGCTAAATGAATAGATGTACTTTTCTTTAATTTATATCTTTCTTTGGAGAAGTATGTATAGTAATACCCAGAGAGAAGTGTTTCCAAGAACTTCAGGTAGGAGGAATTTTAACACATTTTTTCTCTCGATCATTTTATTGTGATTTCTTTTTAATTATTATTTTTCTAATTTTTATCTTACTTCAATTTTTAAAATTGTTTAGAGTTTTTTTTCTCTCATTTCTTCTTTCTTACTTTGCCCTTTTTATTTCTATTTGTATTATTTCTCCCTTCTTTGTACTCTTCTTGGTTTTTTCTCCCCTCCCTCCCTCCCTCCCTCTCTCTCTCTCACTCACTCTCCCCACCTCCAGCTGGGCATTAAGTCCAGAATCCTACTCATATACATTGGCAGGTGCTCTGCCTTTGAGCTACATTCCCAAGTCAGTTGAGAGACATAACCCATTCTCACTTATTCCTATAAGTCACTCTACTTAAAGGAGGGACATAAACTTGCAGGTCTTTTAGGTCCTACACCACAGTTACAGCAGACAATATCAGAATCAATTTAAAGTAACAGAGCCAATTTCAACTGTGCCTGTGGAAATCACCATGACCTAACACAGCTTCCACTCTCATTTGTAATAGAAACCACTGCAAACTCTGCAGTCTATGCCACCCCAGACTAGATTACCAGAAGGACTCCACAGTTGTGAGACCTACAAAGAAAGTGGGGTTTTCAGGCTCCAATACAGTGAATTGTATCAAAAAACACTAAATCACAGTTAAAGAAGCCACAGAATGATTACACTATGAAGTTCAATTGGAGTTCAACTTCACCCTATGGAACAAACCAATACCCAAAGTTATATCATCCAAAGAAGGTATTATTAAGAAGGCCCTCACATAAAAACTGAGGCAAAGTCTTCCCCCAACAAATACACAAATCTCATCATAGAAACACAACAATATGAAAAAACAAGGCAATATGATATGTACAAAAATTCATAATTCTATAGTAACAGATTCCAAACATACTGAAGTGAATGAAAGCCGGATAATGAATTCAAAACAATGATTTTTAAAAAGATCAATGAATTCCAAGAGAATAAAGAAAAAAATTGAAGAATTAAATAAGACAATGCAGGATATGAATAAGAAATTCAGTAAGGAGATAAAGAATTTGAAAAAAAGAGATAAACAGAAATCTTGGAAATAAAAATCTCAATAAGTCAGATTAAACAACAATAATAACAACTCACTTGAAAGCTTCACCAACAGACTAGATCAAGTGGAAGAAAGAATAGCAGGGTTTGAAGATAAGGCTGATGAATTATCATACATAGACAGTAATAAAGCAGAAAATAAGAAAAATTGAACAGAACATGTAAGATTTCTGGGACAATATTCTAAGAACAAACAAATATAATTAGAATACATGAGGGAGAAGAGCTACAAGCTGAAAACACAGAAAACCTATTCAGTAAAATTATAGCAGATAATTTTACAAATCTTGGAAAAGATGTAGATATCCAGGTACAGGATGCATTTAAAACACCAAATAGAAATGACCAGAAAAGAACCTCTCTACAATATATTATAGTTCAACTGCCAAAATACATAACAAAGAAAGAATTTTAAAGGCTATAAGACAGAAGTGCCAAATCACAATTAAAGGCAAATCCATCAAAATAACGTCAGATTTCTGAGAAAAAAAATCCCAAAGGCCAGGAGGGCATGAAATGATACATTTCAAGTCCAAAAAGGAAATAACCATCAACCTAGATTACCAACTTAGCAAAGTTGTCATTCAGAATTAAAGAAGAAATAAAGACCTTATAATATAAGCATGAATTAAGGAAATTCATGACCACTAAAACAGCATTATGAAAGATATTTTAGGAAATTCTATACCCAGAGAGGAAGAATAAAAACATACTCATGAGAGAGCAAGAAAGAATAAATCTTGTTAGCACAGTAGATAAGCAAATGAGAAGTAGGAAAAAATGAAACATCATTAATACAAAAAACTATCAAACCTCTACAATGAATAAGAGGGGAAAAATAGATTATAAAAACAACTAGAAGAAACACAACAAAATGATGGGAACAAGTACATATCTTTAGTAATAACACTGAATGTAAATGATCTTAACTCTCTAAATAAAGGATACAGACTGGCTGACTGGATTAAAAATAGACCCAACAATTGCTGCTTATAAGAAACTTGCCTATTAGCATAGACATACGCAGACTGATAGTGAAAGAATGGAAAAAAGATATTCTAATAAAGTGAATTTTAAAAGCAAGCAGGAGTAGCTCTACTCGTATTTGACAAAACTGTCATTGTGCTAAAAATCAGAAGACATAAAGATGTTTACTATATATTGAGAAAAGCAAAAATTCGTCATAAGATATAATGGTTATAAAAAGAAATGCAGCAAATATCAGAATACCCAATTTTATAAAACAAACATTACTACACATAAAGGAAGAGATACACACCAAGACAATTAATTTGTGACTTCAATATCCCATTCTCACCAACAGATCATCCAAACCAAAAAATCAGCCTAGAAAGATCATACAGATCAAATGGTTTTAGCAAACATCTGCAGAATATTTACTCCAATAGCTGTAGAATTATATATATTTTTATCAATACACAGATCTTTTTTTCAAACAGATCACATTAGGCCATAAAATCAGTCTTAACAAATTGTTTCTAAAAAGAAATAATTTCTTGCCTCTTATTAGAACATGAAAGAATGAACTAGAAATCAACAGCAAAAGAAACTGTAGTAATGGTAAAAATACATGAAGATTGAACAATATACTTTTTGGATAAACAGTAAGTCACTGAAAAATGAGGGTGCAAAATATTCCTATCATCAAATAAAAATGGAAACACAACATACCATAACTTGTGAGATGGAGTAATGGGCAAAGGCAGTTCTAAGAGGGGAATACGTATCTACAGTACCTAAATTTAAAAAAAACAGAGATCACAAATAAGTAACTTAATGCTTCATCTCAAGTCTTAGAAGACAAGAACAAACTAAACTAAACTCAAAATTATTAGAAGGAAAGAAAAGAAAAAAACAAGGCAGAAATAAGAGACACAAAAACTAATAGGAAACACCAATGAAAAAAGGAGTTGGTTGTTTAAAAAGTTAAACAAAATGGGCAAACCCTTAGCTAAACTAACAGAGAGAGAGAGAGAGAGAGAGAGAGAGAGAGAGAGAGAGAGAACTGAAATAAATAAAATTAGAGGTTAAAAGGAATTGTTTTCAAAACAAATACCACTTAAATTCATAGGCTCTTTTAGGGAACACTTTGAAAAATGATATGACAAGAAACTGGAAAATCTAGAAGAAATGGACAAATTTCTTCACAGCAAAGGAAAGTCTAGGACTGCATGGATTCATTGCTGAATTTTACCAAATTTTAAAGAACTAATACATGGTCTTCAAAATATTCCCTGAAATAGAAAGAAAGGAAACAATTCCAAACTCATTCTATGAAGCCAGGAATACACTGCTACCAAAGCCTGGTAAGGATACAACAAAAAAAGTAAACTATAGAACAATATCCTTGATGAACAAAATGATGAAAATCCTTTATGAAATACTTGAAAATCAAATTCAACAGAAAAAGCATTTTAAAGAGATTACATACCATGATCAAGTTGGTTTTATTCCAGGGATACAAGTATGATTCAACATATGCCAATCAATAAATGGAATAGAGCACATAAATAGAATTAAGAATAAAAATCATATGCTATCTGAACAGATGCAGAAAAAGCCTTGGATAAAATTCAACATTCCTTCTTGATAAAAATCCCCAAATAAATTAGGCACAGAAGAATCATACCTAAACATAATAAAAGGTAGGTATGACAAGCCCACAGGCAATATCATACTGAACGGGGGGGGGGGGAGCTCTTAATGCATTTCCACTAAAATCAGAAACATGACAAGGATGTCCAGTCTTTATGTTCAATTCAACATAATACTTGAAATTTCAGTGAGAGTAATCTGGCAAGAGAAAGAAAGAAAAAGGATTCAAAAAGGAGAAGTCAAATTACCCCTGTTTGCAGACAACCTGATTTTATAAGTATTTATAAAACCCAAAAGTCTCTTAGAAGTGATAAATTTAGCAAAGTAGGGGGTACAAAATAAATATAAAAGCACATAAAAATCAGTAGCGTTTATACATACCAACAATGAACTCACTAAGGAAAAAACTAGGAAAATAATCTCATTCACAATTGCCTAAAAACAAAAACTATAAATAAACCTAACTATGGAGGTAAAAGATTTCTACTGTGAAAGTTTAAAAACACTGAAGAAAGAAATGGAAGAATACACTGGAAAATGGAAAGACCTCTCATGTTCATGAATTTGAAAAAATAATAATTTTTCAAATGCCATACTACTAAATGCAATCCCTATCTAAATGCCAATGACATTCTTCACAGAGCTAGAAAAAAACAATCCTAAGATTCACATGGAAGCACAAAAAATCCTGGATAGCCAAAGTAATCCTGAGCAAAAGGAATAGTGCTGGAACCATCACAATACCTGATTTCAAATTAGATTACAAAGCCACAGTAACATAAATGGCATCATACTGGCATAAAAATAGACACGTAGATCAACAGCACAGAATAACAGACATAGAAACAAAACCACACGGCTATACTCATCTGATTTTTGACAAAGGTGCAAAAAACATACACTGGAGAAAAGACAGCCTCTTTATCAAGTGGTGTTGGGAAAACAATATCTACACATAGATGATCCCTATCTCCCCTCTGTACAAAAATTGATTAAAAAATGGATGAAAGACCTTAATGTAAGACCAAAAACTTTAAAAATTTTAGAAGAAAATATGGAAGAAATACTTCAAGATATTGACACAGGCATCAGTTTCCAGAAAAGGACTTCAATAGCTCAGAAATCAAAAGGATTGACAAATGGGATTAAATTAAATTAAAAACTTTCTGCACAGCAAAGAAAAGAACAGAGTAAAGACACAGCCTATATATGGGAGAAAATCTTTGCTACCTGTTCATTTGAAGTATTAGTATCTAGATTACACAAAGATTATTACCTCACGTACATGTATGACTGCATGAGCGATGGGATGCTATAATATGTATAATCAGAAAAATGAGAGATTACACTCCATTTATGATCTATCAAAATGTATATCAAAATGTATCATTCTACTGTCATGTACAAATAATTACAACATATTTAAAAATTAAAAAGGAATAGACCCTAAAACAACACCACCACCAAAAAAAACTCAAAAACCCTAAATGACAAAAGATCAAGTGACCTAATCAAAAATGGGCAAATGACTGGAACAGAACTTCTCAGAAGAAATACAAAAGGTCAATAAATATATTTTAAAGTCCTCAATGTCTTTAACAATTAAGGAAATGCAAATCAAAACTGCATTGAGATTCCATCTCACCCCAGTCAGACTGGCTATATTATATAACATATATAATCTATTCATATGTACACACATATGCTGGTGAGGATGTGGAGAAAAGAAACCCATGTACACTGTTGGTGGGAATGTAAATTAGTACAGTCACTATGGAAAAGAGTATGGAATTTTCTCAAGAAACTAAAATTGAACTATGATCCAGCTATACCACTACTTGGTATATATCTGAAAGAAATGAGGTCAGCATACCTACATACCTAGGTTTTTTCATGGCACTATTCACAATAGCCAAGACATGGAGTCAGCCTAGCCAACATAATGTGAATGAATTAAGAAAATAAGGTACATCATGCACAACCATAGAAACGAAAAGATGTACCCCCTTTGTGTACAATGAATCAAAATGCAGTATGTAAAAATAAAAAAAAAGAAAAAAGAAAATAAGGTATACGATGGAGTATTATTTAGCCATACAGAAGAATGAAATTATGTCACTTGCAGGAAAACAGATGGAACTGAAACATCATGTTAAGGAAAATAAACCAGATATAGAAGGGCAGGTATCACACATTTTCTCATATGTGTAAACCTAAGAAAAAAGAAAAAAATGACAAAGGAAGACCAGAAAGTAGATGTACTCTTTATGGAAGGGGAAGGGAACCAGGGGCAGCCGGGAGAGTGGAAGGCATGAGCGTAGAAGAGGGTTTGAACAAACAAAACAGGAAATATTGTATGTACGGCAATATCACAATGAAACCCACAATTTATGCAATTAATATGCAGCAATAATTATCATTTAAAAAGAGAAAATAAATACAGCTTTCATGATTTGACTGTATCATGACATGCCAGGTAGGTATCACTTCAAGACCTACAACAGCAAATCTCTTCCATCTCCACAAACAACTCCAGTTATTATAGTCTCTGTTCTCTTTTGGCTACACTTTTAAAAGGCCATGAAAGAGATAAATATGCATAAATTTCAGAACTCAAAAAGCCGACTTTAAGGAGAAGGTAGATAAAGCTAGAATCACTATACTGGGTAAAACAGGGACCTAGAAGTAAATCCATCAACATTCATCTATTCAACAAAAAATTTTTCCCAATAAAAAATACATTCTCACTTCAACAAAATGTTAATAAGCATGGTATGAAGAACAGCAATTATAACCTCAATAATGACGACAGTGGCATTTTTGTAACAGCCATTATTCTAAGCACTTCACATTTATTAACCCTCCCAAAAACATTTAACCTCCCCAACAAAAGTAGGTAGTACTATCATTCTCACTTTATAAACAAGGAGCCCGAGGTTTAGGGAGGTTAAAATACTTGCCTCCCAAAGTGGAAAGAATTCATATATTATGAGTATTACTCAACATGGCCCTAGCACTTTCAAAATCCAATTTTGTAAAGCTGTCATTTAAAATAGCAACTGAATTATGACTTCTGCATCAGTCTTTACTAACCTCTCTCTGAAATACAAAGACACAAGTGAAGTGGTATACCACAACCCTGCTGTGAACAGGTACCTCAAATTCAAATTCAAAGCAGAAATACCATCAGAAGTAAAAAATGTAAGAAATGCTCATCCTGACAAGTATTTGGGAAATGTAAATTAAAATTATACTACAGTTGTTCTTTGGTATCTTCAGGGGATTCGTTTTAGGACACACACCCCCACCCCCAGGCACCAAAATCTAGATGTTCAAATCCCTTATGTAAAATGAATTCATAATGGTGTGGGGTAGGGCAAGGGAAGAATGGAGGAACTTTAGATTGGGCAGAGAAGAGTGAGGGGAGGGACGGGGGTGGGGGGAAAGATGGTGGAATGACACAAACATCATTACCCTATATACATGTAAGATTACACGAGTGATGTGACTCTACATCGTGTATAATCAGAGAAATGAAAAGTTGTGCTCCATTCGTGTACAATGAATCAAAATGTATTCTGCTGTTATGTATAACTAATTAGAACTAATAAAAAAGAGTAGTTAAGGAAAAAAAGAAAAAAATGGTGTAATATTTGCATACAACCTACCCAATAGCCTCCCATATACTTTAAATCACTTCTAGAGTACTTACAATACTTAATACAATGTAAACACTATGTAAATAGTTGTTATACTGTATTGCTTGAGGAATAATGACAAGAAAAATTTTATGCATACTCAGTATAAACAATTTTTAAAATACTTTCAATCAACAGATGTTTGAATCCATGGATTGGATACACTAATACAACGGGTTGAATATATTTTGTTTTCAATCCATTAGGTTGAAAAAATTTAAAAGACTGATAATATCAATCACTTATTAAAATGCCAGAAAATGAGTAATTTCATATTGATAGAAACACAAATTAGTGAAGACCTTAGTACCTATCAAAATTTCAAGTATACAATTGGTTTTATCAACATCTCCATTTCTTGGGGGTTTGACCTAAAGCACAATTTGAATGTTTGCACAAAAATATATGCAACATCATTATGTTGCATATGTGTATATTATGTAATAATATGCAGCTATTTGTTGCCTCTGTCTTCAGGAATATACTATACAATAAGAATGGACCATAACTATCTAAAACATATCAATGTGTTTATTCTTACTGAATACACAAAATTATTTTGTAAATAGTGCCTACAAATCTATTGTTAAATTTGAATTCTGTTCTCCTTAGGTATAAGCAATTTACTATTTAATGACTTCTTAAATTCAATTCTGATGGGAGTGAGTTTTTGCTAATGTATTTCAATTGTGTTTAATTTTGAAACAGAATTTTTTTAATTTTTATGACCTTTCAGTTCATAAGTCACTCTCCCAGCCCAGATAATGCCTTTTATCCAAAGGGCATCATAAAAACAAATAAGCCAACAAAAATTCCACTTGCTATTATTAACACTGACAGAAAATTTTGTTGGATTAATCTTCTCTATTTTATATGCTGATTTAAAATATCACTACAATTACAAAAGGTTTGCAGATTTGTCTTATGGATGCTGTAGGCAAAAATGTTATATTCATTCGCTGTTGAACATTCAAATCAATTCATGTCAGAAGCTGTCCATGTACCCTGGTTGTTTACAAATGATTTTGGCAGACACACTTTCATAGTAACCTAATATAATAAGCAATAGTCTAGAATTTGATTTGAGTATGTCAACCATGAAATAATTAAATAGAATGTTTCTTGTTTAATTAAAATGACCATAATCGCACATCTAGTCATTCACATGAAAGACCATATACCAGACAAAATATAAGTAGTTCTGTAATAGAAAGCTACAGATAAAATACAATTTCAAGAGAATAAAATAGAAATAGTCATTAGAACAGACTGCATTCAATAATGTTAAATCAATTCATACCCTATCTAAATTATTTTCAAACTATTTTTTATTCACTGCTTTTATAAGACAAGAACTCTCTCATGTGCCTTTGGTCTGAAAAGTACACATTGTGAAGGCTGTTCTCAGACTTGCAAAATTTACAAAGATTTTGTGACTTCCTGACTCACATAGATCTGTAAATAGAACTGAGTACTTATTTCAGCATTAGTTCTGATACCAGCAGAATAAATAAATCAGTACAAATGGAAATGAAAGTGATTTGATTACTTTTTCTTATTGAATCTTAAAACACAAATTCTTCAAATGATAAAAGTTTTTCAATAAAATCTGGGTGCAGGGTCTTGGAGTCCACCCATCCTCTCCACACCCACTGCCTGGGGCACCTTGTTCCTTCCCAATAGCATCAGTTAACACCCTGCCATGCCATGTCATGTCAATCAAATCTTTCTCTAGTTTTGACCTCTCCTTTGAGCACCAGTCCTGATTTTTCCAACTGGAAGTCCATGAATGACTTAAACTTAACCTGTCTTAAAACCAAATGTATCTTTTTTCATTGAAATGTGTTCCTTTCAAATACCCTCTAGATTAATGGCTTCACAACTCAGGTAGAAAATATTATAAACTTGATGATCATCCTAGTCTCTTTTTCTATCATCACCATTGCTAATGTAATATCTTTTCCACTGACATCATTCACTTTCTTCCATTCCTAATGTTGCTGCCTTAAATCACATTTTTAATAATTCTTCTTGGAAATGATTATAACAAATCAATAAGTGGTCTCTATACTTTCAGTTTCACCACTAAAGCCACCTTCAACATTCAGCCAGAGAGATTTCTGCAAAATATAAATGTAATCATGTTTTTCCCTTCCTGAATCACTTGGAAGTTCTGCTATATATGAATCCCAATTTCATAGGTTAGCATTAAAGCTCTCCATGTTCTAGCCCCTACAAACCTTTCCACCCTCGTCAAACAATCCACAGCTACATACTATGTTCCTTCCAGAGCCATTCTTTGAATATATTTGCTCTTTTTTAATCCCAAGATCTTTATAAATGCTCTTCTCTTATCTATAAAATTCCTACATAACTTTGAAAGAGTTTCAAATCTCACCTTTTCTGGAAGACATTCCTGATATTTCAATTTAGAATAAAGTGTTACTTTCTCTGTATACCCATTCCTATCTACTTTCTCATTTATTATTAATGTGTTTATGTCTACTTTTTTCACTAGTCACCTGGAGCTGCTAGAAAATACCTCACAAAAATTATGGAATACATTCCTGTTACATCTGTAAAAGGCTTTGTACTCCATCTCAAGCTTAAACATTAGCTATGGCATAGATATAGGCTGCCTCCAAACAGTAATACTAACATGTCATAAATTTCATGAAGAATGTAAGAGGTTTTAGGGTGCCTATTTAGATATAATCAGTGGAGGACCCTCCTTGAAAAGTTTAATGATCTGGAGCTTTTCAATAGTAGACCAGAAGCATCTATCATATGACTAATGTTCTCTAGGGAAATCTTTATCAACACTTCTAGAAATTAAAGAAATGCAAATTAAAACTGCCCTGAGATTCCATTTCACTCCAGTCAGAACAGCAATTATAAAAAATACCAGTAATAATAAATGTTGGCAAGGATATGGAGAAAAAGATTGACTGGTGGAAATGCAAATTGGTGCAACCACTATGGAAATAAGTATGGAGATTCCTAGGAAAACTTGGAATGAAATCACCATTTGACCCAGTAAACCCACTACTTGATATATACCCAAAGGATTTAAAAGCATCATACTACAGCGATGCAGCCACATCAATGTTTATATCAGCTCAACTCATAACAGCTAAGCTACAGAAGCTAGATGCCCTTCAACAAAAGAATGAATGAAGAAAATGTGATATGTATACACAATGGAATATTACTCAGCCATAAAGAAGAACTGGAGACTACCATGCTAAGCAAAATAAGCCAATCACAAAAAAACAAAGGCCAAATGTACCCTCTGATATGTGGATGCTAACACATAATAAGGGAGGGAAGAATAGAAGTTCATTGGATTAGACAAAGGGAAATGAAGGGAAGAGAGGGGTGGGTGTAAGAAAGACAGTAGAATGAATTAGACATAACTTTCTACATTCACATATGAATACACAACCAGCAACACCCCACATCATGTACAACTTCAAGAATGGGATCCTAATTTGAATAAGTTATACTCCATGAATGTACAGTATGTCGAAATATACTCTACTGTCATGTATATCTAAAAAAGAACAGAAAAATTAATTAATTAATAAAATTAAATTTTAAAAATTATGCTATTGTGAAATTCAATAATGTTATGGAAGAAATTCTCAAATTTCCTTCTCGGCATGAAAGAAAGAATGAAGTTTGGAAATTGGAATCACCTGGTGACATTATTCCCCATCAGTGGACTTTTACAATTCTTTTATTTTAAACACCCACACCCACACCCACACACACAGAGTTTCTGCTCTCACAGAGCTTTCAATTTTGGGGGGAAAATATACATAATACATTGAGATAGAGGGAGTTGCTTTAAATCTGTGGTTCTCAACCACCAGCAGTAATTTGTCCCCATCAAGGGATACTTGACAATGGGGATATTTTTAGTTGTCACAACTTGCATCTAGTGTAGATTCTACAGGGGTGAACCTGCGATACTACTTATAGCCCTTGAGAACAAAGCTCTCCAGAAGATAGCTCTAGTCCACTGTGAATAATGCAGAGGTTAAGAAAGCTGGCTGTATAGAAAAACTACCTAGAACTGCAATGGGACATAGAAAAGAAATCTCACCAGCATGAGGGCCTAGGAGAGTCTTTATTGATGTTGGTAGATAAGTTGAGATCTGAAATATGTGAAGGACAAAAAGAAGATGATTAGGTGGAGTGAAAATAGAGAAAAGTGACAGCATGTCAAATAGAGGACTACCAGATATCCAGTCCCAGAAATGCACATCTTATCAAGTAAAAGAAGGGCATGGCTGAAGTTAAAGAGGAAAAAAGGAGAAGGAAGTCAGAGTTAAAGTTGTAATGATAACCAATGCCAATCATGTTGTTTGTTTCTTCTAAATATGGTTTAGGATATAGCAGTGAAAATACATTATAGGGTTTTGGAGAAAAGGAACTGGAATTAAATGATGAAAACTGATTTTAGAAAAGATCTCTTCAAGCGTGGGGTGAAGAAGATGTGGATGAATCCAGGAAGATACGATAGTGATCTAGGGAAGCACTCTTGGAGTAGGATGGTGGCAGAGGAGAAAGGGAAGTGAATCAATTTGAGAGTACAAAATTGACATGACTTTGTGGTTAGACTGGATGTGGAGAATGAGGAAAGAGAAGGGTAAAAAATGATGCTGTGGGCTTATCTGACTCCCATATGCATGATTGGGTGGTCCCTGACTCATACAAGAGTATAAGCAGAGTAAATTTTACAAAGTTCCACAAGTTGGTTTCAAACATACTGATGTACTGGTATACAAGCAAAGATATCAATTAGGCAATTGAGGACATGGGTCTGGAGCACATAGGAATCTGTGATTGCCCAGGCAGAGAAGAGAAGAAGGGTATTAGGTTCAATTGAACCTGAGCTACCTCTATTATTTAGATGTGATTCTCATCTGCTATCTGCTTTTGTTATATCATGGTCCTTTTGTTATTTCCAATATTCATCTCACTGGTCAACCATTAGTGTTTGCTTTCTGCATTATTGGTTAATTTGCTATTGTTCATAACTGCTCATTTACTTTTAGTCAAGCATTCCTCTGTTTGCTTATTTGTGTAAAATAAAAAATTAAAAAGTAAAAAGGCCACAGAACTCCTTTCTGGTTTGTCTGGAGTTCATTGTTTCTCTTAGTCACTTCATACTGCTAACATCCAGAGCAGTTCAATGAAGGACTTTCTTCCACATTTGATTTCTTTTAGAATCAGAGTTCACATTTCCGCCCTCCCTAAATACATAGATATTTTTAAATAAATTTCCCTTATAGCTATTTTGTGGTCTGAGATAACAGCTCACAAATTTAACTTCCCAAAGTGAGTTCAGAACAATTCAAATGGACCATTTCTGTCTCCATTCATGCTCCACTGTCCCTGAAATTCACAACCTTCAAGAAACATAACTTACCTAGATTTTGCTTCTCCATGACCTAGAAAAGCCAAAAATACTGATTAACTAGATAGCTAAAAGTTTTAGTGTTTATATGATTGTGACGAGCACAAGATCAATAAAGCCTCATATCTGCTATCCTAGATTAGAAATATGGATTTTTAGAGCTTATATCCAGCCATAGAAAAGGGCAAAAAAGATCATTTTCAAGATTATAAGTTAATGGTTCCCAGTCATGGAGGTATATCACAAATACCTATGATGATTTTAAAATTATACATGCATGGATATATTGTATTTCAAGAAACTCATCTGTAAGGTTTGAGAAGGGTTCTGCTCATCATAACTTTAAAAAGCTGTGTCTGAAATTGACTGTCCAATGGATTTAACTCAGACCTACCGATCACAAGGATATGAGGAATAATAGTCACCCATGCAACTATAATACTCATACTAAGAATCATAAAATGTGTTCTTTTCCTTGAATTTGCAGGACATTGTTTATTTAATTATGAGTAACACTGGTTCACAGACTGATCTCAGGAGTATCATTAGGCATCAATTTCTCCATTTGTAACTGAAGATTCTAATTACTGTTATTTCTTTTCCTCCTGGGGATTCCTCTAAAATTAATTGATAACCACACATTTTAGTGCTGTAAATGTACTGGGCAAACTTGGAGAGTGAATATTTTGTAAATCTGCTTTAAGAAAAAACATAGGGACATAAAGCACGATGCTACTTGCAAAATATTTGCAGTTTCTTAAGAGAATTACCATTCAGTTAATATAATTACTTATGTTAATACTTTCTTTCAACTTTGTCTTTTCTTCCTCCTAACAAAACTTCCTTTCCTTCCTTTCTTCTATACTTTCCAACTTGACCTGGGTCCTCAGCAATCCCTTTATGCACACTTGAACTTTCCCCTTTCTTTTCCCACAGTGGCTCTACCAAATTTTCAATAGTTTTCTCAAATCTCTATCACACTTTAAAAGTACACTCAATAAATTATCTTGTGCTGAATCCCAGTTAAAAAATTTAAGCTAGAATTTCTTTTACTTTGTTGTTTGAACACAAAATTATGGGTATCTATCTGCCTCATCAGCATCATTCCTTTTATAGTCAAAGATGAAGTGTAGATCTTCTGTCCAAAATAAATAGCTTCTTCTGTACTCAGGATCATATCCCTTTAGCTGTTCATGGATCCCTGCTGCTTATTATTCCATGTTCCCCTTATATTTTCAACCTGCTCTTCTCCTTTTCTAACAATTTATAATTTTTTTTTCTATCTTTAAAGATAAAACTCCCTCAAACCTCACTCTGCTGTTTGCCCATTAGGTCATGCCCTCTAGCTGCTTACCCTAACAGACAGAGAAAAGGCTTCTGGAAATATGGTGTATATTTATTTACACTCTTTACCTTTCTATCTCCAATATACTTCTGAGTTCACTACACTCAGGCTTCTGCTCCTATCAGTACTCAGAAATGGCTCAGACAAAAGTTTTCAATAACTCCATAATCATCAAATCTAATAGATGCAATGCCATCTGGAATTTATTGTGAATTGTGTATAAGGGCATGGCCTAATTTTTCCATGCGAATAGACAATTGTTTCTGCATTATGAAATGCAATCCAAATAAAAAACTTGTTCTAATAGAATTCTGAATTTAACCAGCTTTTTCCAAATATTATATGGAAAAGACTGAATATATATAAGAGACTTTTAAAGATAAAGACTATGAGCTACCAAATACTTCAGTCCCAGTAACAACATAATAATTAAAATAATGTGCCATGGTTACAGCAATTCACTATTTTAGGCCTCATTCTTCTTGATTGCTCTGCATCATATGCTACTGCTAACAATTCCCTTTGTTTTGGATCTCCTCCTTCCTGTCTCTGTTGGCTCATATTTCCCATTCCTCCATCCCACTGGCCTTTATTTTTCTCCCATATATTCCCAAGGTAACTTAAAATGTACTCTTTAATCCAAAAAATTAATCTTGGAAAGCTTAGAATTTTTTTAACTATCACTGTCCAGTCAACATGCTATTTCTCTGATTCTTCTCAAACAGGATTTTGAAGATTTGAGCACATATGGTTTTTCTACTTTCTCAACTATTATATAAAAATGTACTGCTAAGGTTAACAATAACTTCTATATTGCCAAATCCATTGCATCTTTTCTTCCTTCATTGTATTCTATCACTCTGTAGTAACCCCCGTAGTTGGCAGTTCTCTCCTTTTAAACACTCTCCTCTCCTGAATTTGGTGATACGAAACTAATCTGGCTTCCCTGTCATCAAATATTCAAAGTCTACTTTACCTTTAAACATTGAAAAGCCCACTTTTGTGTGTTTCTTCTATTTTTCTCCTTTCTATATTACCTATATAAAAAATCTCATTCACTTTTTTTTTTTTTTTTTTTAGAGCAAGCAATCATGAAATTCATTTAGAGGAATAAGAGACCCAGAATAGCTAAAGCAATTCTTAGCAAGAAGAGCAAAGCAGGGGGTATCACAGTACCAGACCCTCAACTATATTACAGAGCAATAGTAACAAAAACAGCATGGCATTGGCACCAAAATAGACAGGTAGATCAATGGTACAGAATAGAGGACACAGAGACAAACCCACTTAAATACAGGTATCTCATACTTAACAAAGGAGCCAAAAACATACAATGGAGAAAAGATAGCCTCTTCAAGAAATGGTGCTGGGAAAACTGGAAATCCATATGCAGCAAAATGAAACTAAACCCAAATCTCTCACCCTGTATAAAACTCAACTCAAAATGGATCAAGGACCTAGGAATTAGACCAGAGATCTCATTCACTCTTGCAGCTTAAATTCCTATATTTAAAGTACTCTGACTTCTGATTTGCAGTTCTACTCTCTCTTCCACTGGGTACTGACCTGTGTATCTAACTGGCATTCCATTTTGATTTCAAATAATGCTTGAGTATCAGTATGCTCCATGTAATATTTGACACATACTTGTACTAAAACATTATTCATTATTTATATTAAATTTCAATTTAACTTAGAATCTTATATTTCCATTTGTGAAGTTTGTCAATTGTAGCTAAACTTAAAATGCCTAAAATGGAACTTCTGATTTTTCCTTCCCTTATTCTTCAAACAATCCTTTTTGCCATTTCCTATCTTCCCAATTTTACTAATAATACAATTCTTCACCCAGTTCCCCAAGCAATTAACCTCAGGGAATCAAATTTGACTTTTTTTTTTGTTCCTCACCTCCCACATCAAATTCATCAGCAAGTTTTGTCAGTTCTATCTTCAGTTGTACCTCAAATTTAGCCACTCTTCCCTTTTCACACTGCTGCCACTGCATCCACCAAGACTAAATCAGTGGCCTTATCATTTCCCCTATTTTTATGTCTGCCCCTTACTAATCTATTCTATATAGAGAAGCTAGAGAAACTGGTTTAATAATCAATAAAAAGGACCTGCAATAGATAGAATCCCAATACAAGTAATCATCTATTTTCCTGCTTCAAATTCTTCAGTGACTTTCAATTGCACTTCAAATAAAATGAAACTCTTTACTATGGTTTTAGAATATTGAATGACTGGCTCCTAACTACCTCTCCAAACTCACTCCTATCCAATCTTCCAATCTCCCACTCATTTCCTCTATCCATGATGGCCTCTATAATTCTCCAAGCTTCTTCACACTTTGTCACCGTCAGAGATGTGGCTTTTTCTTCCAGAAACACTAGTCTTCACAAGTATTTTTTTTTCTCTTCCCATCCTGATTATCCTTGAGAGCTCAGATTAAATGTTGTAACCTCAGAGAAGTCCTTGGAAACAATCACATCTGAATAGATTTCCTCTTGCTCTATCATTCTCTCTAGTTCAATTTTCCTCTCTCTATTACTTTCCCTCATAGCAATTACCACTCTACATATATAGAGAGTGGTAAGTGATATCTCTCTATATATATCTCTATATCTACATATAGATATCTATAAATTATAGATACAAAAATATATGATACTACATGATATGATATGATACTATGATATATATATATGATAAATATATATACAGAGAGAGAGAGAGGGAGATGTCTGTCTTGTTCACTATTGAAAAACAATGCCTAGGAAATGACTGCACCCTCAAAAAACACTGGCTGAGTGAATGACTTATAAATATATTTCTATAGTGCTAGACCCATATATTTAAATCTCTAGCCAGCTCGACAATGTATCTCAACTGTTTATTTGGACTGCTATAGTTTGGATATAAGGTGCCCCTCCCCCACTAAAAAAGTTAATTTGCTAGACAATGAAGCAATGCTAAGAGGTGAGATTATTAGATTATAAAAGCTGGCAAGAATGGAGGAAGGATAGATAGCATAGAGGGAAGGGAGGGGTGGGGTCGGGGTGGGGGTTAAGAATATTAACAGAATGTGTGACAGACAACATTGCCCTGTGTACATGTATGAATGCACAGATGGTGTGATTCTACTTTGTGTACAACCAGAGAAACAATAGCTGTACTCCATTTGTGCTCAATGAATCAATAAGCAAATAAAAAAATAAAAATAAAAAAAGCTGTAATATGCTTTATGGATTAATAATTTAAATTAATTACTAGGTAGTAACTGTAGGCAGGTGGGGTGTAGCTGAAAGAAGGAGGGCACTGGGAGCATGCCCTTGGAGATTATATCTTGCCCTTGGTTCCTCATTCTTTCTCTGCTTCCTGGTGCTGGGAGATGAACAGCTTTCTTCCACCAAGCCCTTCCACCATATTGCTGTGCTCACCTTAGGCCTAACCAATGGTATTGGCCAACCATGGACTGACCCTCTGAAACTGTGAGCCAAAATAAACTTCCTCCTCTAAGTTTGTGTCAGGTACTTTGGTCATAGCAATGAAAAGCTGACTAACACAGGGATAAAATCCAAAACAATGTACCAGGTTTTTCAGGATCCATACTGAAATATCTTAATTTCCCCAAACATGTGCATTCTCTGTACTATCTTTGCATATGTATCTTCTTGACTAGACTATCCCTCTTATCTTCCGTCAGTCTAACTAGTGAAATTCATTTTTCAAACCTCTCAGCACTTCTTTGAAGTCTTCCCAGACTCCCTACAGTAAACCCAACCATTTTTATGTTTATGTTACTGTTATATTCTGAATATATTTCTCACAACAAATAACACTTATGGAGTACTTTTTATAAATCATTAGTTATAATAAGAAATGAATAAATATTCCACATATTTTATCTTCACTACAACCCTAGGAGATGAGATTAATGTTACCAGCATTTTACAAAGGAGGAAATTGAGAAAAAAAAGAGGTTGTTAACTCATCCAAGGTTGAAGAGTTACTATGCAAAAGGCCAGGAAAGGCAACTAGATGGATGCAGAAGACAGTCTGTGACTTTAATCGGTATTCTCTACTGCCTCACCATGTATTCAAAACACTGTACTATATATGTATAATATTTTACTTTCCTTATTAGACTGAAATTCTCATTGGCAAGCAAGTACCAAAGTCATTTTTGAAAATCTACTAAATAATCATGAACAAATGGTTAATGAAGGCATTATTTATACCTTTGCTTACATAATATTTGATGGACTTAAAAAATTAAGATCCTAGGAATTTGGAAAAAACACCAGTGATTTGTATTTCATAATATTTTTCAAATAGCAGGCAAATCAGTATAACTAGTACATTAATTTTTAAAAGCTATTTTTAACTACTTAAAAAGTAACTGGTTTTATAAATAAACATAAGCAAATGCAAGTGCCTCAAGAGAACCTGGTAATTGAGATCTGGTAATTATTAAGTACTTTATATCTCTGAAGACATACACAAATTTGTTACAATCACTTTAGTTGCTCTTCATAATTCATCATTAGAATTGCTGCCACCAGATGGAGTAGGAGATTATTTAAATGATATTTCTTAGGCAGTACAAAAAGAAAGAGATCCCTTTTGGTATTTTTATCTACTCTTCTCCTTCTTATCATATTTACCCTTACCACCCACCCTGACATTCAGGTATTTTCACACATAAACCCTAAATTATTCTATAATTTGTTCCTTGAGTTAAGGGATTAAAGGATGCTATTAAATGCAAAAGTATGCAGGAACACAAATAAGCAGTCAATGAAGTTATAAAGTCATTAAGCTGCTAGTGTGGAAGAACTTATTTAGTTTATTAATACGCACATAATAAGAATGAAGCATAAGGCATTTAAGTTTTGATGAGGCAGAATAGAATGAGAAAGAAAGAACTCATGCCCATCTACAACTTACATTACTATAGTGGGGCAGAGCTGCCTGGGTCTATTTGCTTTTAAACTTAAGATCAAATGGCATTGAAACATATGAGAAGATAGTACAGCACAGTAGCTAAAAGATACAGTAAGTTATAAAATCTAACAGATCTGAGTGCCAATCCTAGTTTCCCCAAGTAACATTGACCAGTTTCTTAAGATAATATACTTTGGTTTGTTTAAATGAAAAATGAGGATAATATCCCACTTAAATGGTGGCCATAAGAATTCTATATCTTCAAAATCATTCAGTATCACAAGATACTATTTCATTTTAATTATAGCCTGATACAGTCTTCATTTCTTTATTGCCTGTCATCACTAGCCCCACACTGGAAAAGAAACTCCTTAATGGTATAGATCTTATTTATCCCATTTATTTTTGTATTCCAAATATGGATAATCATTCTAAGAACTTAGTGGATGCTCAGAAGACAATGAATGGAAAGAAGGTATGGAGGAAGGTAGGCAGAAAGAAATGGAAGGAGAAGAATAAGATAAAGGGAAGGGTAAAAAAATAGAAAGTGCTAAACACAATGCCTAGAAAGTTAAATTTTAATAAGTGGTGGAAATGTGTTAGGGAAGGTGATGATTAAGTACTACTTTAAAACCACTGCACCCATCACCTAGTATTTTACCAGATCACTTTTGTGAGTTATATATTTAAATATATAAATGACCTAATCCAGTTTTGAACATGCAATTGTTGCCAGTTTGAACTATACATAGTGCTACAATGAACATATATGCATATATATATATATATATACACACACACACACTATATATATATTTGGAATTTTTTTTGCATATAAAATATTTCTTTAGTATAGACCTCTGGTATTTTAGTAAAACTACTGTGAATTTTTAAACTTATCACACATATACCACATTTCATCTAAATATTCTACCAATTTAAGCAACTATCAATAACGGATGGGAATGTCTAGTTCCTAAAACTTTACAAATAGAGGAAATTATTTTATAAAAATATGTCATTGTTTAAATTTGGAAATCTTTTTTTTTATTTTTACAGACTGCATTTTGATTCATTGTACACAAATGGGGTATAAATTTCATTTCTATGGTTGTACACGATGTAGATTTACAACATTCATGTAATCATACATGCACATAGGGTAATGATGTCTGTCTCATTCCACCATCTTTCATACCCCCACCCCTTCCCCCCTCATTTTCCTCTACATAATCTAAAGTTCCTCCATTCTTTTATCCACCACCCCCCACCCCCATTATGTATCTTCATCTACCTATCAGGAAAAACATTTGGCCTTTGGTTTTGGGGGATTGGCTTATTTCACTTAGCATGATATTCACCAATTCCATCCATTTACCTGCAAATGCCATAATTATGCATGGAAATACAAATATACTTTTATATTTATTTTTATAAATTTCTAATTAACATTTTACACATTTTTCTATGGAGTATTTTTCTTTTTCTTATTGAGTCATAAGAGGGGTTTTGTTGTTGTTGCTTTATTTTAGTTTGTTTTGAGATTAAGGATGATAATCCTTTACTATTACATATGACTCAATTTTTCCAAGTTGCTTTTTAGTTTTTTAAATGTTATAGTTCTAAAGCTTACCATTTATAATTCAAATGTCCAATGATCAGAAAAAGCAGACATTCCTGATCACTAAAAAAAGTAGTTTAAAGGAACTTTAAACCTACAAATGAGCTAAATAATTTCTGCAACTCTAAATTGCAGCTGAAAACTAAGCTCCATTTTAAACTCATGAAATGTTTTCTTGTTGACTGAATACATCAGGAGTACAAATTCTAAGGTGGGATAAAAACCATTTTTTAAATGAATATGAGCAGTGGCAATGGTTGCACAATGTAGATGCATTTAAGGACACTGAAGTGTATAATTACAAATGGTTAAAATAATAAAATTTTGATATTTTACCACAATAAAGAAGTGATTTATCTATCTTATTTTAGAAAAATAGGCATTAGAACATCATAATTAGCCTAATAGAATTTCATTAGAAAGTCAGTTGACACACTACATTAAAATGTCTTATTTTCTAACCCCAAAATTCACATTATTAACTCCCTTGTCAATTTCTAATTTAAAAAAGAACTGAAGTAGAATGGAAAACACCAATGAGAGTTCACTTCAGTAAAATTACTTCCCCCCCAAATTTCTAAATTCAAAACATGCTAAAACTTATTAAGAATAAGTCAAGTGCTGAGAGAAGTGGTAATACCTGTAATCCCTGAGGCTAGGGAGGCTGAGGCAGGAGGATTGTGAGTTCAAAGCCAACCTCAGCAATTCAGCAAGGCACTAAGCAACTCAACAAAAAATAAAATATTAAAAAAAGGGCTGGGGATATGTCTCAGTGGTTAAACACCTCTGAGTTCAATCCCTGGCAAACCCCTGGCAAACCCCTCCACCTAAAAAAAGAATAAGTCAAGCAAAAGATTACCTTCAGAAATGGTATTATCTGCCATTCCTTCTAAAAGATCTTTTTCTTCTTTCCTTTCCTTATTTATTTATTTATTTATTTATTTATTTAATCTATTTTGCAGTGCTGGGGATTGAACCCAGTGGTGCTCTACCACAAAGTTATAACCCTAGTCCTTCTTATTTTTTAATTTTGAGGTGCATGGTCTCACTAAATTGTTGAAACTGGCCTCAGACTTGCAATTCTCCTGCCTCATCCTCTTGAGTCACTAGGATAATAGGTATGTGTCACATCACCTTTTAAATTTTCTTTCAAAAATAAATCTAATACTTGACATTATTAAGCTATAGGAACCCATGCTCTCTCTTCAGAATATCTAAGAGAAAATATGTTACTTGCCATAACCTTTGATAAATGAATGTGGAAATAATTTAATATTTAGTATCTAGTTTCTTTAAAAATAGTTTTAAAATTTCTGTTGTTTAGAACACACTGGTTTCAAAATCACTCACACTTTACTGACAGAATCAGTCTTAAACCAAAAGCATATGGATAAATGTATGCAATTATTTCTGTGGATTAAACTTTAATTTGATCTTTGAAGTGTCATCCCCCAAGACTTATCCAAAGAATATGGTGGAGTATTATTTGTGTCATTTAAAATGATAAAATGTTAAAATAATTTTTGATCAAAGACTGTTAATATCTAATTGCTACAGAGTCAGCATTTGGGGCCTGTATATACCTCTTTTAATTAAATGTAAACAAAATTAGACTTTTCAGGAAGTCCAGATGCAATGATCACATGGATGCTTATAAATACACTCTTTTGAAGGGCTTGGATTCCTTCCTCAAATATCTATGCCTGTATCTTCCAATCACTTATTCTTAGCAGCTACTTTAAATCTTACACTTATCCCCCAATGTGAGAAGCATACACAGATTAACTTTACAAAGAGGCCCAAAATAATTTAACAACAAAAGATAAGAGCTTAGTGAACACTGACTAAGTATAAGGAATTTGACATGAATTATCTCATCAGTTCTTCAAAGTGATCGTATAAGGAGAGTAATTGATAACCTTCTACAAAAATTTACAACGGCTTTGAGATAGAATTTGTATAATTTTAAAGGTGTACAATCCAGTGGCTTTTAGTATATTGATAGAGGTATGTAACAATTACCATGATCTAATTTTTGAAAATTTTTGTCATTCCAAAAAGAAACCCTGAACTCATCAGTAGTCAGTCACTCCCCATTCTTCCCTCTGGTAGCCCCTGGCAACCACTTCTTACCTCTAAGAATCTACCTATTTTGGGAGTTTCATATATAGAGAGTCCTATATTATGAGGTCTTTTGTTAACCGTTTTCTTCCACTTAGCATTTTCAAGGTTCATCCATATTGTACCATGTATTGTTGTTTCATTCCTTTTCATTGACAAATTATATTCCATTCTATGGAAATTCCATATTTTATTTACTCATTTTTATTAGATGATAGGTTGTTGGGTTGCTTCCACCTTTTGGCTATTATAAAATAATTAATATTTCTGTGCACTCTTTTTTTTGGTGTGTGTAGACATGCTTACTACCAGGCACTCTAGCACAAGTCTGTAATACCAGGTACTTAGGAGACTGAGGCTGGAGGATTGCAAGTTCATGGCCAGTCTGGGCAATTTAGTGAGACACGATCTCAAGCTGAAGATGTAGCTCAGTGGTAGAACACACCTGAATTCAATTGTTCAAACTGACAAAACAAAAAATTTACTATATTACCAGTATGTTACCAGGAGAGGAATTGCTGAATCATACCATGCATTTTTAACTCTTTGAGGGACTACCAAACTGTTTTCCAAGTGGCTATACTATTTCACATTTCCAGTAGCAGTGAATGAAAGTTTTAGTTTCTCCATATCCTCAATACTGTTACAAGGATTTTTGTATTGTTTTGTTTGTGCTATGCTACTAGATATTGTGGGCTTGATTTCTATTTTCTTAATGACTAATGTTGAACATCTTTTCATATATACATTGACTTATTTGTATATTTTCTTAGAAGAAATATCTACTCAGATTCTTTGCCCATTTTTTAATTTGGTTTTGCCTTTTTATTGTTTAGTTAGAAGCATTTGTCATACATTCTTGATACAATTGTAATTATTTTTTGGATTGTCGTCTTGCTCTTTTTTTTTTTTTTTTTTTTTTCGCTTTCTGGAGGTTGAACTCAGGAGCACTTAATTGAGCCACATCCCAAGGCCCTATTTTGTATTATATTTACAGACAGGGTCTTACTGAGTGGCTTAG
>JAJEJO010002786.1:111851-136734 GCA_020662805.1 Glaucomys volans
TTTTGTATTTGCTAAGAGTAGCTTTGTGGCATAACATATGGTCTATTTTAGAGAAGGAACCATGAGCTGCTGAGAAGAAAGTGTATTCGCTTTTTGATGGATGGAATATTCTATATATGTCTGTTAAGTCCAAATTAGCGATTGTGTCATTGAGTCCTATAGTTTCTTTGTTCAATTTTTGCTTGGAAGATCTGTCCAACGGTGAGAGAGGAGTGTTAAAGTCTCTGAGTATTATTGTGTTTTGGTCTATTTGATTCCTGAAATTGAAAAGGATCTGACTGATGTACATGGATGCACCATTGTTTGGTGCATAAATATTCATGATTGTTATATCTTGCTGATTTTTGCTTCCTTTAAGCAGTATGAAATGTCCTTCTTTATCCCTTCTGACTAACTTTGGTTTGAAGTCTGCTTTATCTGAAATGAGAATGGAAACCCCAGCTTTTTTACTTGGTCCATGTGCATGGTATGCTTTTTCCCAACCTTTCACCTTTAGTCTGTGGGCATGTTTTTCTATGAGATGAGTCTCTTGAAGGCAGCATATCGTTGGGTCTTTCTTTTTAATCCAGTCTGCCAGTCTATGTCTTTTGATTGATGAGTTTAGGCCATTTACATTCAGGGTTATTATTGAGATGTGACTTGTATTTCCTGTCATTTTAGCTTTTTTAGGGTTTTTAGCTTCACTTTGTTTCTCCTTTGATTGACTCTTTCTTTAGGGTAATTCCTCCCCATGTTGTCTGAGATTGTTATTTTTCATTTCTTCCTATTCAAATATTTTGTTGAGAATGTTCTGTAGGGCAGGCTTTCTCTTTGTGAATTCTTTAAGCTTTTGTTTATCATGGAAGGATTTTATTTCGTCATCAAATCTGAAGGTAAGTTTTGCTGGGTATAAGATTCTTGGTTGGCATCCATTTTCTTTCAGAGCTTGAAATATGTTGTTCCAGGCCCTTCTTGCTTTTAGGGTCTGGCCTGAGAAATCTGCTGATATCCGTATTGGTTTCCCCCTGTAGGTAATCTGCTGCTTTTCTCTCGCAGCCTTTAAAATTCTATCTTTGTTTTGTATGTTAGGTATTTTCATTCTAATGTGCCTTGGTGTGGGTCTGTTGAAATTCTGTGCGTTTGGTGTCCTGTAAGCTTCTTGTAATTGATTTTCCATATCATTCATCATATTAGGGAAATTTTCTGATAATATTTCCTTGAACAGATTAATCATACCCTTGGTTTGTATCTCTGTGCCTTCCTCAATCTCAATTACTCTTAAATTTGGTCTTTTCATGATGACCCATATTTCTTGGAGGGTTTGTTCATGATTCCTAACCATCTTCTCTATTTGTTCGACTTTGTCTTCATTGTCTGAGGTTCTGTCTTCCAAGTGTTCTATTCTGTTAATTATGCTTTCTATTGAGTTTTTAACTTGGTTTATTGTTTCCTTCATTTCCTTGCTTCCTTCAAGAATTTGTTTGTTTTTTTCCTCAGAATTTCTATCTCTTTATTGACCTGATTTTTTGCTTCCTGCAATTGCTCTATTAGCTGATTATTCATAGCCTGAATCTGCTCTCTCGTCACATCATTCTCTTCTTGGATCATTTTAATTATGAACATTCTGAACTCCCTTTCTGTCATTCCTTCTACCATGCTGTCTTTGGGTTCTCTTGATATATCATCTAGATTTGTTTGGGACACTTTCTTCCCGTGTTTTCTCATGCTGCTCGTGTATCTTCCCCTCTAGTAGTGCGAATCCGAGGGATTGCAATTTTCCTGTGAAGACTTAAAGTGTCCCTGCAGATTTCCAGTAACTCACCTGTTGTTTGAGAGGTGCTTGATCAAGCGGTGACCCAAGAAACCTGCTGTCCCACTACCTCCAGGTTGGGAATGATCAATGCTTCTGGGCAGAGGCAGCCTAGTGTTGATAGACAATTAGATACAGCAAGGTGCTAGACTCCGGGCCAGGGTGGGGACCTGGGCACTAGACCAAGTTGGGGTGCTGTCACAGAACTGTGCTCAGTGATGGAGACACTGGGCTTGAGAGCCCAGGCAGGCCTGAACTCCTCACTGGTGGCTCAGGCGGTGGCAGGTGGTTGCTCTCTCCTGGGGACACTGTAAGATGGCGCCAAACGCCCTAAGCTCCTTGCTGGAGTCAGTGACCCCAGTGGCTCCCGCCCAGACCTCTCAAGGAGCCACGGCGCAGTGGCTTGGAAGACAGGCCGCAGCTCCGAATCCCCAGGCAGCCGAAGACGGTCCCTCTCTGCCAGGAAAGCTCAACTCCGAGGCCCCGGGCAGCCGGAGAAGGTCAATCTCTGCCTGGGAGGTTGCTGGCTGGTGCCGGAGCCTGGCCAATGACTCTAAAGCTGCTGCTGTGGACCCGCACTCACTTGTTGGCTGGCCCTGACCCAGGTTGGTGACTCCGAAGCAGCTGCAGGGCCCGGCGCTCCAGGGTGGTAGCTGCCTGCAGCCGGGCTGAGCCCAGCCCAGCAGAGTTGGTTCCGGAGCGGCGACTGGGAACCCCTTATATGTGATTTGAATATAAAATCTCGTTGAGAGCCATATTCCTGCTGTTTGAATCCCGAGCAAGTAGGAATCCACGGAGCAAGTAGGAATGCAGCCTTCCTCTAGCCCGCCATCTTGAATCCTCTGTCTTCTGTATTTGAATAGTGTACACTGTGATATTTCCTTTTCATCATGAATTTTAGTAATTTGAGTTTTCTCTTTCTCTTTATTAGCATGGCTAAGGATTTATTGATTTTTTTCAAAGAATAACTTTTTGTTTTTTCAATTTTTCAATTGTTTCTTTTGTTTCAATTTCATGGATTTCAGCTCTGATTTTAATTATTTCCTGTCTACTACTATTTCTGATGTTGATTTGTTCTTTTTCTAGGGCTTTGAGATGTAATATGAGGCCATTTTCTTGTTGACTTTTTATTCTTTTAATGAATGAGCTCAATGCAGTGAACTTTCCTCTTAACACTGCCTTCATGGTGTCCCAGAGATTTTGATATGTTGTACTGGTGTATTCATTTACCTCTAAAAATTTTTTTATCTCTTCCCTGATATCCTCTGACTCTCCATTTTTCATTTAATAGCATATTACTTAGTCTCCACGAATTAAAGTAGCTTCTATTTTTTATTTTATCATTGATTTCAATTTTGTTCCATTATGATCTAATACAATGCAGGGTATTATCTCTATTTTTTTTATTTGCTAAGAGTTTCTTTGTAGCATAATATGAAGGATCCATGTGCTTCTGAGAAGAAAGTGTATTTGCTCATTGATGGATGAAATATTCTATATATGTCTATTAAATCTAAATTATTGATTGCATTATTGAGTTCTGTAGTTTTATTGTTTAGTTTTTGTTTGAAGGATCTATCCAGTGGTGAGAAAGGTATGTTAAAGTCACCAAGTATTATTGTGTTGTGGTCTCTTTGAATATTGAAATTGAGAAGAGTTTGTTTGATATACATAGATGGTCCATTGTTTGGGGCACATATATTTAAGATTGTTATGTCTTATTGATGTGTAATTCTCTTAAGCAGTATGAAATGACCTTCTTTATCCCTTCTGACTAACTTTGGCTTGAAATACACTTTATCTGAGGATGAAAACCCCTGCTTGTTTACACAGTACATGTGAGTGGTATGTTTTTTCTCACCCTTTCACCTTCAGTCTGTGGTTGTCTTCTCCTATGAGATTAGTCTCTTGATTGAAGCATATTGTTGGGTTTTTTATGTTCCAATTTGCCAGTCTGTATCTTTTGATTGATGAGTTTAGGCTATTAACCTTCAGGGTTATTATTGAGACATGATTGGTATTCCTAGTCTTTTTGGTTTATTTTTGGTTTTTAACTTGACTTGGTTTCTACTTTGATTGGCTTTTCCTTTAGAATAGTTCCTCCCTTTGCTGATTTCCATTGATGTTTTTCATTTCCTGCTCATGGAATATTTTGCTAAGAATGTTCTGTAGTGCAGGCTTTCTAGTGGTAAATTCTTTTAACTTTTGTCATTATGGAAGGTTTCTATTTCATCATCAAATCTGATGGACTTTTCCTGGATAGTTTACTGGATATAAGATTCTTGGTTGGCATCCATTTTCTTTCAGAGGTTGGTATATGTTGTTTCAGGACCTCCTAGCTTTGAGGATTTAGATTGAGAAATCTGCTGAGATCAGAATTGGTTTCCCCCTATATGTAATCTGATACTTTTCTCTTGAAGCATTTAAAATTCTACCCTTATTCTGTGTACAAGGAATTTTTATTATAGTGATTTGGTGTGTATCTGTTGTAATTTTTTATATTTGGTGTCCTGTAAGCCTCTTGTAATTGATTTTCCATTTTATTCTTCAGGTTTGGGAAATTTTCTGATATTATTTCATTAAATAGGTTGTTCATTCCTTTGGCTTGTATCTCTGTGGTTCCTCTATCCCAATAATTCTTAAATTTGGTCTTTTCATGTTATCCTGTAATTCTTGGAAGTTCTGTTCCTGGTTTCTTACTATCTTCACTGTGTGGTCAACTTTATTTTCAAGATTATATATTTTGTCTTCATTGCCTGAGGTTCTTTCTTCTAAGTGATCTAGTCTATTGGTGATGCTTTCTATTGAGTTTTTAATTTGGTTTATTGTTTGCTTCACCAAGGATTTCTGTTTGACATTTTTTCAGAATCTCTAACTCTTTATTGAAGTAATCTTTTGCTTCCTGCATTTGCTCTCGTATCTCCTTATTGAAGTTATCTTTTGTTGTCTGTGTTTGCTCCCATATCATGCTTTACTTCACAGATCATTTTAATTATGTACCCTCTGAACTCCTTCTTTGACATTTCTTCTACGATGCTGTCAATGATTTCTATTATTGTAGCATCTTGGTTTTGGGGGGTGCTTTCGTCCCTTGTTTTTTCAATTTGTCCATGTGTCTTTCCTTCTAGTAGTGCAGATCTGAGGTATTACAGTTTCTACCCTATGGGTTTATAGTGTCCATGAAGGTTTCCAATACCTTACCTTTAAGGGGAGATCAATATTAACAGCACTGCATGCAAACAATATGCAGCCTTAAACCAAATATAAGATCTATGTTCACTGATTTTATTAACTTACTAATAAGTAAATTATTAACTTATAAATTAATAAACTTATTACAATACATTCTGTGAAAGAGAGTCTTCAAAATGTGACCATCTTCAAACTAGATAACATATATCTATTCCTACTAGTTTGCATCTCTAAAAATTTCACTGAAATGGTATGTAAAGATATCTATTCTAATGATAATTCTGTAGTAGGATTTTGGTCAATAGCCTGCCATTTCAACTGAAGGTTCAGGGATATTCTAATTATCAATAACTTTGGCAATGTTAAATAACATGAACATAGATTAAGATTTTGGTTTTTCCAGAACTTTCTATCACAGGTTTCTAAATATCCAACATAAAGTTCTACCAACATTTGTATCACTGATTCATTTCTCACATCATTAATGATTAAAATAAATTAATATTCACAAAGAACAATGTGTTTTATACTACATAAATGAATTCATTATGTCAGAGACATTAAATAGATCTTCTCTGCCACTGTTTTTTTTTAAAAAAACAATCTCATCTAGGAAAGAGTGGTTCTATATTTCCTAACTCCATTTGCCTACTCTTTTACTACATTTACAATTTAATAAAGTCTGTTGCAAAAGAAAAACATGTATTAGTTAAATAAAGAGCAATTTGCCCATTTGTACTTTCTTGCTGACTCAAAGCTTGGTTTTAATTTGTGCTGCATGGTCCTGTTAATGAAACTGTCTATTTAAAATAACTATTGAAGTCTATAACATTAACATAATGTACACATTCCCTGGGAATCTTAACAGAGCCTTTTAAAAAAAAGTTAACTTGAGACTTTGCAATAGATACCATTCACAGAAGGTTATTTTCTTTTTAAAATTTGTAACTAGAACACTTTATAATTTTGATAAACTCTATAATCTAAACCAATCTATACAACTTTGCCAACATGAAAGGGCCATTTGAACACAGGAAATGTTGAAACTCTGCCTTGAATATTTTATTATTTCATTCACCCCTGACTGAGAAGCACATAAATGCTTCTACTACTCTGATGTCTCAGAACAGGACCAAAGACCAGACTCTCTAAAACTACGTTCTTCCCAGGATCACTGTTATCCTATATACCAAATATAAAGTCATGAATAAATTTATTCTTCAGAGTATAATGTGTTGAGTCCTTTACTATTTTTAAAAATGACTAAGAGAAATAAAAGAAAACAAGCAAGTTTTCTATATGTGAAAAAACTTAACAATATATTAGAAATAGTGGAATTAGTTCCTGTCAAGAACAAAGAGAGATGTAAATGAGAGTCCTTCCATGCAATGAGGCACTGGAGCCCCATGTTAAATGGCAGTGCTGGGAGTGGGGGTGGGGGGATGTCTGTAAAAGAAAATGTTAAAAATGTTTAATGTTAAAAAATGTTAACTCCCATTTTTCCTGGGAAGCTAAAGAATACTTTTCATGTTCTAGTTCAATCATGTTATAGAAAAATTTTTCTGCTTAGCAGAGAAGTAACTGAGATTTGGAAATTTTACTTGTATAAGAAGACAAGTGGCACTTTGTATAAAAAAGGAAGATCATAACCAGGGTACCTGGGTTTACCTTTGCTTTGCGAAAGTGGTAGACCACCATCATGCTGACGAAGTCAAGCAGCATACACAGGGCTTGGAAGGAGATGATGGCAAGTCGCAAATACTTATCCTCCTGGACAAAGCACGGGCTGTCATCAGCACAGTAGGGGCAGCCCTCTCTGCAGGGTAGGCAGACATGGGCTTCTTCAGATACATCTTTTGTACTTCCTGAAAAATGATGATCTGGACCCCTTCCTGAAAGTTCCAAATAAAACCACAGTGTTATTTGCACCTCTGAGGCAGGTGAGAGAGAGTACAGTGTCTAAACACATCTTTGCCTCTTTATTACTTTTCCCATTTATTATAGACCTTTTTCTACTCTCCTGCTAGGAGAGAGAGTTACTTTGCCTTTGAACTCAAATAAAATTTTTTTGATCCTTTTGATTTTAAAACTATCATTCAGAGTAATTGATAAAAATTAGCAAAAATGGGAATGAAACTCCTTGAGGGCAGAGAACTGTATACTACAGTCTTTTATATCATCTACCACTCACCAAATGATGAATCTCCCTAAAGCACAAATCATATTCTATGCACATTCAATAAAGAATAAACCAGAAGAATGACAGGAAAGTTGACATATTTTATGTGCCAAATAAATATACCTAGCACTTTTGGAACTTTTTGACCTAGATGGCACAGAATCCAAATGAGGCTTTGATTGCATCTTAATTTGTTAGGGATCTCATCCACCAAGTACATTAACTCTAATCTGGATAAAATGGTACTTAAACAACCGTTGTTCAGTGTACAATTGCCTAATGATGGTGCATTCTTTGAACAGAGCACAATACACACTTAAAAACTATCATGTAATTTCCTACTTCCCATAAGATATATCCATGCTATGCACTAACCCTTGCTTTTGAGTCTCCATTTAATTTTAGTTATTCTTAAATTACAAACTTAAATCTCTGAAAGCCAATACCTAAAGTTTATCTTTAATTGTTGAGCTGACTTTAGCACCAACAAATGTCCAACTAAAAACCCATACTAAAAAACTCAACTATTTCCAACTATGAACTCAACATAAAAGATATTAGTGAATATGCCCAGTCCAATATATAACACAATTCTGTTTAACTTAGGAATTTGGAAAAGAGGTTCTTCTAGTTAAGAACATTTTGATAACAAAGTCTAACAGAAAGTCCTTATTTCTTTAAACCATTTTTTGAGGGGTTCACTGGAGATTGAACCCAGGGTGCTTAAACACTGAACCACATCCCCAGCCCTTTTTAATTTTTTATTTGAGACAAGGTCTCAATAAGTTGCTTAGCATCTTGCTAAGTTGCTGGTGCTGGACTTGAACTTGTGATCCTTCTGCCTCAGGCTCCGGAGTTGCTGGGATTATGTACTATTGCGCCCAGCCTATTTCTTTAAATCTTTCTAAAATGAAATATTTCTAAAATGTATTTGTCTACATTTGATCAGTAAATATAGTAAGAAAAGCACAGTTGAATATTTCTTTGATGATTCAGGATATGTTACTATTTAAGGCTCTGTGCTCTCTTACACAGTGAAAATTCTGGATTTTAGTGTCAAGCAAACATGGTTCCCATTCTTGGATAACTCTGACATTAAACAACTCACTGAGCTACTTTGAAATCTTAGTTTACTTATTGATCAAATATTAATACTATGGAGATTAAACGAGATGATTCATGTAAATTACAACAATTGGTCTTTAGCCTCTCTAAACAATTTACATACAAAGAGGAATTAGGAATTCAGCAATGCCTTAAAGAAAGTTATTATTCAGAAAACAAGCAAAGTAGAAGAAAGAAGTAAGGTGTGGAAGGACTGAGTATGTTAAGTTCCATTTCAGACATATTAAAGTTGATGTCCAATTCAGTCTAGTAGAAATAATACAACAAATGAGAAATAATACAAGACTGTACTACAGGAAGCAAATCAGTATTACAGGGGAGCCTACAGAAAGATCTAGGAATGGATAAGATAATGGTTGGTGAATGTGAAGAAGTATTTACAATGTCATCACAGAAAACTGGGACTTACTGGATAAAGTTGGAATGCAATCAAATATGATGACTGAGGAAAGGCTATTAGAGTTAATGATCTTATCCTTCATTGACCTTTAAGATGGTACATTCCAAAGACTGGTAGTGATTGAAATTAAGTTTTCAGGGTTTAAAGACTATATAAGCAATAAGATAAAGTATTATTTCAATAAATGTTCGACTGAATGAAAAAATAAGAAATGCTTGTGGTTAATAGGAACAAAGATGGTATAAAAATAGGGTTTGTGGTAATAATGTCTGTTTCACTCGACTATCATTGCCTCTCCCACACCAATTCCCTTCCTTCACTCCCCTAGGGATTGGCTTGTTTTGTTTTCTACACAAGTGACATTTGAATATAGTTGTAGTCAGCAAAAGAAGCCATGACAAAGTGAAAAAAGATATGCAAAGACTACAAAGAAAGAATGTGAGACATTAAGATTGAATGCAATCAAGAATATAATTGGAGAAATTAACTCAAATACTTTATCTCTTTTAAAACTGGAGAGGAGAAGTAGATTAATATTTTCAGACATTTTTTCTTTCTTTATATTTTTAAACTTTTATTCTTTTAGCACAGAGTAGGAATTGGTTAGCAAACTCTTTTGAAGTAAAGGAAAAATATTGAAGTCACCCTTATACATATGTTTCTCAACAAAGCAGGTAGGAATGTATTGAAAGTGAGTAAGACCAATTTTAAGGTTGCAGACATGAAAGATTGAGATAGCAATATAATATTACTTGTTGGATAACTTGACATGGAAAGAATTCAGTTAGAGTAAGAAGGTCTGACTTATAAGGAAACCTCATCAGGATAGTTTCTGTGATTTCATACAATGATAAATAACACAGAAACAAATGAAGAGGACAGAGCAACTGGAGAGAGAGAAGAGGGCCATGACAATGACACTGTGCTAGGCTTATTCTCAAGTGACTGAAGAAAAAAGTGCTCCAAAAGTATAAGAAAGAGTAAAGACATAAAGAAGGGAAATTCAACACAAGGCTAATGGAGCGGCAACCTTCACCCTTTAGGGGTGGCTGGTGCTCAGACTTCCAGAGTTCTCCTGAATCTGGTCATTCTTGGGGATAAAGTGGAAACAGTTCTCTACAATCAACCTTACTCATTAATTAAGGGTTCTAGCATCTTAACTGCCCCCCATTCCTAATACATGCTTTCATGAATCCAGAGTAGCTTTTGAATTCTGTACCATGACTTCAGAGGTGCCCCACAGCTGAAAATGAGAAACATGCTTTGAGGTTCCAGTCTGAGGAAAGACACAAGACAAATGCATTTATGTAAAGTCATTTAAAACTTTCAGGAAATAGAGCAACAGCTGGAATTAAAAGCAGGGTCAAGAAAGATTTGAATTGATGAAAAGCAGGTATCTAATGCTGGTACAAACTTGAGGAATAACACAGTCCACACATCTGAAGCTAAGAAGTATGAGAGCCTGTAGTACTGAGAAAACAATGACTACCCACTGGACAGCCACGGAGGGGAATCCAGAGTTAGTGTGGCGAACAAAACAGAGGGCATTCACTGAGTGTCAAGAAGTACAGAGCAGCAGGCAAGGGCAGAGACTAGGATACGATAAAGTATCAACTCTGAGATTCAGATTTGGGAGAAAGAGGTTAGGATTTCCCCTCCTGGCTAAGAGGAAAAAGTGGAGATTGAATTGACTTCCCATTAGAAACCACCAAAAACAATATATAGAACACTGAAATGTGATGGCTTTTTCAGACATTGGACATCAGTAGTAAAAGACAATGATTCCTAACATGCAAACACTCCTCAAACAACCCAGATACCATATAGGAATCAGAAGTTAAATCAATAAAGAAAAAGTATCTATGGAAAGCTATTATTTGTTTAGTGTGATATGTCTTTCTTAACCCAGTATTCAGTTTCTTTCTTCACCTAAGTAGAGTAAAACTTTCTCTTTGACTTAAGAACCTCCTGACTACATTCAAGCCAAACGTGTTATACTATTGACTTTCATTACAAATGAAACAGAAACTTAACCTAAGTTGGCAAACTCCCAGATGGGATGAGAAGAGGCCATTTAGTACAATACATTAACTGATAAGCATATTTGAATTGTTAATTATACAACATAATTATGGTACATTATCATGGTCACATTTTAGCTATATTTGACAAGTCCTTCAGCTCTGTAAGATTTTGTGATCATTTTTAACCAATGAAAATTTTAAAGTATCTCTTGACTCAGTACCAAATCTATGTTCCATTTCCAATAAATCTAAAAGACCTAACCTTATCCCTAACTTTTTCATAATCATTCTTTTATTTTTCTCCAATTTCCAATCTTTAATAGTTATTCTGCTATACCATATACATTTTTGTAGGGCACTACAAAACATTTTTGGGAGAGGTATGAGATAAGATAGTACCACAAACTGTGCAGCATTTGATAAAGCAAAAATTTTTATTCAACTCAACAATTTTTTTAATGTCAGAAATGTGTCAGGCACTGGTTTAGTGCAATAGATCAATGAGCAAAACAAAAGTCTCTGCTTTGACAGAATATGTTTTAGTGGGAGAAAACGGACACCTGACATAGTAGTCCACAAAACAGGTAAAAAAATCATATATCAAAACTCAATGCCATGCTGTTTTTGTTACTATTGCTCTGTAGTATATTTGAAGGTCTGGTATTGCGCTAACCCCCTGCTTTGCTCTTCTTGCTAAGAATTGTTTTAGCTATTCTGGGTCTCTTATTCCCCCAAATGAATTTCATGATTGCTTGCTCTATTTCTATGAGGTCGGTCATTGGGATTTTAATTGGAATTGCATTGAATTTGTATAGTGCTTTTGGTAGTATGGCCATTTTGATTACTACATTGATGCAGCCATCAATGTTCATAGCTGCTCAATTCACAATAGCTAGATTGTGGAACCAACCTAGATGCCCTTCAATAGATGAATGGATAAAGAAACTGTGGTATATATATATAATGGAATATTACTCAGTCATAAAGAAGAATAAAATTATGGCATTTGCAGATAAATGGATGATGTTGGAGACTGTTATGCTAAGTGAGATTAGCCAATCCCAAAAATCCAAAGGTTGAACGGTCTCTCTGATAAGTGAATGATGATGCATAATGTGGGGTGGAAGGGTGGCAAGAATGGAGGAAGGATAGATAGCATAGAAGGAAGGGAGGGGTGGGGTCGGGTTGGGGGGTAAGAATAATAACAGAATGTGTGACAGACATCATTGCCCTGTGTACATGTATGAATGCACAGATGGTGTGACTCTACTTTGTGTACAACCAGAGAAACAATAGCTCTACTCCATTTGTGTTCAATGAATAAAAATTAAATAAATTTAAAAAAAAAACTCAAAAGTGTCGAAAAGGAAAAAAAGGTGAGGTGAATCAAACATGCTGGCATTGGGAGTTCCAATTTTGAATAAAGTGGGTAGGGTAGGTTCCACTCTATTTAAGCAAAAATTTAAAGGAGATAATGAAGTTAGCCACACTGTCTTATAAGTGAAGAGAATCCCAGCAAAGGAGGCCGAGATAAACACGCTGAGGTGGGAGCACACCTCACACATGACAGGACATGCAGAGACTGGTGGAGTGAAAGCAAAGTGCATGTGGGTTAGGGCAGCAGAAAATAAGGTCAGAGAAATAACAGGACCAGGTTATTCAGGGTACTGTGAACCGCTGTAGGGACTTAGCTCCTACTCTCAGTAAAAGAGAAAGCTATAGCAAGAGTTTGGGTTGTTTAAGGATTTCTTTGGTTGTGTAGAGAATATACTACAGAGAGGAGCAGTAAACTATTACGGTAAGCCAGATAAAACCTGATGATGGTTTGGACCACAGAGTAGCAGTAAAAACAGAAACAAAACAAAAAAAGGCTGGATTCAGATTAGTTTGAAGGTGGAATCAACAGGAATTTTTGATGACTATAGCATAAGGCTTTAGCCTAGGTGAGTGATATCTACTTATGCTGTAGCATAAAAAAGAAAGAGTCAAGGATGACTCTAAGGTGTCCACATGAACAAGTGACAGAATGAAGTAACCATCAACCTAGATGGGGGGAACGCATGTGGAGAAGGTTTTCTAGAAGAAGCTGGAAGACCATGAAAGTTCAGTCTTGACATGGCAGTTTAGGGATGTCTGCTAGATGCCCAAATTATGATGTCAAAAGGCATTTTGATATGCAAATCTGGGGTTGGAGAAAAAGGTCTGTATTGAAGATAAATATTTGGAAGGTCAGAGTCATGAGAGTAGATAAGATCACCAAAAATGTGGACAGATAGTGAAGACACTTAGGGGCCCCCAATTTTAAGGCTAAACAAAACCTTTAATCATCCCAAATTGTCCCTTGCCTTATATTTCAAAAGATGCATTGCATTGTTTCTATGTAAATTGTAAATGCATAAAATATTAACAGAAAAAGGCAGGTTCTCCAAATTCAATTGTAATTTGCTACAGTCAAAGGCTAAACCTGTTTTCTTGATCTAAATCCTGGGAAAAGAGGGCCTTCGATATGGACTAAGACATAGATACCTGATTTGGGAGGTGATATCTAAAACCATAAGTAAAAAGTCAGATAGAGTGAGACAGGAAGAAAGGAAGGCAATAAAAGGGTAGATTACTGAGCTGGATATCACTGTGGTCAATGATGGCTCAATCTTCCTGGTACCCTTCTAAAAACTGCACAGAATGCTCCTCAGCTTTATCTCTCTAAAGACATTGATAGATATCTAGAGAACTATCACCTACTCAAACTGAATCAGGAGGACACACACAAGTTAAACAAATCAATTTCAAGCAATGAAATTAAAGATGCCATCAAGAACCTACTAACCAAGAAAAGCCCAGGACCAGACAAATTCTCAGCTGAGTTCTACAAGACCTTCAAAGAAGAAATAACAACAGTGCTCATCAAATTATTCCATAAAATAGAAAGGAGGGAACTCTTTCAAACATATTCTATGAGGCTAACATCACCCTGATACCAAAACCAGACAACACATCAAGAAAACCTCAGACCAATATCTCTGATGAACACAGATGCAAAAATTCTCAATAAAATTCTGGCAAATCACATACAAAAAACATATTAAAAAGATGGACTGGGGCTATAACTCAGTTGGTGGAGTGTTTACCTTGCAAGCACAAAGCCCTGGGTTCAATCCCCAGCACCGCAAAAAAAAATACAAATAAAAAGAAATAAAAGGTAGTGCACTATGATCAAGTGGGGTTCATCCAAGGGATGCCAGGTTGGTTCAACACACAGAAATCAATAAACGTAGTAACATAGTTCATCATATCAATAGACTTAAAGACAAGAGTCATGGGATCATCTCAATAGATGCAGAAAAAACATTTGACAAAGTACAATATCCATTTATGTTCAAAACAGTAGAAAAATTAGGGCTAGTGGGGACATAACTCACCATTGTAAAAGCAATCTATGCTAACCCCAAGGCCAACATCTTCTAAATGGAGAGAAATTGAAAGCATTCCCTCTCGAAACTGGAATAAGACAAGGATACCCTCTTTCACCACTTCTATTCAACATATTCCTGGAAACTCTAGCCAGACAGACAAAAGAAATTAAAGGGATACAAACAGGAAAAGAAGAACTCAAACTATCACTATTTGCCAACTACATGATTCTACATTAAAAGATTCAAAAAAATTCCACCAGAAAACTTCTGGAACTCAGAAATGAATTCAGCAAAGTAGCAGGACATAAAATCAACAGCCATAAATCATATGTATTTCTGTACATCAGTAATGAATCCTCTGAAAGAGAAATTAGGAAAACTACCCCATTAACAATAGCCTAAAAAAAACTTGGAAATCAATCTAACTAAAGAGGTGAAAGACCTCTACAATGAAAACTACAGTACACTAAAGAGAGAAATTAAAGAAGATCATAGAAGATGGAAAGATCTCCTTTGTTCTTGGATTGGCAGAATTAATATTGTCAAAATGGCCATGCTACCAAAAGCAATATGCAGACTTAATGTAATTCCTATTAAAATCCCAATGACATTCTTCATACAAATAGAAAAGGCAATCATGAAATTCATTTGGAAAAATAAAGATTGCCAAAGCAATCCTTGCAAGAAGACTGAATCAGGAGACATCATAATACCAGACCTTAAATTATACTACAGAGCCAAAGTGACAAAAATGGCATGGTATTGGCACTACAAAGATACGTAGACCAATGGTACAGAATAGAAGACACAGAGACAGCCCCACATAAATACAGTTATCTCATACTAGACAAAGGTGCCAAAAACATACAATGGAGAAAAGATAGCCTCTTCAACAAATGGTGCTGAAAAAATTGGAAATCCATATATAGCAAATGAAATTAAACCCCTATCTCTCATCCTGCACAAAACTCAACTCAAAGTGGATGAAAGACTTAGGCACTAGAACAGAGAAGAAAAAGTAGGCCCAAATCTACATCATGTCAGCTTAGGAACTGACTTCCTCCACAAGACTCCCAAAGCACAAGAAATAAAATCAAGAATCAATAAATGGAATGAATTCAAACTAAAAAACAACTTCTCAGCAAAGAAAATAATAATGTGAAGAGAAAGCCTACAGAGTGGGAGAAAATCTTTACCACACACACCTCAGAGAGAGCACTAATTTCTACGATTTATAAAGAACTCACAAAACTTAACAAAAAAACAAATAACCCAATCAATAAGTGGGCTAAGGAACTGAACAGACACTTCACAGAAGAAGAAATACAATCAATCAACAAATATATGAAATAATTTCAACATCTCCAGCAATTAGAGAAATACAAATCAAAAGTACTCTAAGATTTCATCTCACTCCAGTCAGAATGGCAATCATCAAGAATATAAGCAACAATAAGTGTTGGCGAGGATGCAGGGAAAAAGATACATTCATTGATTGCTGGTGGGCCTGCAGATTGGAGTAACCACTCTGGAGATCAGTATGGAGATTCCTCAGAAAACTTGGAGTGAAACCACCATTTGACCCAGCTATCCCACTCCTTGGTCTATACCCAAAGGACTTAAAATCAGCATACTACAGTGACACAGTCACATCAATGTTTATAGCAGCTCAACTAACAATAGCTAAACTATGGAACCAATCTAGGTGCCCTCAACAGATGAATGGATGAAGAAAATGTGGTACATATACACAATGGAATATTACTCAGCCTTAAAGAAGAATGAAATTATGGCATTTGTTGGTAAGTGGATGGAACTGGAGAATATCATGCTTAGCAAAATAAGTCATTCCCAAAGAACCAAAGGTCGAATGTTTTCTGATATACCAATGCTCATTCACATAAGGGAGCAGCTAGGAAGGAATAGAGATACTTTGGATTAGACAGAGGGGAGTAAAGGGAGGAGTAGAGGGTCTGGGGGTAGGAACAATAGTGGAATGAATCATATATTCACACCCTTTGTGCATATATGACTATGTGACCACTGTAATTCTACATCATGTACAATCAGAAGAATGAGAAGTTATACTCCATTTTTGTATGATGTGTCCAAATGCATTCTACTGTCATGTATAGCTATCTAGAACAAATAAAAATTTATGAAACAAAGAAATTTTAAAACTCCATGTTTTTAAAATCTTTAATTACATTTTGCCTTTTTTCTTCTACCATATGACTTTTGTATCAATGGAAATGGAATTGGTGAAGTAAGGACTGTCCTTTTTTGCTATGGGTCATTTGTAAGTTGGAATTTACCTGAAAATATATACAAGCTGAAGTCAATCCAAAAGACAAAAGAAGTAAGACCAAAGTGCTGGTAATGTGTCCACAGAAAAGAGAAAACCAGTTTCACTGAAGATGGAAATCATGTTAAGATAGATGAATTTGGAGAAACTGAGATTGTTACAAACTTGTATTTCATTGACTTGGAAGTGAACAACCTGGATTTGAAGAGACAGCTGTGTATCAGTACTTGGTCATTCTGAAATCCTGCTACTTTCCAGATGTCAGATCCTATTAGCTCACATATGACTACCAATTTTAAGAGATGTCAGGAACAGGGTCTCTGGGCTCTCAGTACAATTTCACATCATGTCACTTGAACATATCCCTGTTGGTCTTTACAAGCCCTTTGCGTACTGTGAGCCTAGATCTAAAATAAAGATCTTTAAATTGTTTCACATTTTAACAAGGTTTTTAACAGCCACAGTTACATTTTCTCTTATAGACTTAGCTCCTCCTTCCAAAGGGGATACAAATTATTTAAGATGTGGGAATTGGTATCTTTTTCTATATTTGCAACTATAAATTAAGTAAATTTAATCCTTTGTGGTCTTTTTCTTTTTTGTACCCCATTCTTCCTATTGGGCAACTAATTTCCCCCTGTTGCCTCCTAATTCCCAAATGTTCTTTCTCCCTCTTGCCCTTCTCAAAATTTGAGACACAGGAGCAATGACCAATGGGGCTTAACAATTATCTCTTTACATGTACCATTAATGTTTGTTTATATGCAGTTGTTTATATGTTTACAGGTGATTGTTAAATATTAATTTATTTAACATTATCTACTGAATACTAATTACATGTCATGAACTGTGCTAGCAGTTGTCCACATGCTATCTTGTATTTGGGTCTACAATGCCTTCTTTATATTTGGTCCCAGGGCAACATGTGGTCATTCTTTACTTCATAACTATCTCCTCAAGAATGTGTGAAAGTAACTGCCCATAAAATTTGGCTGGATACTGTGATTAAAAGACTTAAAATATTAAAATACAGAGACATTTAATATATTGTAAGAATAAACTACAAACATAAAAAAGGATTTCGCATAGTTCTTGGTTGATGACCCTGGTGATTTTCAGCTTGTATTCCTAGTCAGGTTGTTGTATTCTTTCTTTAGGACAAGGAATGATTAATGTTGGATTTTCATGCAACCTGACAAGGCCATCAGGAAAGATATATTTAGTCAAAGAGCATTTTACTGGCTTCAAATGATAACAAAAGCTAGCTTCCTGCTCTGTCATGGAGGAAGGTCAGTTATGGTTAAACAAGCACTGAGGTCAAAACTAAATCAAAGCTATCCTCAATTATAGACAATCTTCTGAAAACAGCCTGTTTTTCATGGCTGCAACGTGTACAACTTGAGAGTTAGATTTAAGCAAAAAAGCAGCTTTTATTCTTAGAGAGTACGTCCAGTTTTTTTTTTTTTTTTAAAAAAAGCTGACTTTTAAAATAAGGAAGAAAGTAGGAGTGTGCAAATTAAATAAAGATAAGTTGTTAAAGGTTAACCAGTTTCTCCTGGCAGTGTTATAAGCAAATGGTATAGTCATTCTCTGGTTCTACAATATTTAGATGTTTTATTTCAGTCACATAGTGGGAGCTGAGAACAAATGTGGGTAAACCAGATACAAAATACCTTCACAGAACATAAGCTAAAACCTATTCCCTTAATCCTTACTGTTGAATCATATGTTATGTCTTGACCATAAATGTGAAGAATGCCAAAGTAAATCTGATATTGACAAGGTCTGGTACACATACACAGAAAAACAACCATCCATAAAACATATAATCATGCCATTGTATGTTTCCTATGGCTGCATAATAAATTACCAGAAATTTAGGAGCTTAAAATGTCTATTTGTTATTTCCTAGTTTCTGTTTCTACAACTCTGGGCATAATGTATGTAACTGGATTCTCAGCTGAGAGTCTCACCAAACTAGACTCAAGATTTTGGTTAGGCTGAATTCTCAAGGGGAGCTCAGGGTCCTCCTCCAAGTACATTCAGGCAATTAGAAGAATTTAGTTCCTTGTGATTATGGAACTGAGGTTCCTCTTTTCTTGCTGATCATCAGTGGGGTTTTGCCACCCTCCCTAGCCACATGGTCTTCTCACAGTAAGATAGCATACTTCTTCAAAGCTAACAGAAAAAAAATCTCTTTTTCTCTCCCTCCCTCCCTCCCTCCCTTCCTCATGCAACAATTGACTCTTATATGATACAGTGTAATCATAGAAGTGACTATACCATGGCTTCTGCCTTATAACACAGCCCTCAGCAAGGGAGTGCTTATTCCAGTGTACTCACAGGTCCCACCCACACTTTAAAAGAGGGAATTATGCAGTGTATGTGGAAATGGAAACTGTGAAGCCACCTTAAAGTTCTGCCTACAACCACTACTCAGACCAAAATCTAAAATACATGATTGAGGAGAGAGAAAAATGTTCCTTACCCCCAGAACCTAGAGTTTAATATAAATAGTTCAAAGACCAAGAATGGTGTTTTCTAAGAAAGAAAGCAATCCATTAATAATCCATATATATTTACTAAAATTCCCAGAGGAAGGCACTCAGGTCTCAGTCCCAGTGTACCCTTTGAATTATGCCTAGTAGAGCTGCATGTTCCTATATATGCTAATTACAGGGCTGGCAAAATTAATGGATAACTATATAAAAGTATGTATAAAATGTATGTCCCAGTTTCAGCACCTTCAAAACCTACCTTCCCATGAAACCATCCCATTTTTTATCACTATACTCCTCCTTAGTTATTATATCTGATATCTGGCTATAAGCTAATATAGCAACATTCCACTTTATATAGGAAATAAAATTCAATATTTAAATTTATAACATTTTTGTCTTCTGATTAGTAATAAAGTAACCAGATGACCATGTTTTGATTCTGCAGCTATCACTCCACTTGGAATGTGAATGGCCTATAAATATGATGGAACATTTTCTCCTTTGGTTAGGTGACATTATATAACAAAATCATAGGGCAGGCATTCCTATGATTATATTTTGTTATATAAGACTCTTAGCAGGGAAGGTGGGGTTTTTCTGGTAGCTTTGAAGAAGTAAGCAGCCATGAAAGGGTCAGATGGGTAGGCCTTAATGAGACTTTAAGGAGCTAAGACTTACCCCAAGCAGATATTTAGCCTGGAAATGGGGATCTACAATGGCAAGGAACTTAATTCTTCCAACAATCTGAAGGAACTTTGAAGAGTACTCTAAGCCTCAGAAAAGTTCCTTTCCTAGGCGACACCTTCATTTTAGCCTAGAGAGCCTGAACAGAGGACCCACCTAACCCATGAGGAAACTGAACAATGAAAACTGTGGGATACAATCAACTTGTGTTGCTCTAAGCTGCTTACCATTTGGTAACTTTCATGAGGTATAGAAAATGCACATGAACAAAATGACAAACTGGCAAAATTAAATATAGGTTAATTTTGGTTAGGTTAACTAATTTTAGGTGAATCTCTGTAGTAACACTTCACATAACTAAATCCCAATTGGTTTTATCCAACATGTACATTATTTCCAGGTTTTTAAAATGTTTTGAAAACTGAAATACACCTAAAAATAATTACATATTTTGTGGTACTCTACAACATAAATGATAAGCCAAAGCTCAAACTCTTTAAGTGATGAAAAAAAGCCAAATCAATGGGGATTTAACCATATAACTCCAACAAAGTTAAAAGTAGATCTGAATTACTAACCATCGTATATGTTATGCACGTACTTATATATACACAAAAACAAGGGCCACTTACTCTGAAAGTTGTTCACTGAGAAGACTCGAGGATGATAGAATCCTGCTTTGCAAATGCACTGATAGGCTCCAAGTACAAATCCTAGGCCTTTAATTGGCATACACTATGAAAAAGAAAAGACAGCAATATAATTGATCATAGTTTATTTCACAGATATCCATCATTCCAAATGCTAACAGAACTAACACATTTTCCAGTCATAAAATATCTCTTTTTTTAAACTTTTATTTTAGGTTTGTTTGCCAATGGACACTTTTTTAGAAGTAGCAAATTGAGTTTTCTTTCTAAATATACTCCATTACAGCTGCAGTTGCTATATATCTTTAACTTAGTTGCCACAGAAAGAAATTTCTAGACAGTTTTTGTTTTTAATGCATCACATATCATCTTGCTGTTTTAAGAAATATTCACAAAACCCATAAGAATATTTTAAGTTCATTCCATATTAAACACTTCTGTCAAAGTAAAAGTAGGGAGAGAGATGGAAGTATAGATATGGAAATTGCTTTTATGAATTAAATGTTAATCAAATTTCATTCTTCGATCAAAATCACACAAATTGATGAAATAAAACAAAATTTAAAGTATAGAAAAGAAAAATATAGATGAATTAATGATCCCAAGAACCTTTTGCTAAAATCTATTTCACAGATACATGTTCTACATAGACGTAAAAGATGAAAAACTATGATAAGCTTTCTAAATATAATACCAATGGACAATAGACATCTCCCCAAAATGTAATCCAGTCTTCTTTCAAGAATTTCACTTAACCCAGGAAAAATCAAGGTTAACATACTTCATTTTTGTTATATTCAATTACGGAAGCAAGGAATGACCACTATTAAAATGTGAACACTACATCAGTAAAATGGGTGTTTCAAGAATTTAATCAACATTGAACTTTCTTCTCTGCATTTTCCTGCCAAGGTCCAACCCTTTTCCTTTTTGCCACTATAATCTATTAAAGGAACTTAGTATCTAATATATTTAAAAGTTATAGGATGGTTCCAAAACAGAGGCCCTTGAGAGAAATTTTTAAATAATTTAAATAATAAATTTAATTATTATGTAAGCTCAAATGATAAGCATCCAGATTAATGGTACAAATCATGAAAACTCTAGCAAATAGAAAAATTTTTTCATACAAGGTAATGAGTTAATGCTTATTCTAAAATCAGAAGTGCAGCAAGAAATCTTTGAAAAAATAACTTTCTAAAAGACCTTGAATATCTTATTTCATTAATACTGATTCTTTTTATCCAACACACACTTATATTCAATTACATCTTATAATTGAAAACATGGTTCTTAACCCAGAGCAAAATAAAATGGCAGATGAATAACTGTCACTTCAACTAAGTTAGCAAATATTTACAAAATAACTGCTATGTGCCTAGAGCATGCCTGTACAACTTAATTGAAAAACAGCACATTCTGTGTATAAAGATCAAGGTATGCAACAGGTCAAATCATATTTCTGACCTAAAAATAAATAAATAAAAGAGCTAAGTAAATTACAACACTTACTTTGTATAAATACTAATATTATGGAAAGAGCATATTATTTGTGTTCAGTCAGTAAAGGTAGATTTGGGTTCTGGCTTTATCACTTTCTAACCATACGAATTTAGGAATTTAGGTTTGTTCTCTTTAACCTCTCTGAATCTTTTTTTTTTAATTTGGTAAGAACATTCTTCAGTCAGACTCAAATACAGTTTGAAGGTAAAGTCACCAAGATGTCCTATTGGGTCAAATACAGGACAGAAGAGGAATAGAAAAACAAAGGATGACACCAAGTATTTTAGCCAGCACAACCATAAGAACAAAGTTACCATAAACTGATCTGTGAAAAGCTGCAGGTAGTATAGATGGGAGTAAAAATCAGAAGTTTGGTTTTGCAAATATTACATGTGACAGTGTCTATTTGAAATTTTTTTATTTTGTATTTGTTCTAATTAGTTGTACATGATAGTAGAATTCATTTATACATTTTAATAAATCATACATAAATGGAGTGCAATTTCTCATTTTTCTGATCATGCATATTGTAAAATCACATGGGTCATGCTGTCATATATGTAGATGAGGTAATAATGTCTGTTTCACTCTACTATCCTTTTTACCCCCAGACCCCTTCCCCTCCCTCACTCCCCTCTACCTAATATAAAGTAACTATTCTTCCCTAGCACCGCCACCCCCCCAAAGTGAATTAGCATTCGCATATCAGAGAAAACATTTGGCCTTTGGTATTTTGGGTTTGGCTTATTTTGCTTAGCATGATATTCTCCAACTCCATCCATTTACCAGCAAATGCCATAATTTCATTCTTCTTTAAAGCAGAGAAGTATTCCATCATATATATATATGTATATATATATATACACACACACACACATATCTATATAGATATACAGATAGATCTATACATCCATTCCTTTGTTGAAGGGCTTCTAGTTTGATTCCATAGTTTAGCAACTGTGAGTTGAGCTGCTATAAACATTGATGTGACTGTGTCACTGTAGTATGCTAATTTTAAGTCCTTTGAGTATAAATTGATTGGGACAGCTGGGTCAAATGGTGGTTCCATTCCAAGTTTTCTGAGAAATCTCCATACTGCTTTCCATTGTGGTTGCACCATTCTGATCAACAACGTATAAGTGCACCTTTTCCCCCACATCCTTGCCAACATTTATTGTTGCTTGTATTCTTGATAATTGCCATTCTGACTGGAGTGAGATAAAATCTTAGAGTAGTTTTGATTTGCACTTCTCTAATTGCTAGAGATGTTGAACATTTTTTCATATATTCATATCCAGGTATACTAAGAAATACTAAGGCTATATTAGAGTACTTTAACTATTTTGCTTCACTGGAATTTGGAGGTTAATGCTTTCATTAAAATTGCACTAATTTCCTTATGATGTGACTCAACACTGCAACAGTGACTCAGTCAACAATTTTAAATGTTCAGGGAAAATCTGCAGCTTATTAAAATAAAAGAACCTCTCAACTATTAAACTGCTTCAAGAGCTAAAATAAAACTGAAGGTTAAAAAACAATATGGTTGATTAGATAAACATTGCCAAGTAAAAGAATCACTTGAAGTTAAAAAAAATCTTCCCTAATTTTATTATGGAAAACATAGCAATATAGATTGTTCATTACCTTGAACTTTTTGTTTTAATCCTTTTTTTTCCCTTAACAATACAGGGGACTGCACATGCTATGTAAGCACTCTACAACCGAGCTACACTCCCAATATTGTTCATTCTTAAAATTATTTTAATCTCAAAGGAAAGAAAAAACTCTCAGTTAAAATCAACAAAAGCGCATCATCCTTTAATTTTACTTACTCTACCTTTAAAATGGTAGGGTCTGCATGGAACCTAATGTCCTGCTGCTTACATACAGTTGCCTTGGAATAGAAATTGACTTTGGGCTTAGTCTTCTATTAAGGATTATAAATTTGGAGTCAACTTTCTATGCTTCTTGTTCTATCTACAAACCCCATTGCCTAGCTATCAAATCCCTATTACCTCCCAACCGAAATTATACATTTTCAAGATTAAGAAATTAATATAGTCAATCTAGATTTTTTAAATCTCTGTAAGTATGGTGAATGCTTAACTGTTTCCCCTTTTGAGACTAAGGACCTGCTTTTTTGTAATTTTTTTTTCTTTTGGGGGATTTAGAATATAAAGATCCTCAGTTAATACAAAAACTTCAGAATTTTATTCTAACATTCAATATCTTTAAATATTAAATATATTAATTTTAGGTATTTAAGTCTACGAATAAATCAAAGTCAAAGGGGGTAGGGATGGAAAAAGTAGCATTTCTTTCTCAATAAGAAGAGCTATTAAATAAGTAGCCTTTGATAAACATTGAACTTTCTATATTGAGTTACAGTACCCCTATGAGCGAGGAAGCTGCATACAACATAAGATGCCCTGTTTAATAAACCTTACCAAGTCATCTAGAGAGAATTACTACAGAGAGTTCTTGAGAGTCCATTACCAAATACCAGTTCCTAGGAGTAGACTAGATCCAAATGAATAAGAGGTGATGGTCAAGAGATTAGAGTTAAATGTATAAATTCCCATAAAAATACAACTTACCAATATTCAGTCATATAAAAATGAAAAATTTGAATAGATCTATAACTAGTGAGGAGATTGAATCAGTACTCAAAAACCTCCCCCCCCCCAAAAAAAATACTGAGAACCAGATGACTTAACTACAGAATTCTATTAAATGTATAAGGAATAAATAAAAATTGGTTGTTTCTATACACTAACAATAAACATTATGAAAGGAAATCTTAAAAACAATCCCATTTATAATAATATCAAAAAGAATAAAATAATTGAAATAAAATTAATGAAGGAGATGAAGAATTATAACCTGAAAACTATAAAACATTGCTCAGTAATCAAAAGAGTGTAGGACTGGCATAAAGATAGATATATAGTCCAGTGGAATAAAACAGAAGTCCAGTAAAAACTTCACACATATAATGTGATCTTTGACAAAACCATTCAATGGGGGATAGGATAGTCTCTTCAACAAATGGTACTGGGAAACCTGGATATTTATATACAAAAGAATGAAGCTGGACATTCTACAGCTTCCCTGG
>JAJEJO010002786.1:142221-226821 GCA_020662805.1 Glaucomys volans
AAAAACTTAACTCAAAATTTAAAAAAAAAAACCTATGGGTAAAAGGCAGAAAAATCAATAAAGGGAAGAGCACAGGTGGAGGGGACAGAGAAGGGAAAGGAGAGGTTCTGGGGTCTGAATTAGAACAAGATACATTCCATGCTTATATAGTTAGTCAAAATAAGTTCTACTGTCATGTATAACTAAAAAGGACTGATAAAAAAAATTAAGACCTACACATAATACCTAAAGCCACAAACTTCTTGAAGAAAACTACAGGCAAAGCTTCGTAACATTGGATTTGGGAATGATTTCTTAGATAAAACACCAAACTACAGCCAACAAAACCAAAAATAGACAATAGGATAACATCAAACTCAAAAACTTCTGTGCATCAAAAAAAACAAGCAATAGAATGAAAAGACAACCTACAGAATGACAAAATATTTGCAAGCCATCTATTTGATAAGAAACTAGTATCAAAAAGATATAAAGAGGTGTTTGCCAACATATGCTCATAGAGATACTGCTCACAATAACTAAGATATGGAAGTAACCTAAACGTCCATCAATGGATGAAGAGACAAACAAAATATAATACATAGAAAAAATTAAATATTATTCAGGTTTTGAAGGAAGAAAATCTTATTATTTGCTGCAATAAACGTCCATCAATGGATGAAGAGATAAACAAAATATAATACATTAAAAAATTAAATATTATTCAGGTTTTGAAGGAAGGAAATCTTATTATTTGCTGCAACATGGAGGAACCTTAAGGACATTATGCTAAGTGAACTAAGCCTGTCATGAAAAAGACATATATGGTCTGATTCCACTTATCTGTATATCTAAAGTGAACTCAGCAATAGAAAGTAAAAAAATAAGAGTGGTTACCAGGGACCAAGAGGGAGGGAAATGAGGAGGTGTTCAATGGTTATAGAGTTTCAATTTTATAAGATGAAAAATATCTAGATTTTTGTTATGCAATATTGTGAACATAGTTAATGCCAATTACTGTATACTTGAATAAATTGAGATGGCTAAATTTTATGTTACATACTTTCACCACAATTAAACATTTTTTAAAAAAAGTTTAAAACAAAATGATCTTTTCCTTCAATGATATGTATGTAATAATTATAGTTCATATTGCAATTGGCTGATGTATAATTCATTTCACATTTATAGATTACCAACTCCTGGTTGTCAACAAAATTGCAAATCAAAACCTGGCCAGCCTGTCACTCATGAAGATTTTTGTATGGATATATTATTTAGCAATGGAATAGCTGAAAAAAATATATGCATAGGGGAAGTCATGTTTAGCATTTAATAGAAATAATACTTGTGCCTAAAAATCACAACCTAATTTGGACTAAAAGGAGAAGGCAAAAAATGCAAATACAATAAAATTTATATAATTCAAAATCCTCCAGAAATGGACCTTAAATGCATTTCTTCTCAAGGTTTTGTTTTGGAATCTTCCTAAAATATAGAATATTTTCCCACTTCTCTGAATTGAACACCATGCACAGAACCATTACCTTGAACACACTAGGTAGTGAATTGTGCTGAACACACTAAGGCCCTCTGGAAGCTACAGAAAGTTTGCAGCTATTTTCTTATATACTATCTAGCCCAAACTGTTGTACTTTTTGGGTTCTTTTATTATGTTTTTCTCTTTATTTTGAGCTACTAGTTGTCATACATTAGTGCTAAAAAATGAATTTTACTTCTGTAAAGTGCCTTTCCCCTTCATACTGGCCTCAAACTTGTAATCCTCACCTTAGCTTCCTGAGTAGCTGGAATTACAGGCATGTGTCACCACATCTAGCTTGATTTCTTCCCCTTCTAAGTGATAGCTGTATTTACCTACATACCTGGAAACTAGATCACCAAGCAGGCAAAGCAAGAGTACATGAGATAATACATAATAAAGTTAGAGTAAACAAAATAACATAATTAATATATACTGAGTATTTACTATACGCCAGATACTGTTCTAAGTGCCTCAAAAAATACTAACTGATCCCCATATCCATTCTGTTACTATGTCCATTCTAAAGATGAAAAGGTTAAGGTCAGACTGCTAAAGTAACTTGCCCAAAAACCAAACAGCTAGTAATTGACAGGATTCTACCACAGGAACCTGGCCTGGCAAAGAGTAAGAACTCCTCTTGGAAGATGTATGGGTAGTGGTAGTATTGCATTCCATAAAACAGTAGCTGATGCTAGATTATAGTAACTTTAAAATCTATTTCCATAGTTCCAAGATATTTATTTTTCTGTTCTTCTTGGTTTCAGATAGTATTCTATTCCAGATGGCTCAGTTTGCTGGATCGTTAAGTTTCAAATAAGCGAAGGTTATTAATTTAAATAATTTAAAGATATAGATATGAAATGTAATTTAAGAAATATAATTAAGTCCTAAGCCTGTAACAAATTTGTTACAAAATTTAAAAATAAAACTCTTCCTTCCTAATGCCGATTTCTCCAACTTAGAGCTTAGAAAATGATTTCCCCTTTTTTTAAAATTTTATTTATTTTTACTTTTACAGACTGCATTTTGATTCACTGCACATAAGTGGGGTACAACTTTTTTCATTTCTCTGATTTTGAGGCATAAAAGTAGATTGTTTCTTTACCTGAATTTTCTGGAAACAAATCCTCTGTGTCTCAGGTGAAATGTGAGACCTGTTTGCAGATGCATAGTCACAAACCAAATCAATCAGCACAGCAATGAAAACCAAGCACAAATCTTTGGTGGCAAATAATGCCTTGGCTCTGCTTTGATAAAAGACTTATCTAATATTGCAAAATTTCCTGTTATATTGAACTTACTGAACCCTATTCAAAAAGCAGATGGCAACACCACAGAAGCATGAAGAAAGATGAAAAGCTTGACACTAGCAAGATGAAATAGTTACCAAGTTTTCTACAAGAATTCAGCAACAGCAGCTTTTATTTGTTTTTACTCCTTCGTTAACTTCTAAAGAAATATTGTAAAATATCGAATCCGCCAATTTCAGGATGGGTTTGGGGGGACTTGTTACTAGAAAGATCAATTATTATTAATATCCAGTGTCTTCTTTCCTACAACTATTGACAAACTTATTAGAGCAAAAGGAAAACACTCAAGCAGAAAAAATCTAAAAGGCCTCCAGGCAATGATAGGGCACACATCACCCACATATTTCATCAAACCGTCTTCCAGCAAAATAAGTACTCATGAATAACAAATAATGCAGTATTTCACCAGGGAGGAAAGGACTACATTTTATCTCTATTATTCAGTAGCTGCCAAAACCCAGTTTAAAACGTGTGATCAACTGGGGCAGGGTTGGAGGGTGGAGGAAGTATTTTATTTTTTGATATAGTTCAACTTAAAAAAGAAACTTTTTTATTATTCATTTTGAAATGTTCCTGTTATAGACAGTGGAGCCAGCTCTCACAAAACAGGCAATGCAGCAGCTGGCACAGACATTACAAGTCTGCAAACTTCACCCTGACTGATCTAGAAAGATGCTTTACGGGGGATGCAACTGACTCAGGAAAATGTCAGAATTGTCCATCACACAAGCCCAATTTTTGAGACCCTCCCACAGAAATTGTCCCAGAGGCTCAATAGATGGAAATTCTTGATATGTTTAATAGGTTGTAAAAATGAAACATATTCCTCCACTAAAGTATAAACTCACCATTATTCATCAACACTCTACCTTGGACACCTCACTCCCTTTGGTAGCATTTCATAAATACTGGGGACACCTTTTGCATCTTTGACTTAATTTATCTTTTGCCTACAGAACTCCATTGTTCAACATTTGTTATGAAAACAAAGAATAATTTCATGGCCTGGCTCTCAGAGAGCACACAACCCTTAAGCACAACAGCAGAACTGTTATAACTGTGCTCCATCCTATTTATAACTAAAGCTTCACAAAGACTATATTTCCAAGCAGTCTTAAGATACTTTTCTGAAATAATTTGTTTTTAAAATACAAAATGCTATAACCTCCAATAATTTTTTATACATCACTCAGAGTGACCTTATTTTTCTTTTCACTCACACTTAATTCCATGAAGACTACACGAGAAAGTTGTTATTATGAAAGATAAAGTAATAAAGTTTAGGTCTCTGACACATATATTGGAAAACTACTTGGTAGTGTTTAGACAGTTGAAATGAGTATGTCTTACAACCATGCAATTGCACTCTAAAACAGTTGTGATATCTGATAATGGAAAAACCATATCAAATTGTAAAATAATAACTGATGTAACATTAAAAACCAGGAAAATACCTACATTATAGTTAAAGCATTAATTTATATGAATCCAGTCAAAACATCAAGAAAAAATGCAAATTGTCTAAGAACATATAATTCAGTTTTATAATACTCAACAACTTTTACAAAGTATTATTAAAGATATATATACATATGGGAACTATAAAGAATGAAAATAACCAACATAAAATTCAGGGTAATAATTACCTTTAGGTTGGGAGACATAGGGATAGCATGAGGACAGAATAGAGAGTAGGTTTCTGAGGTACTTGTAACAGTCTGTTTCACAAGTTGCGTAGTAGGTACTATCTTCTTCAAGGCAATGTCCCCAAATCCTAGCACAGTGCCTAGCACCTAACAGGTATTCAATAAGTACTTCTGCAAAGTGAGATAGAAGGAAGGAAAGTAACTTTTGTTTCTGGCTATGATACAATTGGTTTCAGCAAGCTGATATTTCCACAAAAGAGAGAAAGAGGAAGGAAGGAAGGAAGGAAGGAAGGAAGGAAGGAAGGAAGGAGAGAACAAAATAAATGAAACCTATATAAAGGCATAAGAAAGATGCCAATGAAGCTAGAATTGAGGGATCAAGATCCAAGATAGTAAACAGTGCACAGAAGAGTTCTGCATTCTCTATGTCTATATGAAACCAAGTATTTAATGATAAGAAGCACTGGGAAAGTCTGAGAATCCAAATAGATATAATTGGTAAGAAATAGAGAAGTCAGTGAAGTTTTGGTACTCTCATAGGCCTGAAGAGAGATTGGGGGCTGCAAAAAGACTCAGTCTTAAGGGTACAAAATCCCAGAGAGAAAATGTAAAGAAATGAGACAAGTTATCAAGATTTTTTGTTGAATTATTAATCTGCCTATGTTGAAAGTTTGAGAAGTTCAGCAGAAGCTGTAGAGAAAAAAAAAGAGTATGAGTTTTCTGCAGCATCATAATGATAAAAACACTGAACTAGAGTTTAGGACCTTCCTTGGAAAATAGGCAACATGGTAAAAAATAATACTCTAACATCCATATAACTGGAGATCTGAAGAAGAAGTGGTGAGAGAAAGAATGGAGCAAAAGCACTATTTCAAAAGGTAATGGGTGAAAAATCTCTTAAGCATATTACACTCATATTCAAGAGGCAAATCCTAAGTTGAATTAATACAAGGAAATCAACAACTAAACATAAGATAATAAAACTGTTGGAAATTGAAGGCAAAGAAAATGTTTACAAATTTATATATTTATACACACAACTGTATATATTCTTATGTTGTGTATATGTATGTGTGTATATATACATATAACTCAAAGGAGCACCACTCCATATAAATGTGCAACATTTTCAACCTCATCGGTCATCAAAGAAAATTAAAATGACCAAAACACAATATAAAATAGTCAAATTCACAGAATCAAAGAACAGAAGGTAGTTACTATGGCCTGGAAGTAGAAGGTATGGGGAATTTAGAAATTGGTTGAAGGATACAAAATTTTAGTTGGAAGCAATAAATTCAGAACATCTCTAGTACAATATGTCATTAACACAGAGACAATAACTAGATATTGTCTACTCAAAAATTGCTGAGAACAGATTTTAGATGTTCTCATCACAAAAATGATAAGTTAACAGATACTTTAATTTGTTTGATGTAATTATACCACAATATATACATATATCATAACACCATGTCAAAACACCATTAATATCCTTAGTTCACTACCAAAATGCCAAAAAAATTAATAAGAAAAAATAAAAATTTAACATACAAAACTGTATCTTTAGGAAGATACAGTTTTATGGAAACAGTAGAAATATCAGTTAAAAGACTTTCTTACTTTAGCATTACATCATGCTCTTCTAAATAATTTCTATCGCATAAAACATTCAATGTCCTGCACACACTCTTGCAGTAATAGAATTTTAGTATGCTCCATCTTACCTGCTGTTGTAAACCTAATTCTGACCAACAAAACAAAGTATATGAATGGAAGAATAATAAATCAAAGGGAAAGTAGCTGTCTTAGTGTTTCTGATATCTGTGAGTAGTAAGTTCACCCTAAACAGTTATCCTAGACTTTAAGAAGATAGACATATAAAGGCAGAAGAGAAACATTATCCTACTAAAAAACATTATACAATTAAAATATATTTGAGTGTGGGAATACACTCAAAAGTATCATTCAAGCTACAGAATCAGGAAAAAAATCATTTTAAAGTAACACAAAGGATAATAAACATGAGCACTAAGAGTCAATTTTTATTCTCATTTCATTTTTTTTTAAATTTTAGGTCATTGTACACAAATGGAGTACAACTATCGTTTTTCTGGTTGTACACAAAGTAGAGTCATACAATTTGCATATTTACACATATACATATGGTATAGATGTTTGTCTCATTCTATTATTTTTCCTTCCCTGCCCCCACCCAATCCCTCATTTTCTTCTATACATTCCATCCCTTCTCCATTCTTCCCCTGCCTCCCCCCATCCCTGCTATGTGTCATCAACCATTTATAAGAGAGACCTTTCGGCCTTTGGTTTTTTGGGATTGGCTTATTTCACTTAACATGATCTTCTCCAATTCTGTCCATTTACCTGCAAATGTCATAATTTCATTCTTCTTAATGGCTGAATAATATTCCATTGTGTATATATACCACAGTTTCTTTATCCATTCCTCTATTGAAGGGCATCTAGGCTGGTTCCACAATCTAGCTATAGTGAATTGGGTTGCTATAAACATTGATATGGCTGCATCACTGTAGTATGCAGATTTTAAGCCCTTTGGGTATAGGCCAAGGAGTGGGATAGCTGGGTCAAATGGTGATTCCATTCCGAGTTTTTGAAGGAATCTCCATACTGCTTTCCAGAGTGGCTGCACCAATTTGCAACCCCACCAGCAATGTATGAGTGTACCTTTTTCCCCAAATCCTCGCCAATACCTATTGTTGCTTGTATTCTTGATCATAGCCATTCTAATTGGGGTGAGATGAAATCTTAGGGTAGTTTTGATTTGCATTTCTCTTATTACTAGAGATGTTGAACATTCTTTCATATACCTGTTGATTGCTTGTAGATTCTCTTCTGTGAAGTGTCTGCTCATTTCCTTAGCCCATTTATTGACTGGGTTATTTGAATTCTTGGGGTAAAGTTTTTTGAGTTCTTTATATATTCTGGAGATTAGTGCTCTATCTGAAGTGTGTGTGGCAAAGATTTTCTCCCACTCTGTAGGCTCTCTCTTCACATTGCCGATTGTTTCCCTTTTTCTTTCAGTATAACTGTGACTAGTAATTTATTTCCTGATCATTTTAAATGTATAATTTTAAATTATATAACAAAACGTACAACATCTTCCAACTATACCACTTTAAGCCACACAGAAACATGGTATTCCTAAAGTTTATTGCTATGATCAGTGATAAATAAAAAGATATATATTTAGATAGAGAGATATATGTATGTAGATGGTTTACCCATGCATTTCCCCAAAGCATTATACATGTTTTTTTTTTAAATTTAAAAATTTATGGAGAAATGGATAAAACAATTTGAGGATACTGTTCAATGATCATACAATATAGTTCTGATTTGGTCTTGACATTCTTTTCTAATGTGTTTAGTAATGATTTGGATGAAGCATTAAGAGGACAGTTTTGGAGAATTAGTGGTTAAAAGCATGAACTTTGGAGTAATACCTGCTTTCATTTAAGTCCCAGATACAGTACTTCATAATGATATCCTGGGAAAATTACTTAATCATTTTAAATATTAGTTTCCTTATCTATCATAAAACTATTTCATTTTATAAATACATATATGGTACTCATTATATGCTAGGTATTATGTTAATCACTTTACAAATATGAATTCTTTTAAGAGTCATAGCAATCCAGTAAGTAGATGTTATTGATTATAGTCATCCTCATTTAACAGATGAGGAAAGAGGGAGAGAAAAGCAAGTTGTCTCAGGTCACACATCTAACAAGTAGCAGAGTAGGGCTTAATTTAGATAAACAGAATTCCCAGGCATTAGCGCTCATCACAGTATCATTATTGGAGTCACAATGAAATATTAGATGAAAAAGCAGAATTTGAAAGAACTTCCATCAGTTAGGACAAAATACAATTTAACATAAAAATATGAGTACTATGATTGGATTGGCAAAACACAATCACATTACAAAGTAATGATATGGCTGCCATAAAAATAGTAAAAGAAACTCTAGCTGTATTGATAGGAATAAAATAATAGAGAATGAAGAATCATTCACAAATGAATTCTTTATTTCAGTCTTCAGAACCTCAGTTTAAAGAGACTATAGCCAGGAGCTGGGGATATAGCTCAGTTGGTAGAGTGCCTGCCTTGCAAGCACAAGGCCCTGGATCAATCCCCAACACGACAAAAAAAAAAAAAGAGAGAGACTATAGCCAGGCCACCTTATAGAAGGTTAAGACAGGAAAATCTCAACTTTGAGGCCAGCCTCAGTAAATTAGCAAGGCCCTCAGCAACATAGTGAGACCCTGTCTCAAACCAAAAAGGACTGAGGATGTAACTCAGTGGTATACTGTCCCCTGGGTTAAATCCCCAGTAAAACATTAATTAATTAATTATAAAAAATATAGATATTATAATTAAATGGAGGAGATACAAAAGAATAATTTAAAAATATGATTCAATAATATGTTGTGCTCTAGAATTAAACACAAATAGGTTGAAAGCAAAAGGACAGAAAAAATGTATCATTACATTAGTAACCAAAAGAAAATTGGTATGGTTATATTAATAGATAATATATAACAAAAAAATTGTGACTAGAGACAAAGAAGGACATTTGACAAAGATTTTAAAAAGTCAACCTATTAGAACTAATAAATTAATTCAGCAAAATTGAAAAATATAAAATCAACACAAAAATCAGTTGTATTTCTGTATGCTAACAATGAGCAGAGATAGTATCTTTAAAAAAAACAACTTAATTGATAAGAGCATCAGAAAGAATAAAATACTGAGGAATATCCATAACCAAGGAGGTTAAAGATTTGTATGCCTAAAACTATGAAACTTTGCTGAACAAAATCAAAGAGGATGCAAATAAAGGAAAAATCATTCCATGTACATGAATTGAAAAATTAACATTGTTCAAATGCACATTATTACCCAAAGAAACCTAAAGATCCAACACAATCCCTACTTTTTTATTAGAGCATTATAGTTATACATAGTAGTTGGGTTTATCTTGACAAATTCGTATAGGCATGGAATTCAATTTCAGTTCAGGTTCCTCACTTTTCCCTTCCCTTCTTCCTCCCCCCATTCTCCTTCCTCTATTCTATTGATTTTCCTTTTGCTTATCTACTTATTTATTTTGCATAATCCCTTTTTTTAAAGACAATTTATGCAGAAGCAGAAAAATTCATCCTAGAATTTGCATGAAATCTCAAGGGAACTCAAATACTCAAAAGAATTTTGAAAAAGAAAAAATCTGGAAGACTTAATTTTTTTTTTTTTAATTTTTTTTTATTTTTACAGACTGAATTTTGATTGTACACAAATGGGGTACAACTTCTCACTTCTATGGCTGTACATGATGTAGATGCACATCATTACATAGGGTGTCTCATTCCACCATCTTTCATACCTATCCCCTTCCCGGTCTCCTGTCCCTCTACAAAATCTCAGGTTCCTCCATTCTTCTCTTACCCTCCACCCCACCACTGCAAAACAAATCACAAAGCCACAGTAATCAAAACAATGTGGTACTTGCATAAAGACAGACATACAGGTCAATCAAATAGAAAGAGTCCAGAAATAAACCCTCACATAATAAACATTCTTCAACATGGGTACCAAAAACACAACAGGGAAAGGACAGGTTTTACAACAAGTGGCCTTCAAAAATTGAATTTCCATATGCAAAAGAATGAAGTTGGACACTAACACATAAATGAAAGTTAACTCAAAGTTATTTACTAAATATAAGACCTAAAACTATGGAAAACATGAAAAAGCTCTGTACATCAGGTTTCCAAAATTACAGCAAACAAAACCAAAAATAAACAAATGGGACTGTATAGAACTTAAAATCTTTTATCAAAGAACATCATCAAGATTTTTTTCAAGATGGAAGAATAGAGGAGATGGGTTTCCTGGCAGCTCTGTGGTGTGAAACCAAGAAAGCAGACAGACAGCTTCTGCTTTCTGTGAACAATAACAAAAAAAGTGTGTGTGGGCGGGTAACTATGCTGGAATTTAAAGCTGGACATTCAAAGCAGATGAGGGACACAGGAGGTTGGATATAATAAAATAAAGGAAAAACTCCCAGCAGTATAGCCACTACTGCAGCTGGACCAAAAGCACCAGCCAGAGTAGTCCCTCTATGAACACAGCAGAGGGATAAGGGAATTAAAGGAACCCGAATTTTGGGGAGGCCCAAGGCATGTCTGTGTATGAAGCATTTAGAGATCAAGGATGTTGCCCAACAAACCTGAAAGATGTACTGCATAATGTCTGTGTGCGGGGAAAGAAGTCACCATCTCTCCAGGCAGCTTGTGGAAGACAAAGGAAGGAACCATTTTGCAGCTGCAGTGTAGGTGCCAGCAGCTAAGGGAGTAGATTCCTGACAAATCCAAGGCCAAGTTTGACCTAAAATACAGGCCCAGTAAACACACACTGCACACGTACAACATAGTGTGCTTACGTGACCAGGAGAAAATCAAATGTGGAGAGAGGTTTACACAGGAGAAAATAGGTTGTAGAAACCCATCCAGCTCTGTCCCTTCCCCCTCCAATCTGGCTGCTTTAGGAGCACCTGGGAGACATGCATCTGGCCAGGAGCTAAGAAGGGGCAGAAGAGATTGTTTGGAAACTGAACCCAAAACCAGGAAATGGGTGGTCCCAAGTGACATAGGCGCCTAAGAATTGGCTCCCCCACCACATGAGTGGATCACAGGGGAGATTCCTGGGGTACAGTCTACCAATGTGGACCAGCAAGTACTGGGCACTGGAGGTACATCGATTTAAACCAATTGGCAATCAGTGAAGAGCCTGGAGCCCACTTAAGCCTAAACTCTGCATCTAGGAATTCTGCCATGGATTACTTCTCTCACTCCAGCAAACCAGAGGGTGGAGAATCACACTCCAGATGATGCCACCTAAAACTGCTGAGATGAGAAGCTGAGGATATTCTGAACTCCAATGGAAAGAATTCATTAACTCTTCATCAAGATTCTTTTTTCTCTGTTTAATTGTGACCTTAATGGTACATGCACATTTATACATTTTCATATTTCCTTCTCATTTCTACCATTTTTTTTCATTTCTACCATTTTTGAAGCCAGTTATTTTTCATGGATTAGTTTTTTGTGAACTAGGATGTTTGATTAGTATATTTTAGTTTTGCTTTGTATTCCTTTATTTTTATTTTTAATTTTTGGAAATTTTTACTTTATATATGTTTTCTCCTACCTGTTTCCCTTGAGTCTCTCTTTTCCACTAATAGCCAATGTCTATTGTTCTCTCTTTCACTCTTCCTGTTTTTTTTACTTCTATCTTCTGTCCTCCTCCCTCATAATCAACACATCCTTTATCACTTCTATTCTTTCCCTGTCTACCATTTGAAATTGTAAACCATTTTGCGAACTTGCTGTTTTTCTTCTAGGCAATAACTGATCACATTATTTCTGTCTGTTGTGACAATTAACATTGTAGACGTCATGGTAGGAACTATTTGGTTTATAGCTGTATATTGTTTGCAAAGGTGGTTATTATTTGTCTCTCCCTAAAAAGTGAGGGACACTGTAATTCCAGAGGGTAGAAACTCTACTGCCTCAGATGCATACTGTTAGATGCGTAGACACATAAACAACATGAGAAAGCAAGGGAACTAACCATACCAAACAAATCAAGACATTCCAATAACATAATCCATTGACACCACAGTGGAAGACATGTCAGAGAAGGAATTTAGAATGTACATAGTTAAACTGATCTGTGAAGTAAAGGACAGTACAAGGAATGAAATCAGAGAGAAAATATAGGGAGTGAAAGATCACTTCAATAAAGATGCAGAGATTTTGGGGAAAAAAAAGCAGAAATCCTTGAAAAGAAGGAAACAATAAACCAAATAAAAAATTAAATACAAAGTATCACCAACAGGCTATACCACTTGGAAAACAGAACCTCAGGCAATGAAGACAAAATATATAATCTTGAAAATAGAGTTGACCACAGAGGGAAGATGTTAAGAAACCATGAACAGAACTTCCAAGAACTATGGGTTAACATGAAAGGACCAAATTTAAGATTTATTGGGATAGATGAAGGTACAGTGATATAAACCAAAGGAATGCACAATCTTTACAATGAAATAATGTTAGAAAATTTCCCAAACCTAAAGAATGAAATGGAAAATCAAATACAAGAGACTTACAGGACCCAAATGTATGAAATTACAACAGACCCACACTAAGGCACATTATAATCAAAATGCCTAGCATACAGAATAAGGATAGAATTCTAAAGGCCATGAGAGAAAAGTATCAGATTACATATAGGGGAAACCAACTCGGATCTCAATTGAATTCTCAATCCAGACCCTCAAAGCTAGGAGGTCCTAGAATACCATAGACCAAGCTCTGAAAGAAAATGGATAATGGATGCCAACCAAGAATTTTATAACCAGCAAAATTAAGCATCAGCATTGAACATGAAATAAAAACCTTCCATGATAAACAAAAGTTAAAAGAATTCATAACTAGAAATCCTGCACTAGAGAACATTCTAAATAAAATATTCCATGAGGAGGAAATGAAAAAAAAGTTAAAACCAGTAAAGGGAGGAAGTACATTATAGACCAATGTTCATAGCTGCACTATTCAAAATAGCCAAGATATATATGTAACCCAGACATCCTTTGACAGATTAATAAACAAAATGGGATATATAGAACAAGGGAATATTAAACAGATTTAAAAGGGAAGGAAATTCTATTATATGCTACAACATGGAGGAACTTTTAAGACATTATGCTAAGTAAAATAAGCAGTGCACAAAAGAATAAATACTGTATGACTTTGCTTAGATGAAGTATCTAATGAGGCAAATTCACTAAAACAGAGAGTAGAATCGGGGTTGCAGAAGATGGAAAAAAGGGGAAAGGTGAACTGTTATTTTATGTACACAAAGTTTCAGATTTGTATGATGAGAAAGTTCAGGAGATTAACGATTTGTTTCAAAACAATGTCAATATATTGAACACTACTGAACTATACACTATATACTTAAAAGATTTACAACATGGTAAACTTTATGTTGTGCATCTTTACATAATAGTATACATATCACAATTACATATATATGTACATATATATAAAACAAAAAGTCAATGTCTCAAGAAGACATAATAAACACCATGTATATACCTAGAAACACAGCACAGATACACATAAAACGAAAGCTGACAAAACTGCAGAGAGAAATAGGAAACTCAAAAAAATAGTAAGAGACTTGAACAACAATAGACCCCAACCCAATCTATCAGAATCTTGAAAACACTGCAACAGCAATATAATACACATTCTACTTAAATGCAAATTGAACATTCTTCAGTATAGACCATATTTTAGAAGATAAAACAAGAGTCAAAAAATTACAAAGGATTGAAATCATACCAAGTATGTTCTCTGACCACACTAGAATGAAATAGAAATCAATTTCTAACCCAAGAAAAATGAAAAATTCACGGATATGTACAAATTAAACCACATACTCCTAAATAACCAATGAATCAAATAAAATATCACAAATTAGAAATATTTTGCTGTGAAAATAAATAAAAATACAACATATCGAAACTCAGAGGAGGTACCTAGGGAGTGTGTCTATTTATAGCTATGAATGTCCACATTAAAAATGAAGATTTCAAATTAATAACCTAAACTTCCAATTTAAAAAATGAGGAAATAAAAAGAACCTAAATGCAAAACAAGAAGAAAAAAAGAAAATAACAAGTATTAAAATAAAATAAATGAAATAAAGAATAAAAACAGTAGGGAAAAAAATCAACCAAAAGTTTTGGTCCATTTATTGGTTGCTTCTTTGAAAAGATAGCAAAATTGATAAACCATTAACTTGAATGACCAAGAGAAAAAAAGAGATAGGATAGTAAAAATCAAGAATGAAAATCCTTAATACTATCCTTACAGAAATGAAAAGAATTATAAGGAAATATTATAAATAAGACTACAACAGCAAATTAGAAAGCCTAGATGAAATGGAAAAATTCCTAGGAACACATGAACTATCAAAATTGACATAAGGAAATATAAAAATTCTGAAGAGACCTATACCAAGTAAATACATTGAGTCAGTGATCAAAGAGTCTGCCCACAAAGTAAAAACCAGGCCAAGAAGACTTACTGGAGGATATTACCAACACTTTAGAGAAGAGTTAACACCAATCCTTCACAAAGTACTCCAAACATAAGAAAGGAAGGAACACTTCTGAACTCTTTTTATGAGGCCAGTACTATACTTATACCAAAAACAAAGACACAAGAAAAGAGAAACAGACCAAATCCCTTAATACTGAGACACAACAGTCCTCAATAAAATATACAAAATTAAATCCTGCAACACATAAAAAGAATTACATGCCATAAACATGTGCCATTTATCCCAGGAATACTGGGTTGACTCAAGCTATGAAAATCAATCACGTTAACACACTACAGTATTAAAGACAGAGACCCCATGATCATATCGATGGATATGGAAAAGGCATTTGACAAACTTAAATTCATGATAAAAAACAAACAAATAAACTATAAATAGAAGGAAACTTTCAACCTGATAAAGGGCATCTGCCATAAACCCAAAAAATGTTTAATGATGGAAGACTAAAAGATATCCCCCTAAAATCAGAAATTACAAGGATGTCCATTATCTATATCTATTCAACATTGTACTTGAAATTCTGGACAGTTAGTGGGAAAGGAAAAGAAAGAAAAAAAGAAAATTGAAGGGAAAAAAAGAGTGAGAGCAAGAGCAAGAGGGAGGGAGGAGAGAAGGACAGGGAAGGGAAGGGAAGGGAAGAGAATTTGACTAAAAAGGATATAATCTCATATACAGAAAATTCTAGGGAAGCCACACAAAAAACTACTAGAAGAGATTTAAAAAGAGAATCTACTACAATAGCAACAAAAAGAATAAAACACTGAGGAATGAATTTAGCAAAAGAAGTTCAAAACTTGTACTTTGAAAACCAGAATTCATAGTTGGAAAAAATAGAAGATTTAAATAAATGGAATGCTTACTCAAAAACTCAAACACTTGATATTCCTCCTCTTCCTTCTTTCAACTTCCTCTTCTTTTCTTCACCCCTTTCCCCCAAGTGCTGTAATCAAGCCCCGTACTTCATACATTCTAGGCAAGTGTTCTATCCTTCAGCTATATCTTTAGCCCTGAAATACTCAGATTCTTAAGATGACAATACTACCTACAGAATAAATGCAATCCATATCAAAATTCCAACCAAACTTTTGCAGAACAAGCTACTTCTAAGATTCATAAGAAAATGCAAGTGATCTAGAATAGCCAAAACAATTTTGAAAAAGTGGAAGACTTGCACTTACAAATTTCAAAACTTACAATAAAGCTACAATAATTGATAGTGTGAGCTAAGTACAGTGTTGCAGCCTATAATCCCAATAATTTGGGAGGCTGAGGCAGGAGGATTGCAAGTTTGAAGCTAGCTTCACCAATTAGCAAGGCCCTAGCAATTTAGTGAGACCCTGTCTCAAAATAACAAAAAGGACCAGAGATGTGGCTGAATGATTAAGTGCACTTGGGTTCAATCGCCAGTACCAAAAATAAAAATAGTTTGTGACTGGCATACAATGGAATGCAATTAAGAGTCAAGAAAAAATCCTTTATATTTATAGTCAATTGATTTTTTACTTGAGTGCCAAAATAATTATAAGAAAAAGGACAGTCTTACCAACAAATGATTTCTGTGACAACTAGGTATCAACATATAAAAGAATGATGTTTTACTCATACTACATGCCAGATAGAAAAATTAACTAAAAATGAATCAAATACCTAAATGTTTGAAGAAACTATACTTCTTTAAGACCTGGGATTTGGAAATGAGTTCTTCAATATACCATTAAAGGAATAAGGATCAAAAGAAAAAAAATATACTGGATTTCATCAAATTTAAAATTTTCGTGCTTCAAAAACACCATCAGGAAAGTGAAAAGACAGCTAGATGTGGTGGTGCATACCTGTAATCCCAGTAGCTGTGGAGGTTGAGGCAGGAAGATCGTGACTTCAAAGCCAGCCTCAGAAAAAGTGAGGTGCCAAGCAACTCAGTGAGACACTGTCTCTAAATAAAAATACAAAAAAGGGCTGGGGATGTGGCTCAGTGTTCAAGTGAGTTCAATCCCTGGTATCCCTCCCCCCAAAAAAGTGAAAAGACATCTGAGAATGTGATCAAATATTTGCAAATCATATATCTGGCAAGGGAATTTTATCTAGAGTATACAAAACTCTGGAAATCCAAAAATAACTCAATGCAAAAGAATGGGCAAAAGATCTGAATAAGCACTTCTCCAAAAAGAAATGCAAAAAAAAAAAAAAAAACAACTACATGAAAAGATGCTAAACATCAATAGTCACTAGGGAAATTCAAATCAAAACCACAATGACACACCATATTTATCTGCTAGGATTACTACAATGAAAAGCACACGCAATAAAAATGTTGGAAAGAATGTAGAAAAAACTGGCACCCTTATAAATTGATAGTAGGAATGTAACAGAGCCACTATGGAAAAAATGTTTGAGAGTTCTTCAAATAATTAAACATAGAGTTACCATATGATCTAGCAATTCCACTCCTAGGTACATGCTCAGCAGATCTGAAAGCATATATTTACACAAGAACTTTTACATGAATGAATAGCAGTGTCATTCATAATAGCTAAAAGTAAAAATTATCTAAATGTTTATTATCTCAAGGGTGGGTAAGCAAAATAGGATGTAAATATGGCATATATATTATACAATACAATGGAACGTTATTCAGCCATAAAAAGCACTGAAATAATGATAACACATTCTACAACATGGATATTTTCTAAGTGAAATTAGCCAAATATAAAATACCACATATCCTATGATTCTGTTTACATGATATACTCATGGTACACAAATCCACAGAAACACAAAGTAGAAAAGTTGTTTCAGAAGACTGGGGAAAGGAGGCTGGGGAATGACTGTTAATGGATAAAGAATTTCCTTTGGAGGTGACAAGAATATTTTGGAATTAGATAGTTGCGATGGTTTTATAACTCTATGAATATATCAAAATCACCTGTTTGCATACTTCTAAAAGATTAAAAATAAATTCAAAAGAAAGGAAATACAAGAATAACCAGAATGATATTATATAAATTTGATTTGAAGAAATCAGAAATACTTTGGCCAGAGAAACGCAAAGACTCTAAAGATATGAATGCTTTCGAAAACACTTTAAAACCATACTAAGATATTAGTATCTGAATTGTGTAGATACAGTAATACATTTTCAAATAACCTCCAACAGTGTTATATAAATAAGCAAAAATAATCCTGTTATTTACTCTTTGGAACAGCAGGCTGACCATTAGACCAAAGCCCACCCACACTCAAATTCTGATCCAACTGCTGTAAATATTGCCCAGATATTCACATTCTTAGAAGTTGCCTGCTCTTATACTGGGAAAAACTATATGTAACACCTACTAGCCATTTATATAAAACAATCACTCTTCCCCTAGAGTTCTCTTAACTTCCCATTTGAGAATGACATTTTGCTCCATTCCCTCCACAACTGACTCAGGAAGGTCTGTTGTGAAGGATGTTCCCACTCTGGCCATCTAAGAGTCATCCAAAGACAGTGTGTGTATTCATCCAAAGAAAGTGTGTTCTTTGTGCATCATTGCCCACTGTTGGTCATGACTTGGATTAGTCCCCAAATCTTTAAACTCATCACAAAGACATTACTAATTTTGATTGAAACCACATTTTGACTCAATATAAAATAATTTCTAGTAGTAAAAGAGCTGTGCTAGCTTTCAGTCACTATGAAAAAAAATCCTGAAATAAACTACTTAATAGGAGAAAATATTTATTTTGGCTCATGGTTTCAGAGGTATCAGTCCATGACCACTAGGCCCTTTTGCTTTGGGTGTGTGGTGAGGCAGGATATCATGGTAGGTAGCACAGGACAGAGGAAACTATTCACCTCTTGGTAGACAGGAAACACATGAGAGAGAGAAAAGGACCAGAGTCCTAATATCTACTTCAAGAGCACAACTCCCTGACCTTTGCTTCACTAGGTCCCACCTCTTAAAGGTTCCACCACCTCCCAATAGTGTCTTGTGAATATTATTACAAGTTGCCCCAAATAGTGCTAGAAGAGAGTCACCAATCCCTTAACACATGAGCTTTTGGGGGACATTTCAGATCCAAACTATAACAAGGGTCAAATGCAAATGTGTGGCAAATTCTCTTTTTAAGTATTTATCCTTGAGTAGACAACAACTTCTCAAAGATAATCTAAAAAGGAGATAGAAACCAGATACATGGTTGTAACCAAAAAATATTCGCACAGCACTCAATCTGATTTTTAAATTCTAGAAAATAATCCATGAGCAAATTATTTTACTTGTCTGGACCATTTATCTCCCCAGTATATTCAAATAATTCAATATAACTATAGTCAACAACTTTCTTTCCTACCGGAAAATGAAGAAGGTCTAATATCTGAAAAATGATGATAATATTCCTGACTTTTATCCTATAAGTTATAACTTGCTGAATATTATTACAAGTTGCTATAAAACATCCTAAACTTCATAAGGAAAATGTAATGTTGCATTTGGAAGAATAAAAGACCCAGAATAGCCAAAGCAATCCTTAGCAGTAAGAGTGAAGCAGGAGGTCCCACAATACCAGATCTTAAACTATGGTATAGAGCAATAGTGATAAAAAACAGCATGGTATTGGCACCAAAACAGACAGGTAGACCAATGGTACAGAATAGAAGACACAGAGACAAACTCACATAAATACAGTTCTCCCAAATTAGACAAAGATGCCAAAAACATGTAATGGAGAAACGATAGTCTCTTCAACAAATGGTGCTGGGAAAACTGGAAATCGATGTGCAGCAAAATGAAATTAAACCCCTATTTCTCACCCTGCACAAAACACAAGAAAAAGTAGGTCCAAATCTTCATCATGTTGACTTAGGACCTGACTTCCTTAACAGGACTCCCCAAGTATAAGAAATAAAAGCAAGAATCAATAAATGGGATGGATTCAAACTAAAAAACTTTTTCTCAGCAAAGGAAATAATAATGTGAAAAGAGAACCTACAGAGTGGGAAAAAATCTTTTCCACATGCACTTCAGATAGAACACTGATCTCTAGGATTTATAAAGAAATCAAAAAACCTTACACCAAAAATCAAAGAACCCAATCAATAAATGGGCTACAGAACTGAGCAGATGCTTCACAGATGATATACAAGCCATCAACAAATAAATGAAAAAATGTTCAACATCTCCAGTAATAAGAGAAATGCAAATCAAAACTACCCTAAGATTTCATCTCAACCCAATTAGAATGGCTATTATTAAGAACACAAACAATAATAAGTGTTGGCGTGGATATGGGGAAAAAGGCATACTCATTCATTGCTGGTGGAGTTGCAAATGGGTGTAGCCACTCTGCAAAGCAGTATGGAGATTCCTCAAAAAACTTGGAATGGACCCACCTTTCGACCCAGTTATCCCATTCCTTGGTTTATACCCAAAAGACTTAAAATCAGCATACTACAGTGACATAGCCACATCAATGTTTTTAGCAGATCAATTCACAATAGCTTGATTGTGGAACCAACCTACATGCCCTTCAATAGATGAATGGATAAAGAAACTGTGGTATATACATGCAATGAAATATTATTCAGCCTTAAAGAAGAATAAAATTATGGCATCTGCAGGTAAATGGATGGAGTTGGAGAATATCATGCTCAGCACAATAAGCCAATCCCTCAAAATCAAAGGTCAAATGTTTTCTCTGGTAAGTGAATGCTGATACATAATGAGGGTTGGGGGCAAGAGGGAAGAATGGAGGAAGGTTAGATTGTGAGGAGGGAAATGAGGGGAGGGAATGGGGCAGGGGAAGAAAAGATAATGGAATGAGACAAACATCATTACCCCCATATACATGCAAGATTACATGAATGGTGTGACTCTACATTGTGTACAACCAGAGAAATGAAAAGTTGTACTCCATTTTTATACAATGAATTAAAATGCATTCTGTAAAAATTAAAAAAAATGTAATGGGAATTTCTATAAATTTGTATTAGGAGTCCAATAATAATAGGTAAGTACTACATTTGGTAGAAAAAGTATACTACAGCCTTTAAATAAACAAATGATAAACTATAAATGTTAAATTTTTTTTAATACTTAAATGGATTAATTAACAAAATCTGTGTTTAGGACCAGGAAACGAAAGTGATCATTATGGTCATTTTTTAACAAAATAGCTGGTAAATATTTGCTATAGATCTTAACATAAAAATAACAAGAAGAAGGGAATATTTAGTTATTTTCATAAAGATACATAACTAACATCCTAGAATAAAGCATCTTAGAATAAATTACTTTCTTAATTGATGCCAGATATTCAGATATTTCACAAGTAAAATTATTTCACTATTGACTTAAAATTTATTGCTCAATAGACCTGAAAAGACTGAGTGAACACTGGTAAAAGATTGCTTTATCATTTTTTTAACTTTTCTGGACTAGAAAATTCCATGGCTTAGTCACGGTGAAGATGACCCACCTCCAATCCCACAATATTGTTAAAAAATTATTTTTAAAAATCAGTCATGAAAATCCTTAGTGATTTAAAGCAGAAGACATGGCCTCCACTTAGGCTAGATTTATAATTCTAACTAGGTTAAATCCACCTTACAAAACTGAGATGTATGATATAATCATTTTAAAGCACTTTTTAAATACCAAGTGTTCCATAAATGTTAAACACTAAGCTTAAGTACTATAAAATTAACGATTTAATGAAAAATTGGATTTTCTTGGAGAACAAAGTACTCATAGCAGAAATCTATTTTTCCTAGATTACAGATAGCTGTATCATTACCAGTCTTATAGAATTATAACAAGGTTGTCTAACTGTAGAACTAATAGATATAATCACAGCAACATTCTAATATTAAGGATGTCAAGAAATTTAAGCAAAGTTGTAGAATATTAGTTTAAAAATAACCAGTTCCAACTGACTTTTATCTCATTTCTATACTGCACATGCCATCTGTTTTATATTTTAATGTATTTCTCTGAGTATATATTTAATTATATTGTATGCTTATGATAACCTTGTTAAATACCAAAAAACTAAGGGCAGAATTGGGAAAATAATATGCAGAGTAGTTGTTCAATGTATATCCTGATTCATGTGTCCCTAAAACATGGATCAACTGACTCAGATATCAATAAATGAAATTTGGCGGTTTCTAGCACACTATGAAATTATTGTCATCTAATTATGTACCATCTAAGAAATGGAAGAGATCTCTAGAACTTGTATCTTGAATCTAGCACATGTCTTTCTAATGGCAGGGTAGGTTTACAAGGATGTGAAATTTGAGTGTTTAATATTCTCGTAGGCTCTGATGGTTAACAAGGCAGAATCAGCCAATTAGCAAAGCCATATTTGCCTTTTATTCTTAATATTATAAACTGATTAAAATAATGTTAAAATATTAAATATTAAAATAATTAAATATTAAAAGCTTACATTCTAAAATTAGACTCTAGAAATTGAGAAACCACTTTAAAGCAAGAATGAATGCCAAGAAATATTCCACAATTTTGCAAGAATTTCTTTATCCATTCATTTTTAATTGCTACCTCAAAGATTACTTTTTTATCTGAAATAATTTGAAAAGTTCTCTATTGAGTGGGGACATTGCTGAGCTTGCTCTGAAACTCATAAAATTAGTTTTCCATTTACTGAATTGATTGTTTTAACCTTATTGTATGGGTTCTACAGGAGTAATATTCAAAATATTTTATGACCAGTCTGGCATGGATGGTAAAGTATCAGAATAAGTGTTGGTCATGGTATTAGAAACCCCCTGCAGAGTAAGTCCTTGCTTAGTTAAGGAGGTCCAGGATTTCTGACAGCACTGGGAGAAATGAAGCAGCTATTGGAACAGTTTTGAGCAGTGACTATGTGCCAACTGAGGGAGGAAGGGTTATGCCAAATGTCTGAAATCCTCTCACATATTTACCATATCCTGTATTGTCTGATTTCACTGTTTTATCATATAACCCACAATAGGCATTGTCACCCTCCACCCAGGGCCCTAGAACAACTTCACATGAAAATAAAGTCATTTACTAGCTACCACCACTACCCCACTTGCCTTCTGCTGACACTGTCACACATTTGACATAACCCTTCCTCCCTCAGTCTGAGTAGGAGACTTCTTAAAGGGGGTCATGTCTTCATTTCATGGTAGATTTCCTATTTATAACAAAGAAAACTAAACTGTAAAGAGAATCCCAAGAACACCCAACCTTCACAGATATATCTCATATTTCAGAGATACTGAATGTCAGAACACAGGTAGGCAGTCTGCCCTTCTTTGTAAACTAACCCCAACCTGCTCGGGTTAAAAAGAATTGATTATTTTCTTTTAGCATTTGGCTGAATTTTCATTATAACCCTTACACTCATTTTAAATCATTTGTAATATACTCATTTAGGCTGGGAATAACTGATGACCAAACTTCGTGTATGAATAAACAAATGAATGAATGATTCAACAAATGAATGAATAAAAATTCAAGTTCAGGGAAAAAATACTATGCTGAGTACATGGATATAAAAATATATGTATATATTTTTGTTTCATATAAGAGGTTGAGGAAAGAACAACAGAAGAATCCTCACAAAGGTAAGAGGGCTCACAAACTGGTAAAGGGCTATCCAACACACAGGTCTGACTCTAAAACAATCATCCTGTCTCCAAGGTAACTAAATCTCAGAAAATACGTAAGAAATAGAAAGTGCAGCTTCCCTCCTTATATACTTCTCCCTGGAGAACGAAGACAGAAAAAGCTCTATTCATTCTGGGATCATAGCTCAGTCGTAGAGTGCTTGCCTTACACGTGTTTGATCCTCAGTACCACATAAAATGAATAAATAAAATAAAAGTATTGTGTTCATCTACAACTAAAAAAAATTTAAGAAAAAGCTCTATTCCCTTACCTTCTTCACCATCCTCACTACTTCTGATCCTGGACCTAATCCTTTTCAAATTAGTATACAAATTTGACCAATGGGCCAAGTCAAAAAAGTGATATTGTAGCTTTACAAATATACCTCTGATACTATGTTCACATGTAAAGAGCAGATTTGAGAAAAGTGGGGGTAGGAGGAAATACCAATTTAGAGGAATTTTGACTGATCTAGATTACAACTTAAAAATGTATGCTAGCTAGGTAAAGAGGTCCAAGGGTCATTATAATCCATTTCTTCAGAAGCCCTCTTCTGACATAACTCTGCCAATAAAATTTTATAACTATTACTCCATTTTATTTAAAAATATTTAATTTCATTAAAAAGTATAAACTTATGAATATTCACAATGCATAGTCACTAAGGAAAGACATCAGCCCTCTGTGACCCACTGGTCTGTTAGAGACAACCCAATTAAAATACACCTATTCTGATCATCTTTTCATCAGTCAGGCCTAGATGCAGTTCACTAGTCAAAGGTGGAAGTTCAGCCCCTATCACCTTATTATCACCTCTTCATTCCATTATATTCAAATTTTTCACTACCATGATCTTTTCTTTCTTTAATTTTTTTTATTCATTTGAAACAAATGGAGTACAACTTTTCATTTCTCTGGTTATACATAGTGTGGAGTCACACAATTTGTGTAATCATACATGTACATAGGGTAATGATGCTTGTCTCATTCCATTATCTTTCCTTCCCCGTCCCCTCCCCACCCATTTCCTTCTACACAATCAAACCTTCCTCCATTCTTCCCTTACTGCCTCCCCCACAGTAATGTATCAGCATCCACTTACTTACCAGAGAAAACATTTGGCCTTTGGTTTTGGGGGATTGGCTTATTTCACTGAGCATGTTATTCTCCAACTCAATGCATCCATTTACCTTCAAATGCCATAATTTTATTCTTCATTATGGCTGAGTAATAAATATACCACAGTTTCTTTATCCATTCATCTATTGAAGGGCATCTAGGTTGATTCCACAGTCTAGCTACTGTGAATTGAGCTTCTCTAAACATTGATGTGGCTATGTCACTATAATATGCTGATTTTAAGTCCTTTGGGTATAGGCCAAGGAGTGGGATAGCTGGATCAAATGGTGGGTCCACTCCAAGTTTTCTAAGGACCTTCCATATTGCTTTCCAGAGTGGCTGCACCAATTTGCAATCCCACTAGCAATGTATGAGTGTGCCTTTTTCCCCACATCCATGCCAACACCTATTGCTTGTGTTCTTGATAATAGCCATTCTAATTGGGGTGACATGAAATCTTAGGGTTGTTTTGATTTGCATTTCTTTTTTCACTAGAGATGTTGAACATTTTTTCATATATCTGTTGATCACTTGTATATCTTCTGTGAAGTGTCTGCTCAGTTCCTTAGCCCATTTACTGATTGGGTTCTTTGATTTTTGGAGTAAAGTTTTTTGAGTTCTTTATAAATTCTGGAGGTTAGTTCCCTATCTGAATTGGGTGTGGTAAAGATTTTCTCCTACTCTGTACGCTCTCTCTTCACATTGTTGATTGTTTCCTTTGCTGAGAAAAAGCCTTTTTTAGTTTGAATCCATCCCATTTATTGATTCTTGCTTTTATTTCTTGTGCTTTGGGAGTCTTGTGAAGGAAGTCTGGACCCAAGCCAACATGATGAAGATTTGGGCCTACTTTTTTTTCTATTTGGTGCAGGATCTCTGGTCTAATTCCTAGGTCCTTTATCCGTGTTGAGTTTTGTGCAGGATGAGAGATAGGGGTTTAATTTCATTTTGCTACGTATGGATTTCCAGTTGTCCCAGCACTATTTGTTGAAGAAGCTATCTTTTCTCCATTGTATGTTTTTGGCACCTTTTTCTAGCATGAGATAACTGTATTTATGTGGGTTTGTCTCTGTGTCCTCTATTCTGTACCATTGGTCTACCTGTCTATTTTGGTGCCAATACCTGCCTTTTCTATTTCATTGCTCTGTACCATAGGTTAAATTCTGGTATTGTGATGCTTCCCATTTCACTTTTCCTGCTAAGGATTGCTTTGGCTATTCTGGGTCTCTTATTTTTTCAAATGAACTTCATGATTGCTTTCTCTATTTCTACGAGGTACATCATTGGGATTTTAACTGGAATTACATTGAATCTATGTAGTGCTTTTAGTAGAATGGCCATTTTGATAATATTAATTCTACCTATCCAAGAATAAACTACTTCCACAGTGCAAGAAAGACACATTTCCATAATATTATTACATTAACAGAATTTCCAAATGAGTTATCAAGTATAGCTTTCCTTTATTCAGAAAATATTACTAGCTTGACTCCGCTGAATACTGGGGGAGCTCCATTTACTGTAGGCTGAATAATGGCATTCCCTAAAGATTTCTGTATCTTTACCCATGAGCCTTGAATATGTTACTTGACATTACATAGCAAAAGGAATTTCATAGATGTGATTGAGTTAAAAATCGTGAGATGGGAGTTTAACCTAGATTATCTAGATGGGCCAAATACAATCACAACAGTCTTTTAAAGTGAGGCAGGAGGATCAAAGACAGGGAAGGAAGTGTGACAAAAGTCAGCATGATGCCAAGAAGTCAATGAACCGAGGAATGTGGGCAGCCTATAAAAGGTACAAAAAGACAAGGCAATAGGTTGTTCCCTAGAATCTCTAGGAGGAACCAACCCAGATATCATCTTGACTTTACTCCAATGAGACTGGCTGAAGAATTCCAGTTTAGTAAAATAATAAATACATGCCATCTTAAGTCTCCAAATTTGGATAATTTAACAAATTATTTACAAATTTAACAAAGCAGCCACAGGAACTATTTCTTCAAACACAATTAGAATTGGATTGTAAATAGTGAGATAAACAACAGAGTTCAGATTATTAGATTTTCTTCACACTCCAAAACAGAATTTAACATTTTGTAAACGAAACAACTGCCTGACTACAATAAATCTTCAAAACCAGTTTCAGGTGACCTGAAAAGCCTGTTACTGAACCTCTGCGTTTTTACAAAACACATGCAGTTTCCCAAATCTAATTTGAATCTCCTTCTGATAAGGAAAGTGTATACTGGATTAGGGAACAGGGACCTTTTGGGAGATATTATTTTGCTTCAGTTTCTAAGCCTGTAAAATAAGGAAAACCCTTATTAAGCTATTTTATAAGTTAATGTGAAAACCATAGTAAAAGCCAATATTAGTGAATAAATTTCAATTTTCTACAAGAGAACCATTGCTAACCATGCTATTTTATAAAGAAAAAAAAACAGAGAAGAAACAACAGATTTATAATATCATCAATACATTTGCATTGTACTGTTTTGAGCTGCAATCTCTCCAGGCTTACTAGGAAAATCCTTTACTTCTTTACTTTGTAGTATTTTAATATCAATCTGGCTTATGTTTAAACTTATTATTCATGAAAATATAAAAGGTTATATTATAGGATTAATAGGACCATGAATATTTTTCGAACTTAGGTTTAGGATCCTCATGGGGTACTCTTATTACCTGGTTTTGCAAGAGGTCAAAGTACTACAAAGACTTGGTTAACTTTTGTTCTATCATGGATGTCATAAATCTTGTAGAGAACCTTGCTACTCAGTAAGATGGGCCAGAAAAGTGCCTCCATCAGAGGGAAGCTTAGCAGAGCTCCTGCTGGTTAACCAGTAGGAGGGGCCTTTTGTCTCTGTTGGCAGAATATTGCCTGAGGGAACAGATTAAATGTTCTGCTGTAGCAATAAATGACAAATGAAGTCTGTCCTTAGTGAGTTGGTAAATGAACTGCTCTGTTCTGATTGTGTGTGTCCTCTCAAATTCATACATTAAAAATCTTAACCTCCAAGATTATAGTAGTAGGAGGTGAGCCTTTTGAGAAGTAATCAGATCACAAGGGCTGAGCCCTCATGAATGAGAAAAGTACTCTTATAAAAGAGATTCCAGAAGGCTGGGGATTTAGCTCAGTGGTAGAGCACTTACCTAAGCATGTACAAGGCCTTGGCTTCAATCCCAGCACTAAAAGAGAGAGAGAGAAGGAGAGAGAAAGAGAAAGAGAAAGAGAAAGAGAAAGAGAAAGAGAAAGAGAAAGAGAAAGAGAGAGACAGAGACTACAGAGACCTGCCTTGCTCCTTTAACCATGTGAGGTCAGCATGAGAAGTAACCAGAAAGTAGGCCCTTTACCAGATACTGAATCTTTTTGTTCCCTGATCTTAAACTTCCTAGAATCCACAACTGTAAGAAATACTTTTTATAAGTTACCCATTCTAGGTATTTTATTACTGTAGCTGGAGTTCACTTTGGCACAGTCATTGGCTTCCCTCTCAACATGGAGCCAAATATAACAAAAGGCATTCATTTCAGAAAATTCAGCTACATTACCTGGATATAACAGTTACAAATAAAAATGGCATTCCTGTGTTCAATAATGAAGCAAACACATCATGTTTGGACATTTAAATTTTTTAATATAAAGAATTAGAAGTGCTTTAGCCAGGAATGAAACAAACCATAAAGTAGATGGAGTCCAAGTTTCTTTTAAATTAATTTTAAAAAGTTCAAGAGATTTATTGTACCCCATAGTGACTAAAGTTAATATACTGTATACTTGAAATTTGCTGAGAGGGAAATTTTTAAGTATTCTAACCACAGAAAGATAAATATGCATGACAATACATATGGTGATTAGCTAGATTTAGCCATTCACAATATGTACACATATCAAAAACATCATGTGTACCATAAATATAGTGTTTATTAATTAAATTTTAATTTAAAAAATCGAGATAAGTTCTTAATATGATCATCAGCCCCAAATAAAACAACACAAAAACATTGGTAATGAATTTTTCATGTCCTTAGAATTTGAGATCTGTTTGAATTTAATGTTGCATAATATGAAGAGTGCTTTCAGTTGGCAGAAGTTTTAAAGCAGTGAATGCTGAGGAATGTCTCTTCTGAGACTTCAAGCCAGAGATTCAGGAAGTACTATTAACACTAAATAGGACAAAAATAAATAAAATAACATTTATATATGTAATAGTACAATGAGTGAAAACCAAATTCAAAGACAAAAATTTTAAAGAAGCCAGAGAAAGAAACACTATCTAATAAGTTACAGCAAGACTGACAGTTAACAATTTTATTGGATAGCATAAAAGTCAGAAGACAATGTAATAACATCTCAAAATTCCAAAAGAAAGTAAGCGCTGGCTTAGCATGTTATATCCTTCATAGTTAATTTGAAACAAACCCATTTTCAGATAAGCAAAGACAAAAGAATTTATTAGCATCAGAGCAGTACTATTAGTGTGTATTTTTCAGGTAGAGGAAAATGATTCCAAATGGTAGTCTGAAGCTATGTGAAAAAATGAGGAGGAATAGAAAGGTTAAATATGAGTAAATGTAAATGGATATTGGCTGTAAAAATCAATAATAATAACATTGTGCTAAAATATGCTAGAACATAAATTGGTAGAGGAGTTAATTATGTATTTTAATGTCTGTGTGTTGTTTCGGAATAGAATTATATTTCAATTTTGATAAGTAAATGATGAACATTATTTCTAGGGAAACATCCAAAGTAATTGTAAAAGGATAAATAACTATGTAGTAAACAGGAAAAATGAAATAGTAAAAAACATGAAACCAAAAAAGGGAATCAAGAAAAGAAAGAACAAGTATGTGTTTCATTAAGGATTTATTTGTTGTAGGACTGCCCATCACAGTGTTTGGGCCACCCTATTACCAGCAGTAGAAATCCCTTTATTAGCTTTTTTTAGCATATACCAACTAGTCATTTCCTTCCCCACTCAAAAAACATTATTTTTAGTGTTTTTCCCCCAAGTATTTTTAAGCCTGACACCAGACACTTAAAGGTCTCTGCCAGTCTTTCACAGCATTTATCCAAAGTTCAGTCCATTTTGAGAAAACAAGAACAAATGAAAATCTAAGAATATTAAGAAACCATTTTTCTGACCCACTCCCCTTAAGAGGCCTCACTTTTCTATCTCTTCACAATCAGCTGCAATGTAATTGAAAGAGTTCCTGGAAATTATTGCTCTTAGTTTATTTTCCCTTTTAGCATCTCTGGAGATACAAATCGAGCATAGCTTTGTAAAGCCTAGCATGCACATCCAGCTGAGAATGATTTATCTTATTCCTTGGGTAATAACCCTTTAGATTAGCAAGCTAACTTACTCACAAAGTTCTTATTTCTTCCAGTTCACTATCATCATTAAACCCTGACATGTGTGTACTGTCTCTGGTCCTTTAAATTCAGAAGGGAGCATTTTCTTTAAAGCTTAGATGCAAACTAGCAAAGATATTCCATGTTTGTTATCAATCCTGATTGTTTTGCATCATCGCCTGGCCATGCTGTATATCTTTTTTCTTTGTTTTATTTGTTCTTTTTAGTTATATATGACAGTAGAGTATTTTTTGATGTATTAATACAAACATGTAGTACATCTTGTTCTAATTAGGATCCCAGTCTTGTGGTTGTATATGATGTGGAGATTCACTGTATTGTATTTATTTATGTACATACGAAAGTTCAGTCAGATTCATTCCACTCTTTCCTATTCTTATCCTTCCTACCTTCCCTCTATTACCCTTTATCTAATCTACTGACTTTCTATTCTTCCCCTCCTCAACCCCTTATTGTGGGTTACCTTCCACATATCAGAGAAAACATTCAACCTTTGGTTTTTTTGGGATGGGCTTATTTCACTTAGCATAATCATCTTCAGGTTCATCCACTTGCTGGCAAATATCATAATGTCATTCTTTTTATGGCTGAATAATATTCCTATGTGTATACATAACACATTTTCTTTATCTATTCATCTGTTGAAGGGCACGTAGGTTGGTTCCATAGCTTAGCTCTTGTGAATTGAGCTGCTATAAACATTGATGTGGCTGCATCACTATAGTATGCTGATTTTAAGTCCTTTTGGTATTTACTGAGGAGTGGGATAACTGAGTTAAATCTTCCATTCCAAGATTTCTGAAGAATCTCCATACTGATTTCAGGATAGTTGTACCAATTTACAGTCCCATCAGCAATGTATGAGTGTACCTTCTTCCCCACACCCTCACCAACATTTATTGTTACTTATATTCTTGAAAATTGACATTCTGATTGGAATGAGATGAAATCTCAATGTAGTTTTAATTTTCATTTCTCTAATTGCTAGAGATGTTGAACATTTATAATATATTTGTTAACCATTCATATTTCTTCTATGAGTGCTTATTCAGCTCCTTTGCCTATGTATTGTTTGGATTATTTGTTTGATTATTTTATTGTGTGTGTGTGTGTGTTAAGTTTTTTGAGTTCTTTATATACCCTGGAAATTTCTGCTTTATTTGAGGTGCAGGTGACAAAGATTGTCTCCCATTCTGTAGGCTCTTTCTTCAGGCTCTTGATTGTTTCCTTTGCTGTGAAGAAGCTTTTTAGTTTGATACCATCCCATTTATTGATTCCTGATTTTACTTCTTATTCCTGTTTTTAGGTCTGTCATCTCTTGCCTTCTTACTTTCTATGCTAAGAACCTGATATTCTTTCTCTGTTACAACCCACACTGATGTGTTTTCCTGGCTAACCATCTTTTTGACTCTTACCTTAACAATTCTACTGTTGTTTTTAAAGGAAAAGTAATTTAGTTTTGCTGTAAAGTTTTGGAAAGCATAGAAAATAAAAGAATCCCTTAAAATTCTTGCTGTATATCCTTGGGGAAAAAACGTAATCCTTTTTACTTATTATTTTTTTAAATTTTAGGTCATTGTACACAAATGGAGTACAACTATCATTTTTCTGGTTGTACACAAAGTAGAATCATACAATTTGCATATTTATACATATACATACGGTATAGATGTTTGTCTCATTCTATTATCTTTCCTTCCCTGCCCCCCTCCCCACCCCTCATTTTCTTCTATACATTCCATCCCTTCTCCATTCTTCTCGTGCCTCCCCCACCCCTGCTATGTGTCATCAACTCCTTATAAGAGAGATCAATCAGCCTTTGGTTTTGTGGGATTGGCTTATTTCACTTAACATAATCTTCTCCAATTCTATCCATTTACCTGCAAATGTCAAAATTTTATTATTCTTTATGTCTGAATAACATTCCATTGTGTATATATACCACAGTTTCTTTATTCCTCTATTGAAGGGCATCTAGGTTGGTTCCACAATCTAGCTATAGTGAATTGGGCTGCTATAAACATTGATGTGGTTGCATCACTGTAGTATGCAGATTTTAAGTCCTTTGGGTATAGACCAAGGAGAGGGATAGCTGGGTCAAATGGTGGTTCCATTCCAAGTTTTCTAAGGAACCTCCACACTGCTTTCCAGAGTGGCTGCACCAATCTGCAACCCCACCAGCAATGTATGAGTGTACCTTTTTCCCCAAATCCTCGCCAACACCTATTGTTGCTTGTATTCTTGATGACAGACATTCTAATTGGGGTGAGATGATACCTTAGGGTAGTTTTGATTTGCATTTCTCTTATTACTAGAGATGCTGAACATTTTTTCATATATCTATTGATTGCTTGTGGATCCTCTTCTGTGAAGTGTTTGCTCATTTCCTTAGCCCATTTATTGACTGGGTTATTTGTATTCTTCGGGTAAAGTTTTTTGAATTCTTTATATATTCTTGAGATTAGTGCTCTATCTGTCATGTGTGTGGCAAAGATTTTCTCCCACTCTCTTGGGTCACAGAGCCAAACCAACATAAATACAGTTTTCTCATACTAGCATACTAGACAAAGGCTCCAAAAACATACAATGGAGAAAAAGCCTCTTCAACAAATGGTGCTGGGAAAACTGGAAATCCATATGCAGCAAAATGAAACTAAACCCCTATCTCTCACCCTGCACAAAACTCAACTCAAAATGGATCAAAGACCTAAGAATTAGGCCAGTGACCCTGCACCTAATAGAAGAAAAAGTAGATCCAAATCTTCATCATATTGGCCTAGGACCACACTTCCTTAACATGACTCCCAAAGCACAAGAAATAAAAGCAGGAATCAGTAATTGGGATAGATTCAAACTAAAAAGCTTTTTCTCAGCAAAGGAAACAGTCATCAAATGTAATCCTTTCCTGTGTTTCAGACATTTATTCCGTTTCTGTAATATATCCATTTTTTGCTTATAGTTAAATAGTAATAACAATTACTACTTTTTTCTTTCCAGTCTGTGTTGTATATAAATTTTAATGCAAAAAAGAAAACTAAGCACTTTTATTCCCCCAAAAAACTCATGTTCTCTGTCACAAGGTTCATGATTTTGCATACATTTTGTTCTAATGCTTCACAGAAGCTCAATCCTTCCCATTAAGAGATATACCTGCTGCCATTGTCAGTCAAATAGGGAGTTTACTGAGAATAAATGGGTCTCCAGGTTTATTTACTAAAGGAATTGCATCTTGTTAGGTCTTCTGAAAGATAAAACATTTGTCAAATCAACTAAAGTAATAAATCCCTAAGACGAGCAAATCAAACTTTGATCAGATGACTAGCAAACTTCCTGCTTTCTATTCTAGGAGAGTGAGATTTAGATCTTATCATTATGGAAATAAGATGTCTTGGTAGCTCCTCTTAATCTACTAGGGTATTAAAAATGAACATTGTTAGCCTCTTTAAGCCATCCCTAAATATTCAAAATTTCCAAAATTTACTGTTCAGGGATTTTCAGATGTAAAGAAAACGTTTTTTCTAACGAAAGCAAAACATCTTTTAAAATACTTTAACAATATACAAATTTTTTTCCAACTAAAACAAAACATCTTTTAAAATATTTTAACAGTATACAAATACATTCACAACATAATCTGCTTATTAAAAGACTCCAACAAAATTTACAGTACCTACAACATAATTTACAGATGCCTACAATAGTTTGTAGATTGGTTTAGTTTACAGTTACATATATTGCCATGTTTTAAGAAATATCATTAATATTGTATGATGTACAATATCCCCATAATAGCAGGAAAAAATAGAGTTGTATAATAAAATGTCTGTTAGGCATTTATTATGCTAAGTATTTAAATGAATAATATTCATTTAGTAATAAAAGATCAGATTTTATTAGCCCAAAAGACAATGAAGAGTTTCCAGAAAGTTCCAAAAGAAAATCTAGTTATCTTTTCCATGAAATAAATACAAGAGCAGCAATCCTTCAGTATCCCTTAAACATAAACTATGAAGATTCCATTTATATTAATTAGGCCTTAAGTAAATTATTTGCTATAGTATAAAAATAAAAGACAATGTTAGAAACTAGTTAACACTACTACCAGCTTGAATTTTTCACTCGTGCATGTCTAAGGTAAGCAATTTCAACATGAAATATAGATGAAAAATTAACAATTTTTCTAACTTTTCTAATTCATACACAAGCCAAGTGTTCGCTCTTAACCATGGAATCAAACTTATTTCTGAAAATAACATATAGAATTTGTATGTAAACACAAGGAACTTTGAGATACACTAAGAATATCCTATGTTCTGTGGATCAAAATTAAAACATCTCTGTCCTGTATGTAAATGAACACATTAATTTGGGATATGCTGATACATTACTATATGCATACATATGCACACCATAAAATAAATTCAGATAATGCTTTTAATGACACCATACTTCTCAGTGCCAACAACTAGAGAAAGAAAATAAATACTTTGTTTTAAAAAAGAAAACAGTTTTTATACTAAGTATTTAAGTGGAAAAAAAACCCCAAATTTCCTCTTTGCAACTGGACTGAGCTCTAAACAGTTCATAATCAAGAATCCCTTTGACCATTCCCCAATGTCACAGAATACATAAGTTTTCTATTTATGAAGTTTGATTATCTCCAGTGTTTTGTTTTTAAAACTGCTTTCCAAGATATGCTTTCCAAGAACTGCTTTCCAAGTAGCCATGCTGGTTAAATTCTTCCAGCTGCCCACTTTGCACCAACATAACCATACAGGTTGACACCCTATAGCACCACATCCATGATAACTGCAGCTAACTACTTTATTCTAAAGAAGAGAGCATTAATGGCAAATATCACTCACAGCACTGGATAGGGAGGCAGTCCTAACAAAAAGATTCTTGTTCAGCTTCTGAACAGGTTTATTCTAAAGAGTTGCCTTCCTGAACTCAAACACCCAATGATGCTTTCCATCCTCATTAATATGATTCCACCAAAGGGCAACTATCAGTCTACCTGTGACATTCTTCATTGCCCAAAAGTCACATGACGAGAAGAAGATAATTGTCACCATTCAGGCAATAAAGCTGCTTCTAAGCAATTCACAGAGAAGTATAATGGCACTGATGCAGAAGAATAAATGGAAAAATGATGCCACTGGATGTCTAATTTTGGATGCTCTTTGTATATTAGTTGTCTCTTCTGCATCAAACAATGAAATATCTTCAATGTTATCATTGCTGTCCTGCAGCAACTGAAAACTCTTGATTCTAAATTTTGCCTTAGAGGAGGAAGACTAAGCAGATGACTAAAACTTGATATGGTTTCTGATTCATTCAATTTTGTAGAGCCCATGTAAAATTGAATATAACAGGCCATTTAGACTTCATCACTAATTATCTGTATATTCTTCACAGGTAATTAGTAATTGTACTTTTCTATTTGATAATTCTACTAGTTTCCAGTTCTCTGCTAAAATTTTTAATCTTGAACATACATATTCATTTAAAGTCTTCTTTTGATTGAAATGTCTCTGTTTAACATACTTTTGATAGGATGCAAATATATTATTTATTTTCTGAGTATCCTCCTGAAATATATTCATCCTGCTTATGAGCTTTTTTTTACATATTGTAGAGCTACCACTCTTGGCTATTAAAGGATACACTTACAAATCAATCCTCTTGTGTCTAACTCTAAGATGTCTATAAAACAAACTAACAAAAAACATTAATTATTTCAAGACTTTGAACAGCAACTAAAGCAGTAAGGATTTGAGGGGCCATGATCCTAAGAGAAGAAACATCATTGGAATGAACACTCTATTAAGCACAGATTTTTTCCACACTCAGTACATTTGCAATTTTGTATTGAGGAGAGTCAGACCAGACAAAAGGGGTGGCCTAGTGCTTTTATCAGTCATCCTGACCTAGTGAAACAAGATCAAGAGTTCAATGCTACTAAGTCAGGCAGAACTTAAATGACTAAATCTAAAAGCAGCATTACCCAAAGGCATTTCTGATTCCTAAGCTGTTCATGTGTGAAGCAAAATGAAGCCAACCATATATAAACTGATAATCTATTGTTATAAATTTGGTTTTGTTCCAAAAATATAAGGTTAGTTTAACAATGAAAAAAGCATTCAATATCATTCACAACAGTAACAGGATATAATACAAAAAGCATATGATCATCCCACCAGTGTATCAAATGCAGAAAAAGTATTTGACAAAATTCAAGCCCTTCATGAAAAAAGCTCAGCAAATAAGAGAAAGAAACTTCCTTAATGTGATAAAATCATTTACAGATAGAAACTCCTGCACACAATATAAAGTTAATGATTAATTACTGAAGGCTTTCCCACTGAAATAGGAACAAAGATGTCTGCTATCTCTGTATCAACAGTTCTACGTAATATTGTAATGGGACTCCAAACAAGTGCATCCAGGAAGAAAAATACGTATAAAGTATGAGAATTAGAAAGGAAGGAATAAACATGTTATTAATCAAAGGTGAATTGTATATGTAGAAACCCTAAAATTTTGCAAACTGTAGAATTAATAATTTAATTTTTTGTATAGTAATAACCACCTAGAAAATAAAAATTTACCTATTACAATAGCATTAAAACATTTAAAAAATTAGAAAAAAAATCTAAGCAAATATGTTCAGGGCCTCTAATAAAAATTCACAGCACATCACTGAGAGAAAACAAAGAATCAAAATAAATAGTAATTGTTTTGAAGATATTACACTGCAAGATTTCAGGTCTTTCCATATTAATCTATAGATTAGTGCAAACAAAAATCACAGGTTTACAGGGTTATTTTTTATGGGTTCCTTTTAGTTATACCTAACAGCAGAATCCATTTCGATATAATTATACAAGCAAGCAAAGTATCTTATTCTAGTTAGGATCTCATTCTCAAAGATGTACATGATGGTGGGACTCACTGTGTGGTTTTCAAATATGTACATGGGAAAATTATGTCAGATTCATTCTACTATCTTTTCTTCTCCTATCCTCCTCTCTTCCCTCCATTCCCCATTGTCTAATCTACTGAATTTCTACTCTTTTCCTCACTTCCCCCTTATTTTAGGTTAGCTTCCACATATCAGAGAAAATATTTGACCACTGGTTTTGGGGAACTGGCTTATTTCACTCAGCATGATAGTCTTCAGTTCAATTCATTTTCTGGCAAATTTCATAAATTCTTTTTGTTTTTATGACTAATATTCCACTGTGTATATAAACCATATCACATTTTATTTATCCATTCATTTGTTGAAGGGTACCTAGGTTGGCTATGTGAATTGAGCTGCTATAAACATTGATGTGGCTGTGCCACAGTAGGATGCTGATTTTAAGGCCTTTGGATATATATCAAGAAGTGGGACACCTGGGTCAAATGTAGATTCCATTCCAAGATTTCTGAGGAATTTCCATACTGCTTTCCAGAGTAGTTGTACCAATTTGCAGTCCCACCAAAAATGTATGAGTGTACCTTTTCCCCCCACATCCTTGACACATTGTTACTTGTATTCTTAATAATTGCCATTCCGACTGGAGTGAGATGGAATCTCGGTGTAGTTTTAATTTACATTTCTCTTATTGCTAGAGGTGTTGAACATTTTTCATATATTTGTTGACCATTTGTATTTCTTCTGTGAAGTGTCCATGCAGTTCCTTTGCCCATTTCATGACTGGATTATTTGTTTTTTTTTCTAATATGAGTGTGTGTTAAGTTTTTAAAGTTCTTTAGTTCTTTATATATCCTGAAGATTAATGTTCTGAGGTGCAGGTGGCAAAGATTTTCTCCCATTCTGTAGTCTCTCTCTTCATACTCTTGTTTGATGTGAGGAAACTTTTAGTTTGATTCCATCCCATTTATCAGCTATTGATTTTACTTCTTGCCCTTTAGGAGTCTTATCGAGGAAGTCATTTCCTGAGCTAATATGTTGCTGTGTTGGGCCTACGTTTTCTTCTAGTATGTGCAGTGTTTCTGGTCTAATACCTAGGTCCTTGATCCACTTTGAGTTGAGTTTTGTGTAGGGTGAAAGATAGGGGTCTAATTTCATTTCGTTATATACGCATTTCCAGCTTTCCCAGCACCATTTCTTGAAGAAGCTATATTTTTACTCCAATGTATATTTATGGCAGCTTTGTCTAGTATGAGATGACTGTATTTATGTGAGTTTGTCTCTGTGTCTTCTATTCTGTACCACTGGTATTCATGTCTGTTTTGGTACCAATACCATGCTGTTTTTGTTACTCTAGATCTATAGTATAATTTTAAGTCTGGTATTGTGATGCCTCCTGTTTCACCTTTCTCACTAAGGATTGCTTTAGCTATTCTAAGTCTCTTATTTTTTTAAATGAATTTCATGACTGCTTTTTCCATGAAGAACATCATTGGAACTTTGAAAGGAATTGAACTGAACCTGTATAGCACTTTTGGTAGTATGGTCATTTGACAATATTAATTCTGCCATTCCAAGAACATAGAAGATGTTTCCATTTCTACAGTATTCCTCAATTTCATCTCTAGTATTCTATAATTTTCATTATAGAGGTCTTTCACCTCTTTTGTTATATTGATTCCCAAGGATTTTTTTCTTTTTGAAGCTATTGTGAATGGTACAGTTTACCTAATTTCTCTTTCAGCTGATTGATTATCGGAAAATAGGAATGCAATGGATTTATTAGTGTCAATTTTATATCCTGCTACTTTTCTGAATTCATTTATGAGTTCTAGAAGTTTTCTAATGGAAAAACTAGTTATTTGCATCTTCTAAATATAGAATCATGCTGTCTGCAAATAGCTAGTTTTAATTCTTCTTTTCCTATTGATATACCTTTAATTTTATTCTTTTGCCTAACTGCTCTGGTTAGAAATTGAAGGACCATTTTGAATGGAAGTGGTGAAAGTGGACATCCTCATATTGCTCCTGTTTTTTAGAAGGAATGCTTTCAGCTTTTCTCCATTTAGAATTATACTGGCCTTGGATTTGTTGTATATAGCTTTTACAATGTTGAGATATGATCCCATTATCCCTTTTTTCTAGTGTTTTAATCATGAATGGATGCTATATTTTGTCAAATGCTTTTTCTGCATCTACTGAGATAACTATATGATTCTTGACTTTAATAATTACATTTTTTCATCTCCATATCTTGAACAAACCTTGCATCCCTGGGGTGAAAACAACTTGGCCATGGTGCACTATCTTTTTAATGTGTTTTTGTATGTGAGTTGCCATTATTTTATTAAGAATTTTTCCATCTATGTTCATTAAGAATATTAGTTTGCAGTTTTCTTTCCTTAATGTGTCTTTCTCTGGTTTTGGTATGGGGATGATGGGGATAGAATGAGTTTGGAAGACTTCCCTCCTTTTCTATTATGTGGAATAAGTTGTAGATGACTGGTATTCATTCTTCTTTAAGGGTGTGGTAGAATTTAGTTTAGAATCCATCTTGGCTTTTCTTGATTGGTAGGATCTTGATGACTTCTTCAATCTCATTACTTAAAATTGGTCTGTTTAAATTTTCTATATCGTCCCAGCTCAGTTTGAGTAGGTCATATGTGTCTAGGAATTTATAGATGTCTTCAAGTTTTCTAGTTTATTTAAGTATAGATTTTCAAAATAGCTTCTGATTATCCTGTGTTTCAGTAGTGTCTATGGTGCTATTTCCATTTTCATCATGGATTTTAGTAATTTGTATTTTTTATCTCTTTCTTTCAGGTTGGCTAAGGTTTATTAATTTTATTTTTTCAAAGAACAAACTTTTTGACTCACTGATTTTTTAGAATTTTTTAAATCTTAATTTTATTGATTTTGGCTCTGATTTTAATTATTTCCTGTCTTCTGCTTTTGGTGTTGATTTATTCTTTGTCTAGGGCCTTGAGATATAATGTTAGATTATTTATTTGGCATCTTTCTATTCTTCTAATATATGAGCTCAGTGCTATGAACTTTCCTCTTAGAACCACATTCATAGTGTCCCCGAGATTTTGATATATTGTATCATTATTCTCATTTATCTCTAAGCATTTTTTTAAATTTTATCCCTGATTTCTTCTGCTATCCATTCATTATTCAATAGTGAATTATTTAGTCTTCAGGTATTAATTTCTAGTTTTTATCTTATCATTGATTTATAATTTCATTCCATTGGGATCTGATAAAATACGGGGTATTATTGCTTTTTTGTGTGTATTTACTAAGAGTTGCTTTCTGTCCTAAAGTATGGTCTATTTTAGAAAATGTTCCTTGTGCAGCTGAGAAGAAAGTGTATTCAGTCACTGATGGATGAAATATTCTATATATGTCTGTTAAGTATAAATTTTTAATTGTATTTTTTAGTTCTGTAGCTTCTTTATTTAGTTTTTATTTGGATGATCTGTCTAGTGAAGAAAGAGACATGTTAAAGTTAGGGTCTGGGATAGAAAGTTAGCAAAGATCCAGATTGGCTTCTCTAAATGTGACCAATCATTTTCCTCTAGCCACTTTAAAAAGTCTATCCTTATTCCATACATTAGGTATTTTCATAACAATGTGCCTAGGAGTAGGTCTGTTATAATTTTGTATATCTGGAGACCTCCTATATTTGATTTTCTATTTCATTCTTAACATTTGGGAAACTGTTATTATTTCATTGAAAAGATTGTGCATTCCTTTTGTACTTGAAATCCTTCATCTACCCCTATGAATTTTATGTTTGGTCTTTTAATGTTACCCCATATTTCCTAAAAATTCTGTTCATGGTCTCTTAACATCTTTTCTCCATGATCAACTTTATTTTCAAGATTATGTACTTTGTCTTTGTTGTCTGAAAATCTATCTTCCAAATGGTCTAGTCTATTGGAGATGCTTTCCATTGAATTTTTAATTTGGCTTATTTATTCCTTTGAGAATTTCCAACTGATTCTTAATTTATTTCCTATTGAAGTGATCTTTCACTTGTATTTTCTCTCTGATTTCACTCCTTACATCATCTTTTATTTCGTAGATCAGCTTAAATATAAACTTTCTATATTTCTTCTCTGACATTTCCTTCACTGTTGTATCAGTGAGTCTGCTATTAAATCATTCTGGATTGTTTGGGATGCTTGCTTTTTTATATTATTTGTGTGTCTACCCATATATCCAAATGGATCTGAAGCAGCAGAGCTTCTATTCTGCAAGCTTTTAGTAATCTTATAGGTTTCCTGTGCTTCATAGATTAGGGGAGAGTCAAATAATTGCAACCAACTATGTGTACAATATATAGAACTAAATTAAGTACTTAATTCCTCTTATGACACTTAGAATGTTAATTTTCAAAATAAACAGAAGTGGTAGGCTCAGCAGTTTCTGTCAGTAAAGACGTGAATTATATCTGGCATAAAATTGAACAATAGGAATTATCAATGACTTCTCTTGCATTAATTGTTGCTATAGCATTAGTGGTGGAGTCTGTCATTTTATAAACCAATTAGTGTTAAGAGAAGTTAAGAATAGAGTTAATTAAAAGAAAAGAAGAAAAGATTGGAAAGTCAAAAATGGCTTGTAGTTTTAACTTGTGAATAGGGCAAATGCAGAGGTGATGTAGGATGTGCTGTTTATGAAGGAAAAAGAGAAAAGTAGAAGTACAAGAATTAAAGAAAAAGTGAAAGAGAATAATGGAATTTGGGTATTAGCAAGAGAAAGGAGAGAAGGGGAAAAAAGGGGGAAACAGAGTTGTGAAACAGACAATACAACATATACTAATTAAAAATCAACCTATACAAATCAAAAACCCTAACCCTCAAAAAACAGAGTAAGGAAAAATAAGTACCTTCAAGAAATGCTAGAAATGAGAAAGTGTAATGTGTGTGTGTGTGTGTGTGTGTGTGTGTGTGTGTATGTCTATCACATATACCAATCAGTACACATTCAAAAACAAAAAACACAGAATAGTAAGAATAGTCAATGAGAGTATATTCTCGCTGTTTGTGCCAAACTGCCTTTCTGTTTCTCAGCTTCCCTTCTTCAGCAGGATGGTAAGTGGAGCAATGAAAGGTGCTGTCAGTTCCACTCCCAGGATACAGATGCAGCTGGGTTATGTAAGATGAGGTTCTGGAAATGAAGCTCTTGGGGTGGGGATTAGGTCCTGTATTGCCCCAGGTGTTTTATTGCCTGGGGTGTCTTTTAATCAATGCACCTCTAGGACTGTACCCCAGGAGCATCCACTCACAGGAAAGGTGAGCCAGTCATTGCTGCTTCTATAGTTCGGGGATATTTCCCTTTCTGGCCTTCCTACATCTGCCCCTGATGTCTGTCACTCCTGCCTGTTCAGATTCTCAAGCCACTGCCACTGATCCTGCACACTGCTAGATTCAAGGAAGGTGAAAGAGATAGGTTCCCTCTAGCCTCTACAACCTGTATTACCCCCAGGCAAAATGCTCCCCATAACAGAAATTCTCCTGATTTGCTAGGCTCAGTCCAGATCCCCTGACTGGCATCTGCTGGATTCATGTATTAGACTCAGCCCCAAACTCATAGATCTAAGTTCCTGATTGGAGTTGGTGCCACTGCAGTGCAGAAGTGCCCAAACGGCTCCAGCTTCAGCTCCCCGTGCACAACTAGCAGACTCAGGGTCTTTCATGCACCAGCTGAGTGAATCAAGTAGCCTCTGAGTCAGCCCAGGGCAGGCTGCCCGACCAATCCCAGGGTTCTCCACACCAAGACTGCAGCAGTTTTCAGTCCTTTCTGATCTTTTGTACTAATTTCCCCTACTCCCACCAGAAGCTCAGCTCTAATTCTGTTCCTTTTCCTTGTCTGATGCACTCAAAATTTCCCAGTCTCCAAGGCTCTCTGTCCAATACTGAGTATCATTAAGGTCCCTTTTTTTTCACCCACCTCACAGGGAAGTGGTATTTTCACTGCTTGAGTCTGGAGTCATGAAGCTATGAGAAATGCCTGTTCCCACTTATCTGCCATCTTATTCTCTATTTTTTGGTGTAAATTAATAAGTTCATCTTATAATTTCTATAGAAATACAAAGTTCCAAGAATGACAAAAACAACTTTAAAAAGAACAAAGTTGGAGAAGTATATAACACGTTGTTAAAATGGTGATGTATAATGACAGAAAATAGACCAACTAAACAACATAGAATTCAGACATCTATCAACAGATCAGTTTATGACACAGTTTCCCCAGTAAAATGGTTGGATCAATGCAATACATGTAGAAATAAATGTAGTTTACCACCATTTCACACCTATGTAGAAATCTATTCCAGGTGGATAAAATAAGTAATACAATTTCCAAAGATAAAAGAACTTTATAACCTTAGAGTAGGCAAAGGCTTTCTAAGTCACAACACAAAAACAGTAATTATAAAGGAAAAGACTGGTAAGTTGGAGATGATTGAAATGAAAATCTTTTTTTCAACAAAGACCTCATGAATACAGTGAGTAGATATTTCAACACGTACATCTGGCAAAGAATATATATCCAGCATATATAATGAATGCCTATAAATCAATAATAAAAAGAAAACATTTTGAAAAAAAGTCAAGACTTAAATATGCCCAAATGGCTAGCAAACATATAAAAAAGATGTTTAAAAGTTAGAGAAATGAAAAATGAAACCAAAGTGAGATAACACTACACATCAGATAGGCTAAAATTAAAATTAAAAATATATGTTTTCGTGATGTAGAAAAAATTTACATTCATATATGACTGGCATAAATTTATATCAATACAATAATTTTAGAAAACTCTTTAACAATATCTATCAAAGAGGAATATTTTCCCACCTATGACTCAGCAATCCCACACTTAAGTATATATTTGACAGAAATATATAAATATAAAAATAAAAAGATGTATGAAAATATTCATAGCTGCATTACTCATAATAGTAAAAACTCAAATATCCTTTGTAATAGGCTGGATAAATTCTGGTATATTTGCAAAAAATACTATACATAAATGAAATAAACTATTATTGTTATGCACAGCATGAATAAATTTCATATTTCAAATTGTTAAGCATAAGAATCCAAACACAAAAGGGTGTATGTTATGTGACTTAAAAAGATAACACTCAAAAACAGAAAAATTGACATATGGTGTTAGAAAAGTGGTTACCCTGGAAGGAATAATGTTGACTGTGGGAAACATAAGGAAGACTTCTGGAAAGCCAATGATATTCTATATCGTGATATGAATGAGAGCTTATCTAGATGTGCTCATGTTATAAAAGTTCAAATGTCAACCACAATTTGTGCCTACATGTCGGCTAAATTTATACATAAGTATATGTCATTCCTCAATTTTAAAAGTTGAAAAATACTGTGAAAGTTTTGCTAACACTATATGAAGTGGTTCTTTCCCTTGAGAAAGAATTGTCAAATGTTGCTTTATCTTCAGAAGATATATTGTTTAAAATTTTAAGCTATAACAGAACCCTGCATAGTTGTAAGCTACTTATTTTTTCGATTTGCATAATTCTCAACATGATATTCTAAGAACACAAAAAATATGTGATTAATAATATCACTTAGGATTCTTTTAGCTATATCAGAAAACAGTAACTCAGATGAACTACACCAATAAGGAATTTATGGATCTTACAAAATAATCCAAGAGGTTGGCAAGTCCAAGGGTGGCTAATTCAGTGCCTTAGCACCATCTTCGAGGACCCAACTTTGCTTCATTTTACTGCTTTGCCATTTTCATAAATAAGTTTTGTCTTGATGCTTGTGATTTAGTGATCAGAAAACGTCTTCAACAGTTCTCAGCATCATAACCTCACAATAGTGTCCATACACAGAAAAGGAGGCCTTTTATATTGTAGAACAAAATGACTTTTGCAGCCTTTCCCTTGTGTCTCATTAGTTACAGTTGTATAACAGGTCCCTGTTGAAACCAATATCAGGCAAGGGGAATGCTGCACAAAATTATATAAAATCTATCAGAATCTAACCCCAAGGCACTAGGAAAAAGTAGATCTCTGAATAGAATTAGAATTCCATTAACAAGAAAGAAGGGCAGAGGGATGGTTGTTGAGAAGGCAACCAAAAGTGTGTGTTACCACAACCAAGTGAATTATAATAAAAGAAGCATAATATAAATGGTTCTTTGTATCATTCATAATATTTGCAATGCTCCTCCTTTTTAAATTTTTTTTTCTGGTTCCATTATCTATGCATCTTACAAGAACTACATAGAAATTTTTAAATGTAAATTTTAAGAAAAAAGATTGGTTTTTCACATTTTCTCTTATTATGATAATTAACATGCTAACTATACAGATTCACTTTTCATTAGTTTTTAAATATTTGCCAGTTTAAACTTTTGAGTATATACAAATGCAGCTCCATTACCCCTCCTTATCTTGTACAATAATAGTACTCTGATGATTAAGATAGTCACATTTGATAATGATAAAAATGGGAGCTATTTTCTATCAGGTGCTGACTGTATACTGACACTATTTTTAGCATTTAAAATGTAAAAACTCTTTCTGAACCTTCATAGTAAATCTCTTAGGTGTTATTGTTATCTCCCTTTATAACAAAGATGAAACAGAAGCACAGAAAGGGTCTTCAAATTTCCCAACATCACACCACTAATAAATAGTAGAGTTATTTAATTGTATTTGGGATTGGCAATTCTAAAAATTATTAAGAGAACATTCAATATGATCAAATGATTCCTGGTACATCTCACTAGGAAGTAAGAATGCAAAGATGTAGTCACAGAGAAGCAAATATGACACAGTCAAGGTACTGGATAATCATAAGCTATATGCAAAATGATAACATTGTTCTGTAAGCATCAAGAGAAAAAATTTAAAAAACTCTGCAACTCCCCTGGCAGGAAGAGAAAGGAATTTATCTAGATAGGAGACCTGGTAATGGACAAAGCACTAATAACAATAGTAAACTCTGGCCTTTGGGAAAATTCCATGGGTCCATAAAGCAATCAGCAGAAATAATATTTTTATATAACATTAGTCATGGAACATTAGTTACTGTGTTAACATATGCTAGTTCTGATTCCTGAAAAAATTTGAAAGTCAATATATTATTTATAAAAACAATATTCCATTCCTTATAACAACAACAAGGAATTCTTATTGCATCTTCTCATAAGACTAGAAATTTCTATTTCTATGCAAAAAGCTATTAGTAATAAAATATTAATAGCAAGAATGTAGTTACATTTTTGGCATCTGACCAAGTTTAAGCCATTAGTAAATCATGTAGTTACGCCAAAAAATCCAAGTATAGCACCCATTTGCTCTCTCCCTTTTCAGTAACTCAAAAGTTTGTGCTGGATTATAACATCACAGGAATCTGTAGACTGCACTTATATACTGAATATATAAATTATTTGTAGCACTTAAGTCCTCCCACTATCCTAAAGATTTGTGCAATATTCTTTCTAAAAGTAAATATAGAGAAAATTATTTAAAAAGCAAAAGATTTGCATCAACCTTTTCCATTTAGCCAGCTATTCACCAAGAGATCCTTCTGTCTTCACCTTTTCTTGAGACTGCATTGAATCTTGCCCATTCCTTGATTTGCACATTATCAATGAAGAGACATTTGAAAGGACTTTGCCTTTTTTAAAATGGACAAAAAAGAACTTTAGGATAGAAATATTAAACCGATAAATGCAATGAGTTCAGTAAAAAAAATATTATTTTGTATTTCTCTTGTACTTCCCTTTTCACATCTTGTATCACATTTAATTCTCACAAGAACTTCATGAGGTAGTAAAGGAGATAATGTTTATAGTACTTTATAAGGATAACAAGGTCACAGAAAAATTGAATGCCTGAAGTGACTAGGATATGTAGTGACAATCACAACAGGAATCTAGTCCTCAAATTTTTCCCATTCAGACCTTTGTTCCTTCAGATGTCATTCTTTCTAGCTCTGCTTGCATAGTATGAAAGAAATTCAATTGCTTATTTAAAACCAAAACTGACCTGTTACAATAGTTCTTGACTTCTCTGGATTCCTCATGTCAATTCTGTTGGCAAATGCACTGAAGCTCCACAATGACAGGATATTGACTGAAGTGGAGTAGGGGTAGGGTATGTTTCCATTAGAACAAAATTGATAATTATAGATTTTGAGGAAATGATAATAGAATAAGCAGATAATGCTTTCCATTTAGGGTTTTTATTTTAATAATTGTTCCATATTTGACTCATGATACAATCTCTATTTAAATTCACAAAAGTGATTTTTTTAGCCACAAAGTGATTATTAAATATTTACCCTTTGGAGATTTTATTATTATTATTATATATGCCAAAACTTGAAATAAATCTTTCACTTCTTGTCATTTTATACAACTTGCCTGCTAATACCTTCAATAATTTCATCTTAGTTTTTTTATAAATTAAAATATTTCTTTGATTTTCAGTAGGAAACCACTTTTTCAATGTTTTCACAAATAGAGTTAATATGTTTTCTCTAAATGAACCATATTTTTTCTTTTTATTAGTTACACATGACAATAGAATTTATTTGTCATAATTATAAAAGTATGGAATATAATTTCTTCTAATTCAGTTGTAGTACTTTCCCTCCCCTTCCCTTCCCTCTGTTGTACTGACCTTTCTGCTATTTACTTAGTTATTTTTTTAATTAGTGCCTTGTGGATACACATGATGGTGAGATTCAGTGTGATATATTCATATGTCTACATAGGAATGTTAGGTCAGATTCATTCCATGGTCCTTCCCTACCAATCTCTCCTCCCTTCCCTTCAATCTCCTTTGTCTACCCCATTGATCTTTCTTCTGTTCTTTCTTTTTTTTAATCCCCCAATGGATTAGCTTCTACATATCAGAGTAAACATTTGACCTTTGGCTTTGGGGACTGGCTTCTTTCACTTAGGATGATAGTTTCCAGTTCCATAAAGGAATCATATTTAATTTATAATGTATAGGTTTAAGAAATAAAGTAATACCTAAGAAACTCTGACAATATTAGAGATGGGTGATAGCCACTATTTGCTGATGACATGATCCTATATTTAGAGGATCCAAAAAACTCCACCAGGAAACTTTTAGACCTAATTAATGAATTTAGCAAAATAGCTGGATATAAAATAAACACACATAAATCAAATGCATTTATCTACATAAGCAATGAATCATCTGAAAGTGAATTGAGGAAAACAACTCCGTTCAAAATAGCCTCAAATAAAAAAAAAATTTGGGAATCAATCTAACAAAAGAGGTGAAAAACCTCTACAACGAAAACTATAGAACATTAAAGAAAGAAATTGAGGAAGACCTTAGAAGATGGAAAGATCTTCCATGTTCTTGGATAGGAAGAATCAATATAATCAAAATGGCCATACTTCCAAAGATGCTGTACAAATTTAACGCAATTCCAATAAAAATTCCTATGACGTTCCTCACAGAAATAGAAAAAGCAATCATGAAATTCATATGGAAGAACAAAAGACCCAGAATAGCCAAAACAATCCTGGGCAGGAAGAATGATGCAGGAGGTATCACAATACCAGACCTTAAACTCTACTATAGAGCAACAGTGATAAAAACAGCATGGAATTGGCACCAAGATAGACAGATAGACCAATGGTACAGAATAGAGGACCCAGAGACAAATCCACGTAAGTACAGTTATCTCATACTAGACAAAGGTGCCAAAAACATACAGTGGAGAAAAGACAGCCTCCTCAACAAATGGTGCTGGCAAAAGTGGAAATCCATATGCAATAAAATGAAATTAAACCCCTATCTCTCACCCTGTACAAAACTCGACTCAAAATGGATCAAGGATCTAGGAATTCGACCTGAGACTCTTCACCAAATAGAAGAAATAGTAGGCCCGAATCTTCTTCATATTGACTTAGGACCAGCCTTCCTCAACAAGACCACCAGAGCGTAAGAAATAAAAGGAAGAATCAATAAATGGGATGGGTGCAAACTAAAAAGCTTTCTCTCAGCAAAAGAAACAATCAAGAATATGAAAAAGAGAGCCTACAGAGTGGGAAAAAATCTTTACCACACACACTTCAGACAGAGCACTGATCTCCAAAATTTATAAAAAACTTGCAAAACTGTACACCAAAAATGCAAAGAGTCCAATCAATAAATGGGCTAAGGAACTGGGCAGACACTTCACAGAAGAGGATATTCAGGCTATTAACAAATATATGAAAAAGTGCTCATCATCTCTAGCAATTAGAGAAATGCAAATTAAAACTACCCTAAGATTTCATCTAACTCCAATTAGAATGGCTATTATCAGGAATAGAAGCAATAACAAGTGTTGGCATGGATGTGGGGAAAAAGGCACACTTGTACATTGCTGGTGGAGTTGCAAATTGGTGCAGCCACTTTGGAAAGCAGTATGGAGATTCCTCAAAAAACTTGGAATGGATCCACCATTTGACCCAACTATCCCACTCCTCAGTTTATACCCAAAGGTCTTAAAATCAGCAAAATATAGGGATGCAGCCGCATCTATGTTCATAGCTGCTCAATTCACAATAGCTAGATTGTGGAACCAACCTAGATGCCCTTCAATTGAAGAATCGATAAAGAAACTGTGGTATATATACACAATGGAATATTACTCAGCCATAAAAAAGAATAAAATTATGGCATTTGCTGGTAAATGGGTGGAGTTGGAGAATATCATGCTAAGTGAAATAAGCCAAGTCCAAAAACCAAAGGCCAAATGTTTTCTCTGATCAGTGGATGCTGATACCTAACAGGGGTGGGTGGGGGGGTTGGGGGGTGCCAGGGGTTATGGGGAGGATAGGAAAGAATGGAGGAAGTATGGATGGTGTGGAGGAAAATGGGACAGGAGGGGATGGGGGCAGAAAAAATAGTAGACTGATACAGACAGTACTACCCTATGTAAATGTAAGATTACATGAACTGTGTGAATAAAAAATAAATTAAAAAAATTAAATTTAATTTAAAAAAAAAGAGATGGGTGACAGCTTGTGGACTGTCTATATTTGACCCAGGATACTTGAAATTAAACTCAAATGATATCAGAGGAAGATGCTTTATCCAGTCATATTCCATCTATCAAAGCTCCAGAAAATTATCTGTCATTAGGATGGCTTGGTAGTATCTTCTCTTAGGAAAAATAAGAAAATCCTTTGAGAATAATCATGATATACAACTTCTGTGTATATGCACAGCTAAAATATTTTTGGTGTCTTCTTATTTGGGCAGATGTTTAGAAAATAGTGAACAATGATTCTCTTTCTCTTGAATGGAAATCCATTTTGTCGTCTGGTCTCCCTTTTCCATTCTATCATGTCCCATAACTTACTACAGTGGGACAAGTATTTTATTGCAGCACTCACATTGATGATGAGCTCTAAAGTTTCCATAGTCAAATGTTACACAATTAAAATTAAGAAAATCCTTTAAATCTGCCTTAAAGTCATTGTATACATAAGTATATATAGCACTGAATGGTTACTCTTTTTACATAATAAATTTTAAAATGACTGGAATACCTTAAAAATGAAGCAAGGAAAAAACCATCATATTAAAAATGTAGGCATCTGAACAATTTGGCTTTTAAGATAACTTCTAAATACCTAATAGGCAATGAGTAGAAATTTCTAATGTGTTTCTGCTTACCTACAGTGTTTGTTCCATTCCCTTTGAATATTAGGCCTCTGTAACATGAAATAATAAAAATAGAATTTTTTTGTAATTATTATAATTTTAAAATTTATTTATATTTTTATGGGAATCAAAAGAAAGGGAAAGCTCAAATAGGGAAAAATTCTGTTCCAGTGCTAAGCTTAAGTTAAGAAATAAAAAGAACTGAAGCTCAACATTCTTTGTGTGCTTCTTGTCTCTATGGCACTATGATCCTGTGGATCTTAAGAAAGTGAAGTTTCTTTCCAGAAGCTTTCTCTAAACTTGTTCTCAAATGCTTGGTTCATCCTCTAGAGACCAATCAATGTCAGACAAAGATTAGTAACTCAGATCTTCCATCTTGCTCCTGTTGCTCCAAGTCATTTATTTCCTAATGCTGAAGCAGGGGAATCTAAAATGTGTGGGAGTATTCTTAATAAGGAGAAGAACTATTCTTTCTTCATGGTGAATAGATGTTATTTCTAGGTTTGACAATTAATATTTTAAGTTATAAGAAGAGATCCCAAATATTGTAAATTAATACAAACTTTAAATGTTTTCTTTGAAATTAATAGTTTTACTATTTAAAGTTAAAAGAATACTGGCAAATCGCATAGAAAAACATATTAAAAAGATAGTGCCCCATGATAAGTTCATCGAATAAAACATTTGGAAATCAATCTGGAAAAGAGGTGAAAGACCTCTACAGTGAAAACTACAGAATACTAAGGAAAGAAGTGATGAAGAAGACCTTAGAAGATGGAAAGATCTCCCATGTTCTTGGATAGGCAGAATTAATATTATCGAAATGGTCATACTACCAAAAGTGCTAAACAGATTCAGTGCAATGCCTTTCAAAATTCCAATGATGTTCTCCATAGAAATAGGAAGAGCAGTCATGAAATTCATTTGGAAAAATAAGAGGCCCAGAATAGCCAAAGCAATCCTCAGGGAGAAAAGTGAAGCAGGGGGCATCCCAATAGCAAACCTTAAATTATACTCTAGAGCTATAGTAACACAATGGCATGGTATTGGCACCAAAACAGGCATGAATACCAGTGGTACAGAATAGAAGACACAGGGACAAACCCACATAAATACTGTTATCTCATATTAGACAAAGGTGTCATAAACATACATTGGAGAAAAGATAGCATGTTCAACAAATGGTGCTGGGAAAACTGGAAATCCATATGTAGCAAAATGAAATTAGACCCCTATCTCACAAAACTCAACTCAAAGTGGATCAAGGATCTAGGCATTAGACCAGAGACCTGCACCCACTAGAAGAAAAAGTAGGCCCAAATCTCCATTGTGTCAGCTTAGAATCCAAATTTCTCAACAAGACTCCTAAAGTTCTCGAAGTAAAATCAAGAATCAATAAATGGTATCAAACTAAAAGCTTCTTCACAACAAAGGAAACAATCAAGAATGTGAAGAGAGAGCCTACAGAATGGGATAAAATCTTTGCCACCTGCACCTCAGATACAGTATTAATCTCCAGGATATAAAGAACTCAAAAAACAACAAATAACCCAATCAATAAATGGGCAAAGGAACTGAACAGACACTTCACAGAAGAAATATGAATGGTCAACAAAAATACAAAAAAAAATATTCACTATTCCTAGCAATTAGAGTAATGAAAATTAAAACTATACTGAAATTTCATCTTACACCAGTCAGAATGGCAATTGTGTACAACGTGTCTAATTTTTTAAAATGACCATTGTAACAAGCATGAAAAAAAGAATACAAACAACAAGAAATATTAGCGAGGATGTTGGGGGAAAAGGTACACTCATACACTGCTGGCAGTATGGAGATTCCTCAGAAAACCTGGAATAGAACCACCATTCACCCCAGCTATTCCACATCTTGGTTTATACCCAAAGAACTTAAAATCAGCATACTACAGTGACAAAGCCACATCAATGTTTATAGCAGCTCAATTCACAATAGCTAAACTATGGAACCAACATAGGTGCCCCTCAACAAATGAATGGATAAAGAAAATATGGTACATATACACAATGGAATATTATTCAGCCATAAAGAAGAATGAAATTATGGCATTTGCTAGTAAATGGGTGGAGTTGGAGAATATGCTAAGCAAAATAAGCCAATTTCAAAGAACTAAAGGCTGAAATGTTTTCTCTGATATGCGGATGCTAATTCCCAATAAGGGGGAGGTGATGAGGAAAGAATAGAGATACTTTGGATTCGACAGAGTGGAATAAAGGGAGGGGAGGGGATATGGAGGTAGGATGATAATAGAATGAATCGGACTTTGCTACCCTATACGCATACATGATTATACAACTGGTGTAACTGTACACCATGTACAACCAGAAGAATGAGAAATTATACTCCATTTATGTATGATGTGTCAAAATGCATTCTACTGCCATGTATGACTAATTAGAAAAAATAAAAAACATATTAATGGATGAGTGAGAGAGAAAAATCAGATGCAACCTGGCAACTACTTTCCATAGTTTTCACCACAAATAATATATATACACAATGGAATATTACTCAGTCTGAAAGAAGAATGACATTGTGGCATTTGCCCATAAATGAATGGAGCTAGAGACTATCATGCTAAGTGAAATAAGCCAAAGCCCCTAAACCAGGCTGAATGTTCTCTCCGATATGGAGATGCTAACTCACAATAAGTGGGGAGGTGTGGAGGGAAGAATAGAAGTTCACTGAATTAGACAAAGAGGAACGAATGGAAGACAGGGTGGATGGGAATAGGAAAAACAGTAGAATTAATTGGACAAAACTTTACTATGTTCATACATGAATACACAACCAGTGTAACCACAAAAATGAGAAGTTATATTCCAAGTATTGTGATACCCCAATTACAGTCCACTGTCATGTATAACTAAAAAGAACATTTTTTTAAAAAAAGTATTTTTAATTTTCTGTTACAAGTTAAAAAAAAAAGAGATGTCTGGGTTGTGGTTCAGTGGTAGGGTACTTGCCTAGCATGTGTGAGGCACTGGGTTGGATTCCCAGCACTACATAAAAATGAATAAATAAAATAAGGTTTTTTTTAAAAAAAAAAATCCAGTTTACATACTTTAATGAATAATGTATCTGTTCTATCTTCTAAGCCAATAGATCCTTGGTGGTTGCTCAGTTGTTCTGTGTCCTCAGAAAATCTAGAAAGCTGACAATTGAATATCTATTTATTTTAAAGATTTTTTATTTCTTGGACTTGGCAAGCCTCTTCATATTTGAATCCCTACAATTCTTCCTGAGGCCAGTAGGGCAGAATATTTCCCTTTTTATATACATTACATTCAATGAAATAAAGTTATTTGCCCAAACACACACAGAAAGTAAGTGATAAACCAGGATTCAAAAGTCAACCTGATACAAAACAGCAAGGTGCTTTGTACTCACTATAACGGCTGCAATTTTCCAATTTATTTCAAGAAATCAGTCTTCGTGGGCTATTCATTTCATTTAGGAAAAAAATAAGACTGAATTCTATGGAACATTCTATGATTTCCAACCCTATGGTAATGAAATAAAATACATGGTTTTCATAAAACATTCAATAGTACTCAGATTTCAAAATATATAAGCCACCATTTTCTAATGTTCATATCTCAATTTACAATTAAAATTCTTGTAGATTCTCTTTTGAACAGTATTAGTTTGACAACATAATAGAGTATGGGCCTACAAGGGAATTTTATCTTTTAAACATTTTGAAATTAGCTATTTTATAATTTAAAAATTTATGCATGTACCTCCTCTACCTAGCTCCTCAACCTCTCTCCTCAATTTCTAGATCCTTCCAAAGTTGACTAAGCACACACAGAATGTAACTACAAACAGAAATATTCTGTAATACTGTCCTGTATCTTGTTTTTGTTGTTGTTATCTAAAAAATATATTTTGGAAGCTGTTCTTTAAAAACAATAAAGTTTAAGGAAAAATGAGAAGAGAGGGAGCATAACATAACAGAAGAAACAATAAAACAAAAATCAGAAGGTATTGCTAACTTTCCCCACGTCAATAACTACAATTCTTGGTAATTTCTGTGTCCCAAGTGCCTATCAAACACAATGCCTAGCTTCTTATGGCCTTCCAATAAACATTTACTATACTCAGATGAGTCTTGTGCCATTTCTCTCTAAGCCTCAATTTCTTTATAATAAAGAGGAGAGGGGGTCTTTCTTTATCATTAGAAGACAGCTCTAATATTCCATGAATTCTTATTAGATCTCATTCTAAGTAAATCAACATTATAGGCTAAAAACTGAAAAAGTACCCTAATTCTATCTAAAGAAACACCGTCCAATTTCACCAAATTGGTGGACTTCACCAGTTTTATCATTTCCTGTCTTCACCCAAATCTGGTTTTGCTAAAGTTAATTCTCTGACATAATTCGGCCAGTTAATGAAGGCAGTGGCTCCCAAACCTGTTAGTAAATCAGAATCACTGAGAACCTATTTCCTTTCCAAGATTCACTGAATTAAAATATCCAGGGATAGTTTTCAAAAAGGTCCCAGGTGATTCTGATAAACTCACTGTTTGAATATTTAAGTTAAAAATCACACAATTACATGGTATAGATCCTTTTCTTCTTAGATGTCATATATTAACAAAATACCTTTTATTGTTTACCATATTTTTTTTTCCTTTTTGGACTCCATTTTTTATTTATTCTTCTGTTTTTCCTTTTCTTGGGTAATGGGCAATGTTTTAAATATACAAAATAGAGCAAAATACTAAATCCCAATGTATCCTTCAATAATCACCTTGTCTTTCCCATCTTGTTTAATCTATACTTACACTCCTGCATATCAGAAGGAACAATGAAGTGAAAGTCAGAAAGTATGACAAAGTTTCTCCAGGTGAAGAACTGTAATTCTTAGTAATTATTATTTGATATGTAGAAGAATAATGAAACTACAGCCCTCTTCCCCTGCACAAAAGTTAATTCGGAATGAATTCACATACTTTTGAATTAAATCTCAGAGCAAAGAATATTCTTTGAATCCTGATAAAATAAGATATTCCCAAAATAATCTCATGTCCTAACACTGTGAAGAATGTTGCATGATCCATTTCCCTAACCTAAAAAAACAGAGCCTAAGATGAGACAGGCCAGGAATACCAATAAAATCACAGATAGTTCTGGCAACTTCTCTTGAAAGTCACTGATGTTAGTTAGCCCTTCTTAAGGAAGGAAGCAGGAATGCGGAAGGGGAGAAAATGTGAAATGAATTTAACAAAATCATGTTATGTGCATATATAAACATACCACAGGGAAGTTCACCTTTATGTATATGTAGAAAACACCAATCAAAAATAAATAAATAAGTGAAAGGAAGATCAGTAGAGTAGAGGAAGAAGAATGGGGTTGAAAGGTGTGGGGGGGGGGAAGAAGACTGAAATGGAGTAAAGCAAATTCCATGCATATTTGATTTTGTCAAAATGAATTCAACTACTATGTATAACTATATTGTTTTAATTTTTAAAAAACTAATGTTAAATCCTTAACCATTCAGATGCCAATCACTCAAACTGCAACAACTTACCATTGCATCAATTTGTTTTCATCTATGAAGGGGAAAATGTTTTCTTAATGAAGGGCCAGAGAGTATCACTGAACCCCAATAGCACAGACCATAAACTGTTTCCTAAACACTCCTAAGTTCTAACTTCTAAAAATAATCAGATCAATTTCAAAAGCTACAAATCCTACCCTTTGATTGGGATCTCTGTTATGCTGCTACTTATTAAACTGTTCAAAGAGCAGAAACACTGATATGCCTCCCCAAACTTGTGTTCCCTTATGATTAAATTTTAGTATATGTAACTTTGCTTCTGTGCTTTTCTGGAAACCATAAAAAAATTCTGGTTTCGATAAATGTGAGTCATTACTGTTGAGGACAATTATAAAAAGAGGTGAAATGTTGGAAACAGAAAAAAGAAGTGAAAGGGTAGTTTCTCTGAAAGAAAAAGTTTTTAAAAAGGTAAAGAGAATAAACTGATATGTTATACAATCTTACATCTGTTAGAAAAGTAGGAGCTGGGTCATGTATGTAAGATAACAGCTTGTCCTCTGAGATTTTGCCTCCGGAGAGACACAGTGGGATTTGAGGGCTATATTAACAAATCCAAAGCATAATCTTGAAACCACGGAATATTTATTTGGCAGGTCAGGCAATGGAAATAAAATGCCTCTTAGTGTGCATACTGTCTACAACAAAGCAAAACAAATTTATACATATTTTAATCAAACTACCAGGCAGAATGATCCTAGAACGTTTTCAGTTAGCTAGAGATAGTTAAGTGGAAAATTGTCCCATGTGGAATTATTACTAAATTAAGATGTATAAAATGCCATACATGTTATTTTTCTTTAGTATAATACTGTAATTATTTCATTTTTGTTGACAAACTATAAAGCTTTCATGGCTTTACTGGACACAGTGGCTCCTAAATCATTAATAATCATATCATCAATATATTCTTCAAAGTTTCCACAAAACTAAGGAAAATATTCCAACAAATTGAATATTAGATGCCAAATATTTATGCAGAACATATACTTCTCTTTGGGACCTTCATTTCAATTACAGTACCAAGGATTGTCACGGGTGGGTTCTAGGATACAAACTGGAGGATTTTTTGGTATCAAACACCAACTCTTACATATACATATTTCTCTTTCTTCATTGGCAAGACAGGAAGTCATACCTCCTTATTCAAGTAATTCCAAGGTCACATTGGGTCTAATTCTCAGAACCAATACACTAACCAAATTATAGGAACAAATTTTGTCTACGTTAGCATTGATCTTTAGGGCACACTCTTAGCACTGCCATTCTTTAAATCTTTGTCTTTACTATTAGAAAATAGTTTCCCAACAACCAAACTATTAGTAGTTAAGTTAGAGCAGTACAGTCACCACAAGTATCTACAAGATTTTATGTAACAACTTAATAGATATAAACTTCTAAAAACTTTTGAAAAGATCACAATCGTTTTTCTAAATGTAGTCATGATAAGATTTAACATTCTAAGTCAAATTATTTTGAAATTTCAGTGTGTTCTTCATTCTTTCCTTGGCTTTCTTTTAATCATTTTGTCACTCTCAACTTTTTAGTTTCCAGTTAAACTATAGTTAAAAATGAAGAACACAAGTAATTAACTGTCTCATCAATAGTAACAGTTACAAAAGCCAGTATATCGATTTAAATTTGGTTAGGGCCTCATTGCCCCTGCCTTCCATTTCTAAGAATCATAAATCCCAAACACCCTTCAGAATGCAAATCTAGCCACAGATGGAAAGAGTTTTTATTTCACTTGGGAACTGAGAAGGTGAAGTTATTCCAAAATGGGAAAGAACAGAACGAGTCCAGTGTGCACCATTTAATTCAATGGTTCCCTTGTGAGGTACTTCATTTGCTGGGGCACTGCTACAGCAGAAATGCTGCTTAGTACAGCAATATATTAGCTATTTGTGAGGCATTGTGTTAGAAAATACTTAAGGACATGAAAAAACTGAAGAAGTCAATGGAGTAGGTTTTCCAAGTGACTCAAAATTGAGACTTCAGAATGCCTGTTTTAAAAAATGTGTGCAGGTACATAAGGTAGAATGGTATTGAAATACTTAGATTTTTCTTCATTCCACACTTATTAAAGTATGAATGACAAATAAAAACTGTTTATATTTATAGTATACAAAGTAAATTTTGATATACATTGTGTAATTAATTGTGAAAAGACTACAGAATCAGTCAAGCTAACTAACAAATTCATTGCCTTACATACAAGTTTTTGTGGTGAGAACAATTAAGATCTACTCTTAGCAATTTTCAAGTATATAATATAATACTGTTAGCTACAGTCACCATGATATACAACAGATTTCTAGAATTTATTCATCCTGTGTAACTGAAACTTTATATACTGTTTAGTCAGATTTTTCACCACCATCACCAAAAGATATGACAAGAATAATTTTAGCAGAGAAAAATTTATTTGGCACTTATGGTTTCAGAGGTCTCCATAAACAGACAGCTCCATGGCTCTGGGCTGGAGGTGAGACAGCATGGCAGAAAAGTGTGATAGAGAAAAGCAGCTCAGGGCACAGCCAGCAGGAAGCAGAGAGAGGCTAAGCTTGACATAACAGGGACAAATATATAACCCAAAGGTGTGCCCCCAATGACCCACCTCCTCCAGCCACACCCTACTTGCCTACAGTTACCACCCAGTTAATACCTATCAGTGGATTATGGACTGATTCTCATAACCCAATCATTTTACCTCTAAACTTTCTCACACATGAGCTTTTGGGGGATACAACATATCTAAACCATAACATATATTCTAGACAACACTACTCCCATATCCCTAGCCTCTGACAACCACCTTTCTATTCTCTGATAATTATAATTTCAACTTTTTTAAGAGTCCATGTAAAAATGAAATCCTAAATAGGAAAGGAAATAATAAACAGAGTGAAAAAAACAATATATGAAATGGGAGAAAATATTTACAAATCATACATCTGATAGGATATTAATATCCAAAATATATAAAGAACTCAACTCAAAATGAATATCTGATTAAAAAGATGAGCAAAAGAACAATTTGCAAAAGAAGACATTAAAATGAAAAATAGGTATTAAAAAATGTTCAGCATCACTAATTGCCTAGGAAATGTAAATTAAAACCACAAAAAGATATCATCTCACACCCATTAAGATGACTATTTTTAAAAAGACAAAAGTGGTGATGAGGATGTGGGGAGAAAGAATCCCTGATACACTGCTGGTGGGAATGTGAATTAGTATAGACATTATGGAATACAGTATGAAGTTTCCTCAAAAAAACTAGAAATAGAATTATAACATGATCTAGCAGTTTCACTTCTGGATACGTATCCAAGAGAAACAAACTCAGTATGTCAAAGAGATTTATGTATTGCCAAGTTCACTACATCATTATTCACAATAGCCAAGAAACTGAATCAATCTGTGTCCAATATTGGATAATGTGGTTTGTATGTGTGTGCACATGCACACGTGTACATATATGTATAACTTATATGTATATACACATATAAAATGTATGTATATACATATGTATAGTATGTATTTTTATGTATTTATAAAATGTATGTGTGACATGTATAAAGTATATACATGTATACAAACACACATACATAATACAATACTTTTCAGCTCAGTCTTATAAAAGAAGAAAACCCTGTTATTTGTGACAACAAGGATGAACTGGAGTATATTATACTGGTGAAATTAAGTCAGGCAAATACTGTATTCCACATTTTTTAATGAATAAAATAAATGTTAAATGCCCACTACAGTTGTGTACCCTAGTTCTTTCCCTCTCCTCATCTCTTTCATTTTTGGCTTTTCCTCTGCTTGTTTGTACTTGCTATATGAAAATTACAGGGAAGAATGGAATAAAAATATATAAAAATCAACCCCATCCTCACCTGTACACTTCTTATCTGTCTCTCCTATTTATTTTTTTATTTTTATTTTTTTTCTGTTTCCTGGCAAATCCATCTCCTTCACCAAAGGGTGCTAGGTGCATTGAAAATTAGTCAGTTTGCTATACTGGTCTTGTTAACCTTGGTGGCAGGACATAAATACAGGGTAACAGTAATAGTATTAAATATTTTCAGTGTTAGGGCAGTAGCTTTGAATCACAATCAACTTTGTTTGATTAATAGTGTTGCTAATGGTGGTTACCAGGGAAGGTGGACTACCCAGCCATCTTCTCCCAACAATATAAACACTCCACTGCTAAGTGATTCATTTATATATGAATGCAATTAAGATCAGCTTCTAATTATTTCTGGCACATGCTCTTTAATATTGGAGACTTCAAGTCACAGTGGTCAAAGGGCAACACATCATAACAGGTTACAACATCTCCTGTGATTTCTTGATGGACATAAAAATGGTTTATTCCTCCAAATGATTGACGCTGTGGCAGGTGGAAAGTGATGGTCAAGCTTCTAGCTGTCCATTAAAAGATCTTAAGTCAAGAAGACTGTGGCTTCAATAATTAGCTTCTGCATTTTGGGGTGAGATCAGCTGGAATGTGGGTAGTGTTCGCCTGAGGAATGAGGTACCTTGGGGTTGGCACAGCATCCTTTCAGTTGAGTCCCTCAGGATAAATATCTTTTTTTTTTAATTTTTTGATTCATTGAACACAAGTGGAGTACAGCAATTGTTTTTCTGGTTGTACACAAAGTAGAGTCACCCCACCTGTGCATTCAGACATGTACACAGGGCAATGATGTCTGTCACACATATTGTTATTATTCTTACCCCCCAACCTCAACACCACCACTCCCATCCCTCTATGCTATCTATCCTTTCTCCATTCTTGCCTTCATTCCACCCCACATTATGCATCATCATTCACTTATCAGAGAGACCATTCGGCCTTTGGATTTTGGGGATTGACTAATCTCACTTAGCATAATAGTCTCCCACATCATCCATTTACCTACAAATGCCATAATTTTATTCTTCTTTATGGCTGAGTATCATTCCATTGTGTATATATACCACAGTTTCTTTATCCATTCATCTATTGAAGGACATCTAGGTTGGTTCCACAATCTAGCTATTGTGAATTGAGCAGCTATGAACATTGATGTGGCTGCATCACTGTAGTGATCTGATTTTAAGTCCTTTGGTATAGGCCAAGGAGTGGGATAGCTGGGTCAAATGGTGGATCCATTCCAAGTTTTCTAAGGAATCTCCACATTGCTTTCCAGAGTGGCTGCACCAATTTGCACTTCCACCAGCAATGTATGAGTGTACCCTTTTCCCCACATCCTCGCCAACACCTGTTGTTGCCTGTATTCTTAATAAAAGGCATTCTAATTGGGGTAAGATGAAATCTTAAGGTGGTTTTGATTTGCATTTCTCTTATAACGAGAGATGTTGAACATTTTTTCATAAATGCTGATTGCTTGTAGATCTTCCTCTGTAAAGTGTCTGTTCATTTCCCTGGCCCATTTATTGATTGGGTGATTAGTATTCTTGGTGTAAAGATTTTTGAGCACTTTGTAGATTCTGGAGATTAGTGCTCTGTCTGAAGTGTGTGTGGCAAAGATTTTCTCCCACTCTGAAGGCTCTCTCTTCACATTGCTGATTGTTTCCTTTGCTGAGAAAAAGCTTTTTAGTTTGACTCTATCCCAATCATTGATTCGTGCTTTTATTTCTTGCGCTTTGGGAGTCATGTTAAGGAAATCTGGTCCTAGGCCAACGTGATGAAGATTTGGACCTATTTTCTCTTCTATTATGTGCAGGGTCTCTGCTCTAATTTCTAGGTCCTTGATCCATTTTGAGTTGAGTTTTGTACAGGGTGAGAGATATGGGTTTAGTTTCATTTTGCTGCATATGGATTTCCAGTTTTCCCAGCACCATTTGTTGAAGAGGCTATCTTTTCTCCATTATACATTTTTGGCTCCTTTGTCAAGTATGAGATCCCTGTATTTATGTGGGTTTGTCTCTGTGTCCTCTACTCTGTACCATTGATCTACCTGTCTATTTTGGTGCCAATACCATGCTGTTTTTGTTACTATTGCTCTGTAGTATAGTTGAAGATCTGGTATTGTGATACCCCCTGCTTCACTCTTCTTGCTAAGGATTGCTTTAGCTATTCTGGGTCTCTTATTCCTCCAAATGAATTTCATGATTGCTTGCTCTATTTCTATGAGGTCCGTCATTGGGATTTTAAATGGAATTGCATTGAATTTGTATAGCGCTTTTGGAAGTATGGCCATTTTGACAATATTAATTCTGCCTATCCAAGAACATGGGAGATCTTTCCATCTTCTCAGATTCTCTTTAACTTCTTTCTTTAGTGTTCTGTAACTTCTTTGAAGAGGTCTTTCACTTCTTTTGTTAGATTGATTCCCACGTATTTTATTCTATTTTTTTGAGGTTATTGTGAATGGGGTACTTTTCCTAATTTCTCTCTCAGAGGATGCATCACTTACGAATAAAAATGCATTAGATTTATGAGCATTAATTTTATATCCTGCTACTTTACTGACTTCATTGATGAGTTCCAGAAGTTTTCTGGTGGAATTCTTGGGGTCTTCTAAATAGAGAATCATGTCATCAGCAAATAGGGATAGTTTGAGCTCTTCTTTTCCTATTCTTATTCCTCTAATTTCTTTGGTCTGTGTAATTGCTCTGGCTACAGTTTCAAGAACAATGTTGAATAGCAGTGGCGAAAGAGGTCATCCCTGCCTTGTTCCAGTTCTCAGAGGGAATGCTTTCAATTTTTCTCCATTTAGAATGATGTTAGCTGTGGGCTAAGCATAGATAACCTTTACAATGTTAAGAAATGTCCCCACTATCCCTATTTTTTCTAGTGTTTTGAGCATGAAGGGGTGCTGTATTTTATCAAATGCTTTATCTGCATCTACTGAAATAATCATGTGGTTCTTGACTTTAAGTCTGTTGATGTGGTGAATTACATTTATTGATTTGCGGATGCTGAACCAACCTTGCATCCCCGGGATGAAACCCACTTGATCATGGTGCACTATCTTTTTAATATGCTTTTGTATGCGATTCGCTAAAATTTTGTTAAGAATTTTTGCATCTATGTTCATTAGGGATATTGGTCTGAAGTTTTCTTTCCTTGATGTGTCCTTCTCTGCTTTTGGTATCAGGGTGATATTAGCTTCATAGAATGAGTTTGGAAGGGTTCCCTCCTCCTCTATTTCGTGAAATACTTTAAGGAGTATTGAAATGAGCTCTTCTTTGAAGGTCTTGTAGAACTCAGCCGTGAATCTATCCAGTCCTGGACTTTTCTTTGTTGACAGGCTTTTGATGACTTCTTCTATTTCCTTGCTTGAAATTGATCTATTTAAGTTGTGTATGTCCTCCAGATTCAGTTTGGGTGGCTCATATGCCTAGGGAAGCTGTTGATGTCTTCCAGGTTTTCTATTTTGTTGTACTATAAATTTTCAAAGTAACTTCTTATTACGTTTTCTATTTCAATTGTGTCTGTTGTAATATTTCCATTTCCATCACAAATTTTAGTAATTTGGAGTTTCTCTCTCCTTCTCTTTGTTAGCGTGGCTAAGGGTTTATCAATTTTGTTTATTTTTTCAAAGAACCAACTTTTTGTTTTGTCAATTTTTTGAATTGTTTCTTTTGTTTCAATTTCATTGATTTCAGCTCTGATTTTGATTATTTCCTGTCTTCTACTACTTTGGGTGATGATCTGTTCCTCTTTTTCTAGGGCTTTGAGCTGTAATGTGAGGTCATTGATTTGTTGACTTTTCATTCTTTTATTAAATGCACTCCATGCAATGAATTTTCCTCTTAGCACTGCTTTCATAGTATCCCAGAGATTTTGATATGTTGTATCTTTGTTCTCGTTGACCTCTAAGAATCTTTTAATTTCCCCCCTAATGTCTTCTGTTATCCATGCATCATTCAATAGCATATTATTTAATCTCCAGGTCTTGGAGTAGTTTCTGTTTTTACCTTTTTCATTGATATCTAATTTCATTCCATTATGATCTGATAGTATACAAGGTAGTATCTCTACGTTTTTGTATTTGCTAAGAGTAGCTTTGTGGCATAACATATGGTCTATTTTAGAGAAGGACCCATGAGCTGCTGAGAAGAAAGTGTATTCGCTTTTTGATGGATGGAATATTCTATATATGTCTGTTAAGTCCAAATTAGCAATTGTGTCATGAGTCCTATGGTATCTTTGTTCAATTTTTGCTTGGAAAATCTGTCCAACGGTGAGAGAGAAGTGTTAAAGTCCCCCAGTATTATTGTGTTTTGGTCTATTTTATTCCTGAAATTGAGAAGGATCTGATTGACGTACGTGGATGCACCATTGTTTGGTGCATAAATATTTATGATTGTTATGTCTTGCTGATATATGCTTCCTTTAAGCAGTGTGAAATGTCCTTCTTTATACCTTCTGACTAACTTTGGCTTGAAGTCTGCTTTATCTGAAATGAGGATGAAAACCCCTGCTTTTTTACGCAGTCCACGTGCATGGTATGTTTTTTCCCAACCTTTCACCTTTAGTCTGTGGGCATGTTTTTCTATGAGATGAGTCTCTTGAAGGCAGCATATTGTTGGGTATTTCTTTTTAATCCAATCTGCCAGTCTATGTCTTTTGATTGATGAGTTTAGGCCATTTACATTCAGGGTTATTATTGAGATGTGACTTGTATTTCCTGCCATTTTAGCTTTTTTGGCGTTTTCAGCTTAACTTTGTTTCTCCTTTGATTGACTCTTTCTTTAAGGCAATTCCTCCCCATGTTGACTGAGATTTTGTTTTTCATTTTTTCCTCTTCGAATATTTTGTTGAGAATGTTCTGTAGGGCAGGCTTTCTCTGTGAATTCTTTAAGCTTTTGTTTATCATGGAAGGATTTTATTTCGTCATCAAATCTGAAGGTAAGTTTTGCAGGGTATAAGATTCTTGGTTGGCATCCATTTTCTTTCAGAGCTTGATATATGTTGCTTTTAGGGACTGGGCTGAGAAATCTGCTGATATCCGTATTGGTTTCCCCCTTTAGGTAATCTGATGCTTTTCTCTCGCAGCCTTCAAAATTCTATCTTTGTTTTGTATGTTAGGTATTTTCATTATAATGTGCCTTGGTATGGATCTGTTGTAATTCTGTGCGTTTGGTGTCCTGTAAGCCTCTTGTAATTGATTTTCCATCTCATTCATCATATTTGGGAAATTTTCTGATATTATTTCATTGAACAGATTATTCATACCCTTGGTTTGTATCTCTGTGCCTTCCTCAATCCCCATAACTCTTAAATTTGGTCTTTTCATGATGTCCCATATTTCTTGGAGGTTTCGTTCATGATTCCTAACCATCTTCTCTGTTCGACTTTGTTTTCAAGATTAAATATTTTGTCTTCATTATCTGAGGTTCTTTCTTCCAAGTGATCTATTCTGTTAATTATGCTTTCTATTGAGTTTTTTAACTTGGTTGATTGTTTCCTTCATTTCCTTGTTTCCTTCAAGGATTTCTGTTTGTTTTTTTCTCAGAAATTCTACCTCTTTATTGAAATGATTTTTTGCTTCCTGCAATTGCTCTATTAGCTGATTATTCATAGCCTGAATCTGCTCTCTCGTCACATCATTCTCTTCTTGGATCATTTTAATTATGAACATTCTGAACTCCCTGTCGTTCCTTCAACCATGCTGTCTTTGGGTTCTCTTGACATATCATCTAGGTTTGTTTGGGACACTTTCTTCCCGTGTTTTCTCATGTTGCTCGTGTATCTTCCCCTCTAGTAGTGCAAATCAGAGGGATTGCAATTTCCCTATGAAGACTTAAAGTGTCCCTGCAGATTTCCAGTAACTCACCTGATGTTTGAGAGGTGCTTGATCAAGTGGTGACCCAAGAAAGCTGCTGTCCCACTACCTCCTGGCTGGGAATGATCAATGCTTCTGGGCTAAGACAGCCTGGTGTTGATAGACAATTAGATACAGCAAGGTGCTAGACCCAAGGCCAGGGTGTGGACCTGGGCACTAGACCAAGTTGGGGTGGGGGCATAGAACTGTGCTCAGTGATGGAGACACTGGACTTGAGAGCCCAGGCAGGCCTGAGCTCCTCGCTGGGGGCTCAGTCTGTGGCAAGTGGTCACTCTCTGACAGGGAAGCTGTAAAATGGCGCCAAAGGGCCTAAACTCCCTGCTGGGGCTGGCGACTCCCTCTGCTCCAGGCCAGATCTCTACAGGAGCCACAGTGCTGTCTCTCCTATTGATTTTTCTCAATAGTACTTATGATCCTATGACATAAGATATAGTTTATATATTATTTATTGCCTATCTTCCCCTAAAATAAGAAATGCTCCTGAAAGCAGGGGTTCTTTATTTCAGCATTTGTTTACAGAAAGTGACATTATGGTGGAAGAAGAAAATTAAGATTGTAAGAGCATAAAAATAAAAGTGGGAAGTCATGGCCATAATTAGTTCTAGGGAAAGCAATGAAATCTGTGAAAGCTTATCTTTAGTGTTCCTCCATTCTCTTACAGGCCATCACATTCCCTTCAGCTCTAGCTATTCCTTGCCTAAACGCCTGGTACCCAGAACCTAGTGGTAAGGTTGATGATGATCAATAGCATTTAATAAATGCTCAGTTTGTCCTGGCACTGCAAAAACCATTTTATATATTTATATAATTATAGCAACAATCCTATATGGCCAAAATTTTATATTTGTATAAGAAACTTCATGTTTTGTATGTGAATATGTTAATGTGAAGTCAATGAGTTAATATATAAAGTAATTAGAAAAGTGGGTGTAAGTGCTACAGCAGTATTTGCTACTTCAATCATTGCTACTATCATTACTTTATTTCCAATTTTTTGATGTAGAATTAAAACTCAGAGTGACCTAGATACTAGATGTTAGTTGTTGGCAGTATGGTGCTGTTCCCAGAGCCTGTTGATGTACAAAACTAGGGAATATAAGTATAAACACACATATATGCAGACACATAAACATACACACATTTACCTCAACATTTATTTCTCTATCAAAACCGTGAATTCCCAGTGATATTTTTAATTCTAATTCAATATCATAGACTTATTTTGGTTTTCTTTCTAAATTGGTACTTCTTTAGACAGTGAGAAACCCGACTCTTGATGTCCTTAATTAATTTAATTATTTAATAAATCACCTTTCATGTCTTAAATACCATCTCTCCCCAAGCCCACGTTCTCTTACCACACTTGAGTTACACTAATATCCAGAAACTTAGTTTCCAAAGCAAACAATATTAACAGTAACAAAAAAGTCATTTCATAATGATGAAGGGCTCAATTCATCAAAAAAACATAACTTTCTTAAACATGTACTATTAAATCATGCTGTTAAGAAAATGAAAATGTATGGCAAAGTCAGTGAGAAAATATTTACAAAACAGATCTGAGAATGGACTTGTATCTAGGTTATACAAACAGCCCTCAAAACCTAATAACAAATAAAATTAAATTTTAAAAAACTAGCAATAAGCAAACACCCCAATTTAAAAAGTAAGCCAATTTAAAAAGAAATGCTTCATCAAAAATAAATGGATAGAAGATAAATACAATGAAAGATTCTCAATATCATTAGTCTTTGAGGAAAGTTAAAACCACAGTGAGATACCACTAACCACTCTTTGCCTATAATCCTAGTTACTCAGGAGGATGAGGTCAGAGAAGGCTGTAAGTCTGAGGCCAGAGAAGGCTACAAGTCTGAGGCTAGCTTCAACAACTTAGTGAGATCCCATCTCAAAATAAAAGATAAAAAGGACTGGAAATGTGATTCAGTGTTAAAGCACCCCTGGGTTCAATACCTTGGTACCACACACAGAAAAACATTTTAGAAAATGGAAAATTATTTAAAACAGAGGGGAAGAATAGAAGTCCATTGAATTAGACAAAGGGGAACTAAGGGAAGGGAAGCAGGAAGGCAATAGGACAGACAGTAGAATTAAACGGACATAACTTTCCTAGCATTGTATTTGAATACATGACCAGGGTAACTCCACATCATGTACAACCACAAGAATAGGCTCTTAATTAGAATAAGTAATACTCCATGTGTTTATAATATGCCCGAATACATTCTACTGTCACATATAACTAAAAAGAATAAATAAAAAATTAAATTTAAATTAAAATTTAAAAAAAAGATTGCTGCTAAGGTTTACTAGCAATCAGACTTCATTTACATTGCTATTAGGGATACAAGTGGTGCAACCACTTTAGGAAACTGATGATTTCTTTTATTTATTTTTCTTTTTTACAGACTGCATTTCGATTTATTGTACACAAATGGTGTATAACTTTTCATTTCTATGGTTGTACATGATGTAGATTCACACCATTCATACATCTACATAGGGTATGATGGACCATCATTCGACCATCTTTCATAGCCCAAACTAAACATCCTCCTACCATAAGATTCAGTCACTCCACTCTGATATTTATCCAAGTGAAATGAAGCATATTTCTATGCAAAGTGTTTATTTGTAATAATAACTATAAGCAACAAAAATGTTCATTAACAGTTGAATGGTTAAGTAAACTGACAAATTCATAAAATTTAATACTCCTTAGTAATACCTATTCATGATTAACATAAATACATGGATCTAGAAAATACTGACAAATATATTCAGTTGCAACACACTTTTAGCATAAGACAGCACTACAAAAGTCAAATTCACTCTTGATAGAAAAAAACAAACACCATTTTCCACTGAAACTGCTTCTTAACACCCTGCCCAAGCCTTTTCTGACAAAAATACAGGGTCCACACAAAACGTGTATGGAAGAGAGAAGAATGGAATGGAAGGTGTATGATTAATTTCAATCAACTTCAGAAAGAAAAGCCTACCAAAGGTATAAAAACACTGGGGGAAAAGTCCTAACATATCTAAGTGTAAATTATAGGTAAAGGACTTAAAAGCACGCAACAGACTTACAGAACAGTCTTAAAAAGGTACCAGAGGGCACCCATTGGAAATGCACCTGTTGGGACACCCACTGGAGAACCCACTGGGTCACTGAGGCTCTCATTGGAATTTCTCTTTTCAAAGAGATAGAAAAGAAAAAATGGTAACTTAAAAATGCTTCAAGATACATGAATTCTGAAAAGCTGAAGGACAAATAATCTTTCCCCTTTCTCACTACCTCCCAAAGGAGCTATCCATTAAAGTATATGTCATTTCACTAACAAAAACGAATGGCTCTTGAACTGGAAATCCACAAGTTAAATCAAAACCACCAGCCATGTTTAAGAAAGCAGAAGCACAATCAAAGCTACTTTAATAAGAGAAGATAAATTGATAAAACAATACAGTTGATAAAAACCTAAATATAAAGCAAGACTACACCATCATTTTCCAAATTAAACAGTCTCAAATATTTGAAAACAAATAATAAGCCAGAAATTCCTAAACTAAAAAAAAAAAAGTAGAGGAAATGGGGCAATTAAGGACTTTTTAAACTCAAGAAAGAAACAGAAAGAAAAGACAAAAATAATAATAGAAGTAAAAATTAAATTACAAAATATTCAAGGAGGAATGGACTTGAATAAAAACTTAACATGAAATAGTAAAGAAAATAAAAGTGAATTTTGAAATACATGAAAAAAGAATGAGAGTAATTAAAATAGACAAAAATATATAATGTGTACATAATTGGAGTCCTTAATTAAAGAAAAAAAAACAGTTGAAAATAACTAATATCTAAAATTATGTACCAAAGAACTTGAGAGAAATAAAAGATCATAAGCCAATGGTTCCCCAACTGCATACTGAAGCATACCAAGAGATGAGTGAATTCACAAGCATGGTATGAGATAGTTTGAATTTCTGAGAAAACCACAGTAACATTTAACATGTGTTGAACATCACACAACTGCTTCCCAATAACTCACAAACTGAAAATTACATGGCACTATATTTCTCTATACAACATATAGTGAAGTTTAATTATCAAGAGTTGGGATTAAAACAAGCACACATGAATATCAATGTGAAATGAGCAGCATCCAAATTGATTCTAAGGTTTGAGAAATTATGCAGTAATCAACAACAGGTTCATACATCCCCAAAGTAGGTTATTTGGGTAAGGAACAAAATTGAAACACTGTGTTTTATTTTCCTTCAATTATTTTCAAATGGCTGCCAAATTGTAAATTTTAAGTTGTTTGGACCAGACTACTTAATGAAGGGAACTGCTGTGTATTTCTTTTGGCCTACAACCTCCATGAAATTATTTTTGAGAACCAGAAACTGAGAGAGTTTAGAACCTCTGCTTTAGTCTACCAGATACCTGGGAAAATTGATCACCAATGATCAACTCTAAGATGTATCAAATTAAAATTAGAAATTAAAGATTAACAAAAATATTCAGGACCTCAAGGAAAAACATGAAATAACTTATAATAACAAAAGAATTAGACTGAAATCTGACTTCTCAAAAGCAATATATAAAACAAGGCAACAAAAGAATACCATTTTCAAGAGTTCAGCAAAGCAGATAGACAATTTTATATTCAACCAAACTGTCCTTCAAATACCAAATCTATAAGAAAGTTTTAAATATGGAAAAACTCATCCAGTAAAGATGATCACTTCTTGAGCAATCTACCAGCAAACAATATCATCTAACCACAGGTAACTGAAGAAACTTCAGTTGTAGGTGTAAGAAAAAAAAGAGATTAGGACAAGAATGTTTTAAGTAATATGTTTTGTAAAAGTAGAAACACTTACGCTAAAACGTATCATGTCCTGTTGGTTTCACTGGAGAATTCTATCAAAACTTTAAGGACCAGACTATCTCAATTGCATAAATTATTTCAGAGTACATAAAATTTTTAAAACCTTCCAAATTCTCTTGATAAAGCAAATATGCCATTTAAATCTAATGCTTTAAAGACAGCACAATAAGCAAAAATTACAGATCAATATCACATCAATATCAGTATAAAACTACTAAATAAAATATTTATAAACTGAATCTAAGTATATATTAAGATATGTATACATCATGACTAAGTAAAATTTATTTCAGGAACTATATTAATGAATTAGGAGACCTTAATAAAATATCCACGGAGAAAAATAATATGATTATTGCCATAAATGGCACAAAAATGTTCTTTGGCAAAATTCAATATTTATTTCTGATCAGAAAGCACTCAGGAAAATAGGAATTAAAATACACTTTTTAATACTACACATACACACATGCACACACACAGACAGCTTAGTCTTAAAGACAGCATCTTAATGGAAAAATACAGGATATATTTTACATAAGATCAGGAACAAGGTAAGGACATATGCTTTATCAGTACTGTTTAAGATTATACTAAAGGCAAGAGTAAATACAAATATATATCTATTATTCCAATGATTCTTAAAATGCAATCTTAAAATCCCAATGGATCCCCAAGACATTTTTAATGGATCTGCAATGCCAAAAGTTTCCTTCCAATAATACTGTTTTTTCTTCCGTATCCATACTTTCATTGACAGTGCAAAAGCATGGGCATTAAAACTGCAGGCATTAGTTTAAGGCCCTGGCATCAAACTTAACTAAGAACTATGCTATTCTACTGTCAGTCATCAGAAAGAAAAAAAATCCAATTTCACTTAAGAATACCCCTGATCGAGTAGTAAAAATTAAAAATATTTGAAAATCTCAATCCTTGAGTACCTTTCTTTTTAATTAAATTAACATTATTATAACTCAATCGTTAAGTACATTTCATATTCAGTGCAATGGAAGATAAAGTATGCATAAAGTACTTGTGCTGCATACCAAATTATGTTTATCTCACAGAAAACCACTTGCATAATTGTTTCAGTTGTATGCTGAATTAGCACTTATTTATGGAACAACATTTTCCTTGAAAGGAAAGCTGACAGATAAATTATGGCTATTTAAATCGGATATCTGGCAGACATTTTCTAGAAAATGAACAAAGTGACTTGACTTCAGGGAAAATGACTATTGAGATTTTCTGCCAATGATAAAATAAAGTTTTGGAAAATCTGTATCTACTACCATAAGTTTGACAGTTTCCAATCATTGAAGACATATCCGATGAAATCAGTGGTAATCTTAACAAATGTGATTATTTACATTTTGTAATGAAATATGTAATCATTGGGAATATCTGCATAATTTAGTGAAACAATATCTCTAATAGTGTAACAAGATCATGCATAAGTAAAAGACCCCTTCAAATGCAAGACACAGTAATGACTTTGAATATAACATAGTGCAACAAGTATATTGCAATGGCTTCAGATTCTACATTGCAAGTAACATTTAAGAAATTACCAGTTCAATTTTTGAGTGCAAAAGATAATATCTAGAATTCCTAAAAATCTTACTAAAATATTGCCTTGTTGTCCAACTGCATACTGTATGAGGCACATTATCTTCATATCATTCAACCAAAACACCGTAGCAGACTAAATGCAGAAACAGATATAGGTATCCACCTGTCTTAAGCAAGATGTTAAACAGATTCATAAAAATGGACAAAATATCAATATTATCCATAGTTCTTTCATGTTTTATAAAATATAGTTACTTTTCTTTTAGAGATCTCTGGTAACATGCAGTGGATTACCACTGTTATTTGAAAATGATACAATAAACATTTGTAATTTTCAGAATCTTAATTTCAAATAAGGTAAATGTCAATAGATAAAACCAAAATATGGGAGTATTCAAAAACATTTAAGAGTACAGAGAAAGTCTTAAAACAAGTGTGAGAACTGGTGAATTAGAGCATTAGAATAGGAAAACAAGTAAAACTATTTTGTTTGCAGAGTCTGAAAAATTATAGAGCATAAATGCTAAAACAAATTAAAGCAACAAAGTAATTCAGTAAACTATCACACACAAGACTTAACATAAGTAAATCAATACTTTCTTATACACAAGCAACAACCTGGTAGACTAGACATAATAATAAAGGAAATAAAATAATAAAAATAAGCAAAAAAAATGCAAAGTTCTTCTAAGGAAAAACTTAAAACCACCTCTAAAAGATATTAAAATAGCATTGAACAAATAGGAAGATGTCCTTGTTCTTGCATCATAATGGGATGATATGGGATGCCATAAAGGGATGCCATTTTTCCCAAGTTGATCTGAAATTTTAGTATTATTCCAAAATAATACCAACAAATGATAATGGAATTACAAAAGTTCATATAGAAAAAATGAATATGCAAACTAGACTAAGAAAAACTGGGGGAGAAACAAACCAGGGAACTCACCCAAGCAAATATTATTTTTTTTAAATCTCTACTGCAAATAGTGCAGTACTGATGAGTAAATAGACTAGAAAACAGAATAGAAATAAGCTCAATAGAATTTCAATAAATAATGGAGGTAACCTCTCAAATTACTGGGACTGAAAGAGACATTACTCAATGATTCTGGGACAAGTGGATAGACATTAGGGAAAAGATAAAAAAAAATCCATCTCATGACACACATAATTCCAAGTGTATTAGAGATCCAAACAAGTATAAACACACACGCACCATGTGCGCGCATGCACATGCACACACACAAAATCCCACAAGTTCTAGAGGAAAATATTTTAGTTTAAACAAGTTATAAAAAAAGATTTATAATTATGACTCAAAATATGGAAGAAAAAAACTGAAAATTTTCACTGCAAAATTAAAACTTCACAACAAAAAAAAAATTGTAATGAGCAAAGTCAAAAGATATATCTAACTGGCAAAAAAAGTTTGCAACATTTCTCTTGGAAACCAAAGTAAACAGGCTTTTGAAGAACACTTAAGAAAATAGTCTAAGGAAAAGATTAAAATTCAAAATTTGAAATATGTTTTCTACTGAATGCATACACCTTTCACACCAGTGTATAGTCAAAAAAATAATAAGTTGAACCATCATAAGTCAGGGACCATCTGTAACAGAAACAAAAGAGGGAACATCACTACAGATTCTGTGAATATTAAAAGGACAATTAAGGACTATATGCTCATAAATTTGACAACTCAGATGAAATGGGCCAATTCCTTAAAAGACACAATCTGCCAAAACTCACACATAAACTAATATACAATCTGAATAGACCTATATCTATTAAAGAAATTGACTCAATAATTCAAGCCAGGCTCAGATGACTTCACTGATGAATTCGATCAACATGCCAATTGTCTATTTCAGAAGATAGAAGAAGAGAGAATACTTTCTAACCAATCTGTGATGCCAACATCACCCTAATACCAAAAACAAAGACATTACGAGAAAAATACAGACCAATAATTCATGAATATACACGTAAAAATTCTCAACCAAATATTAGCAAATCAAATCCAAGAATATATAAAAACAACTATACACCAAAACCAAGTGAGATTTACTCCAGGTGTGTAATGCTGGTTCAACATTCAAAAATCAACTAATGTAATCCATCAAATCACCAAGCTAGAAAAAAAAATCACATGATCATATCAATAGATGAATAAAAAGGATTTGAAAACATCCAATACCCATTCATGATAAAATCTCTCAGTTCACTCGGAATAGAAGGGAATTTCCACAACTTGATAAAGAATATATATAAAAACTCCTACATCTAACATCTTTCTTAAGAGTAAGAAATTAGAAGCTTTCCAGCTAAGATCAAGAACAAGGCAATGATATACCCTCACCACTCCTTTTCGGCAACATACCTGAAGTCCTAGCTAATATAATAAGACAAGAAAAAGAAAAAAAAGCATGAATTGAGAATGAAAAAATAAAATTCTCTTTGTTCATAGATGACAAAATACAGAGAACGTCTAAAAGAAACCACCTTTTGAAAATTCTTGGAACAAATAAGCACTTACATCAAGATTTCAGAAAACAAGGTTAAAATACAAATTATAATCCTTTTCTTATATACCAGTAATGAACAACTGCAATTTGAAATTTAAAAATTAAAACCATTTACATTAGCAACCAATAGAGAAATATTTAGACAACTAAAACTATATGTATAAGAGATATATGAGTCACACCATCTGTATACAACCAGAGAAACAATAGCTGTTCTCCATTTGTGTTCAATGAATCAAAACTAAATAAATACAAATAAAAATAAAAAAGAGATATATGAGGAAAACTGCAAAACTGTGAAGAAAGAAATCAAAGAAAAACTAAGTGAAGAGCCATTTCATGTTCACAAGTAGAAGACTCAATATTGTCAAGTATTTTATATCTATATTTATATCTATATTTTATGGATATAATCAAACTGATTCTAAAGTTTATGTGGGGAGGCTAAAGACAGAATAGCCAACATAAGATGGAAGAAAAATAAAGACAGTAAACTTGACATTATCCAAATTCAAGACTTATTCTAAATCTAAAGTAATCAAGATGGTACAGTATTGACAAAAGAACAGTCTTAACTTCTCTAAAAATCAAAGTCTACAAACTGTATGGGGGTTATGAATCATATTTTTCTCAGAATATATTTTTATAATATTTATATATTTATAATATTTTTGCTTTTTAATTACAGGATTTTAAGAGTCAAAAAATGAAAATATCAATGAGAATATGGAGAAAACTGTAAAATGAAATACAAGTTTTAAAATGAATAACGAACTCACAATATTTTGACTCCATATTCTCAGATTAAAAACCAAAAGAACTATAAACAAATACTGAACTTTAGTAGTAGGTTTACTTATTGTAGTGAAATAGCTGAGTGGTTTTGTTACATCCTAGGATTGAGGATGAGGAAAGCTAGGTTTCTCATTGTCAGAGAAGAGAGTTATGAATGTGGCATGAAGACTAGAATTAATCCTGTGGAAGAACAGGTAACAATATGGACTCATCTGTATGCATACATGTGCATAAAGGCAGAGACAGAAAAGTCAGTAGGATACACATAGATTTCTGGAGAGATCCTAGAATCACACTACCCGAGTAGCAATGAGCACACATAGCCCCAAGATTATTGTTTCTAAATGCCATTCTTCACTCAAAAGAACCAGTCTCCAGGGGAAAATGGCTGAGTTCAGGGCCAAGGTAGAGAAAGCACAAAATGAGTTTATCCATTTGTGCCAGAAAAAGTTCATGGAATAATGGGGACATATCAAAAGGGCACAAAAGGAAGATTAAAGAGAATTCCACTAGAAAAATCTGGGTCAATCTTAGCATCAAACTGCATTATGAGAGTAATGGATTATGTATTGGTTGGACAGAAAGTCCATCAGGGTAGATTAAACTATAGACATTTATTTTTTCACAATTCTAGAGGCTAGACATTTAAGATAAGGTGTTGCAGAGTTGATTTCTTCTGAGGTCTCTCTCCTTGACTTATAGTTAGCCATCTTCTTCCAGTGCCATCAAAAGACCTTCCCTTTGTGCATGGCTGTGCCCTAATCTCTTCTTCTTATAAGGAAATTTGTGATGTAATTCTATCATAGAGTGGAAGAATTTTGGAGGACTAATTATAAAGTGGAAAGAATATAAATTTTAAAAAAAGAAAATGTTTGATGAAAATTACGAGGATCTAAGGAAATTTTTTAAAGAGGGAAAATGTGTTTGATTATATTTGAGGGATAAAAAAAAATCAAGGATGAATCCCAGTACTCTGGCATGAGTGACATATCACTAGTTGACAGAGGTAGTTCAGGAAAAGCTCCAGTTTTAACATTTGGGAGTTATTCTCTAACTATAGGAGATTTAAATATCCAGCAAGAACTGCTAATAGTAGAATAAATGTAACTTGCATTTAGACAGAAAAATAAAGCTTAAGTTAGATTATTTAGATTTCACTGACACAGGTGTGGTGTTTAAAAAGCATATGAATGGATGAGGTTGCCCATGGTGACTATGAATAGAGCAAGTAAAAATAAGCAGAAGATGGGTCCTTCAAAAGAATAATAACCCCTACAGTACAAGCTATAGAAGAGTAGGACAAATGGGCCAAGGAACTGGACACTTTATAGAAGAAGATATACAGGTGATTAACACATATATGAAAAAGTGTTCAATATCTCTAGTAATTAGAGAAATGCAAATTAAATCTACCCTAAGAGTTCATCTTACTCCAATTAGAATGGCTATTATCAAGAACACAATAATAGGTGTTGGCATGGATGGGGGGAAAAGGGTACACTTATACATTGCTGGTGGGGTTAGAAATTGGTGCAACCACTCTGGAAAGCAGTATGGAGATTCCTCAGAAAACTTGGAATGGACCCACATTTTGACCCAGTTATCCTATCCCTCAGTTTACACCCAAAGGACTTAAAATAAGCATACTACAGTAATGCAGCCACATCAATGTTTATAGCAGCTCAATTCACAATAGCTAGACTGTGGGACCAACCTAGATGCCCTTAAATAGATGAATGGATAAAAAAAAACTGTGATATATATACACAATGGAATATTATTCAGCTGTAAATAAGAATAAAATTGCGACATTTGCAGGTAAAGGGATTGAACTGGAGAGTATCATGCTAAGTGAAATAAACCAATCCCAAAAATCCAAAGGCCAAATGTTTTCCCTAATAAGTGGATGATGATACATAATGGGGGTTGAAAGGTCGGGGACAAGGGAAGAAGGGAGGAATTTTGGATTGTGTAGAGGGAAATGAGAGAGAGCAGGAGTTGGGGATATGAAAGATGATGGAATTATGCAGACATCATTACCCTATGTACATGTATGATTACACAAATGTGTGAATATACATCATGTACAACCACAGAAATGAAAAGGTATACCCCATTTGTGTACAATGAATCAAAATGCAGTCTGTAAAAATAAAAAATGAAAAAAAGAAGAGTAAGACACAAAGGAAACTTAAAAGGAACAGGCAGAGAAAAAACTAAGATCTGTTTCATGAAGGAAACTAAAGGTATAGAGTTTCAGGGAAGAACAACAACGTCAGATGCCATAAATATAAGTCCTGAACCAAATCCCTGGAATTGGAAGTGACTTTCCAATTCTGGTTAATCATTGAATGAATAAGGAAAAATGGTAGGGAAAAGAGTGCTACTCTCTCAAGTCACCTGGAGCAAGAAAACAATGAAAAAGTACTTGTAGGGAGACAACAAAACTTAGCTGGTTTTAAGATTGTGTATACTTCCAAAATAAATAAAAGTAGCAGTGGAAAAGAATTAGTGAAAAGAGAGGTGACAGCTAATACAAGAAGGACTAGGAGGGGCCCAGGGGAAAGATGATAAGCTTCAATTTGGGAGGACATAATAGAAAATAAAATAATCCTAACAGTAAAAAAGTTGAAGTTGGATTAATGGCTTGAGAATAAAGAAAAATATTTGAAATGAATGTTGAAAGAAATCAGAGAAGTTAACAGTAGTGAGGACACTACTGAGATTAGAATTCATAAATTTACCTTGCTGTTATTAGATTACTTTCTCCAGTAGCATGAAACTTCCAAAGTATGGAAACTGAAAAGTTCACTTATATGATGGGTACCAAGGATCTCAGAGTGAGTTCAAAGTTCAGTGGGGCAAGAAAGCTGAGGGTACTCATGAAAATGTAGTTCATATAATTAGTTCTATAGATCAGTCTGTGCAGGAAGGAGAGATCATAATGAAGTTAATAATACTGAAAGAAAATGAAAGGACTCAGGAAATACAGTCTGGAGTCAATGGATGACCAAGATAAGAAGTAGCAAAATAGGATAACCTAAGGAGAAAGGGTGAGGGGAGAGAAGGAGAAAAAGGAGGGAGGAAGGAAAGAGATTTCCAGGAGAGTCTGTTTTACAATCCATATTTGTCAAATATGAGATCAGGTGGTACTGGTTTTTTTCCTTTGGAAGTAGAATAATGGTTAACTACAATCTCAAATGTCAGCTCAAAGAAATTGTTCCAACTTTCCACCATGACCTCTCTGATGTTTACTATTCTATGTTAGATATAAATTCTTCACATCATTTATTGAAATATAGTCATCATTTTCAAATGACACAAAGCTTCTGGTGATTTCAACATGAAATTGTCAAAAACAGTAACAGTCTTTTTTTTTCAACTTCAACTGGTACCATTCTAGTATATATATATATATATGAAAACCCTCCTAAGTAAACAGTGATAATTTTGTATCATGCATCTACATGTTTCTTTCATAAATAAAAAATGTTGCAAAATACTTTTAACCTGTTCATTGTTATCAGAACTAGTTGTGTTCAGCATTACTATTTTGATTCGATTTAAAGTCTTAAAATTCAGCCTTATTGTAAAGCAAATATAAATCCCTGTTAAACAGTTTTTCAAAATCTTGTTTTATAGACCAATGCAGTAACTTCAGTTCAACACGAACTTAACTAAAGAGGAACCATGCAATATTGTTCTGAAAGTCTTGCAACATATTTACAAATGCAATGAAGGAAGTAATTTTAGATAACTAACTCAGTATATGTAAATATATGAGAGAAAGGTGTATAGAGTGTGCACACATGCATGTATATGTATGCATGCACGCAAAAGTAGGAAAAGACTCATGTATGTCCCTGTATATTTTCTTAGTTATTCTATTAATTCTTGCATTTTCCACCAGACCCTATGCATCATGGCAATGGCGGCCATATCTCTTGTTCACAGTTGTATCCACAATGCCTTTACAAGAATTTATGAAATAATGAATAACAAGATGGAGATCGGTCTGACAAAAGATGAAACCCCATAAGAGATAAGTAGTTCTAAGTAAAGACTGAGGTTGGAGGATTTTAGTATAGCCAAATTATGCAGGATTTTAAAAGACAAACAAGAAACAAAATGAAAACAATGAAGAAATGTGGACAATAAGGAGTCTTTGGACATCCTTTATCTGGTAAATGATCTTGTGAAATGGCATTTTAAAGAAATGGTATGGATTAACAAAATTAACAAGAGTAGAAAAAAACAGATAACAAGAACATAAGTTGGGAGCAGTCCAAGTGTCAAGTGGTAAGCCTAATTTAGGGTGCTAATTATGGGAGTAGAGAGAAAAGACAATCTCAAAGTAGCATTTCAAATGAAGAAAGAAAAAAATAAACCTTAATACCATTTTCAAATCACTTATAATAATTTGACTTTTTTGGGAGTAAGCCACAAAGTTAAATGAAGAATAAGTATTCAATTCCTAAAATAACTCTTCTCCTCCATGATTAGTTTGCCTCCACTTCTATCTCTAGTACATTAACAGCATGAGGAGACTTGAGCCACTGCAAACTCTATTTTTACTTAATTCCATGATGTCATAAGAGTGCCTTATAAATTGTTGCTAGTTTAACTGCTTTAGTCCTGCTCTGAAAAAAATCACCTAACTAAAGGAAAAGTAAAAAACCACAACCAAGAGAAGTTCACAAAGACAAGTGTTCCCCAATTGCCAGAATACCCCTCTCCTTTATCATCTCCAACTCCTCCTAAGCACAACACAGGCATCTCTTACTAAAAAAACACATTTTGTGATCCCTCCAAATTGGATGAAACATTTCTCTCTATCCTCAAAGATTTATGGGTTCATGAATATCATAGTTTTATTACATTATAATGTAACTATTTATTATAATTATCTGTTGGCCATAGGACTTATCTATACTTTTGAGTTCTCTGAACACAGTGATTCAATTTTACTGTTGTTAGTATCCCTAGTATTTAGCACATCCCTGAAATATACACTAAAAGATCAAGAAATATTGATGATGAATGAACTATTGAATGGACATGATTTAAACATGTAATGCTAGGTATCTGGGAAAGAGCTTGGAAAAAGAGGGGTTTTTTTTTTGCTTGTTTGTTTGTTTTGTGGTGGTGGGGATTGAACCCAGGGCCTTGTGCTTGTGTGGCGAGCACTCTACCAACTGAGCTATATCCCCAACTGTGGAAAAAGAAAAGTTACAAAAAAGTGAAACAGATTTTCCATCACATTACTTTTGAAGTATAAGAAGCTGATTCCATTAATTAATTCTAATCTTACTTGACTTTCCCAAGTTCTATAGGGAGATAGAGTAAAAAACGAACAAAGTATGGATGATTGCTTCTAAACTGTATTTCATGAAGAGTTTTCAGGAGCACCATCAAAGGTGTGGGAGAACCTACACAGATGGAGTGCTAGAAGTTCTTAGAACTTTCTGAGTTAGGGGCTATAAAATACTAGAATGTAATCTCTGCAAGGGTGAGCGCTTCAAACACAGATTTCATAACCACTATTGAATTGCTACAGAAGCTCTTCAGGAATTTCAGAGTTTCTGGATTATAATACCAGTATTGTTCCCTATAGGATTGGGACTTATGAGGCTATTTACAGTACTTTGTACATATGATTCTCTCACATTCTGAGAGGCAGTATCAAAGAGGGGTGATCTAAAATAACTACTTATTACTACTAATTAGCCTAGTAGACAATATGAGTTTGGACAAATGCTTAAGTTCCTCAGTCCTTGTTATGGTTTAGATATTAGATGTTCCCCAAAAGCTCATATGTGAGACAATGCAATAACGTTTAGAGATGAAATGATTGGGTTATGAGAGTCAACCAAATCAGTGCATTAATTCCCTGATAGGGATTTACCAGGTGGTAACTGTAGGTAGATGGGGTATGGCTAGAGGAGGTGGGTCATTGAGGAGATGTCTGTGGAGTATATATTTTGTCCTTGTCAGGTGGAGACTCTCTCTCCATTTCCTGGTGCAATGTTCCCAGCAGCTTTTCTTCTCCACATCCTTCTGCCATCATGTTCTGTCTCACCTCAGGCCCCAAGGAATAGAGTTGGCCATCGATGGACTGAGGCCTTTGAAACCATGCGCCCCCAAATAAACTTTTCCTCCTCTAATTGTTCTTGTCAGGTCTTTTGACTGCAGCAGTGAAAAAGCTGACTAAAACAGTCCTCATTTATAAAATGCAAACAATACTTTGCAAAGTAGTTGTGACAATTTGAAGAAATACACACATGGATATAGATAAAAACAGATATAGATCTTCACAACACCTCATGAAGTAAGTTCTATTATTATCCTTCTACAAATGAGAAAACTTGGGGACAGAGAGGCTAGATAGCATGCTCAAGAAAAAAGTGGTAAAGCTAGGAGTTGAATCTAGGGCCTCATGGAACCAGTCATCTGAAATGTTATGTTAGTTAGGGATTGAAATATCTTATCTCTCTTCAACTTCCCATTCTGGCTGCCTCAGTTTTGTATAAGAATAAACTTTTATGCCTCACATAACCCCTTCAGTCATCTCGAGTTTAGATATCCATGTGAATAATACCACAGAGAGTACCAAATATTGTTGCAGTTGTGGAAACTGATGCCTAGAGGGCAAGGACACTTGCTAAGGTGATACAACTTAAGTAAATTGTGATTTTGAAATCCAAGACCAGGTATCTCCAAACCAAGCTCTCTCAGTCACACAGAGGCTTTTGAAATAATTTTTGGCCATACCCAAGCTTTTAATAAAAGCTTTTATAGACTTCATGTTCATAAAGTATAAATATCAAGCTGCTAGAAAGTTTCAACACAGCCTGGCATGGTGGCACATGATTGTAATCCCAGTGGCTCAGGAGGCTGAGGCAGGAGGATTGGGAGTTCAAAGCCAGCCTCAGCAAAAGAAAGGTGCTAAGCAATTCAGTAAGACCTTGTTTCTAAATAAAGTACAAAACAGGGCTGGAGATGTGCCTCAGTGTTCAAGTACTGCTGATTTGAACCCATGATACCAAAAAAAAAAAAAAAAGTCTCAACACAGTATTCACAATTGACTTCAATAATGTATTATCACCTCTTCATATACAGGCAGTGCATATATATGGGGCTAACCTAAATCATGATAGTTTCACACCAGGGATGGTGGCAGGAGTTTATATTACTGAAGGCAGTGAGTATAACTAGTAAAGCCCCCAAGCCCTTTATATGCATGCTGCCCATAGGCCAGATCTCACTAATTCTTGCATTTTGTAAGTAAAATGAAAACTAAAAAGGCAATGTTTTCTTTTATCTTTGTTAAATTTTATCTTGTTCAATCTAATCCATCTTTCTAGGCTAATAAAATATATTGCCTTATTTCAGGATTTCACAGAATACTTAACATAGTAAGATGCATTCTGACTCACAAAGGGATTAATTAAATTTATTAGAGACAAATGACATTTTCATTTAATACATATAAACTTATTAACATTATTATTTCAAAGTTACTGTCATCTTTCAGAAACAGCTGATTTAGTCATTGTTATATATTTCCTTTCCAGCTTTATCTTCTCTATAAATTGAATAATCACATTCTCTTTATCTGTGTAATCCTTATCTAAATTACAGAAAACTTGTTTGACAGTGCACAGATAAGGACCAACAGAGTTCTTCATCATGTTCCTGGAAGCCTCCCTTTGGTAGTGCTGTCTAGAGGAAATCGCTAATAAAGATGTCCCATATCTGTGCCATCCAATATAGCAGGCATAAGAAATTGTAGCTTCCAAGCATTTGAAATGGGGCTAGTACAGCTAAGAAGCAAAAGTTTTATGCAGTTAATTTAAATTTATATAGTTACATGTTGTGAGTGGTTACTTATGGGACAGTGCAGCAATTAATGAGAAACCATGAATTGGCATTCCAAGTACCAATGCTTGGACCTAATTATGATAACCATTTACCAATGAAGAATCTTAACTCTCCTCAAATTGAGTTTATCCATCCCGACATAAGGTACCATGAAAAACTTTATCCAAGATCATGTATTATAATTACTGTATTTTATTGATCTTTCAAATTAGGAACTAAGTCCAAGAAGTAAATTATAATGGCCTATATAATTTGTTCAGAACCTATTCTGGTATCATCTGATTGGTATTTCCTTCTCATGTTGTTCAAAAATATTTGCAGAATTCATTTCAGAATCTTTCTCAACAACCCACAAATAACTTGTTGTTATAATAATGAACAACTCAGATATCCACACCATCACAGAAAGTTCTACTGGACAACACTGAGCTAGAGCAAGAATCAGTAAAATAAAGGCTGTGGGCCATTCCTGACCTGCACTGTTTTGAATGGCTAGCAAGTTAAGAAAAAGCACATGACAGAGCACATGTAGTTCACAAATCCCAAAATATTCACTACCTAGATATTTATGGGAAAAAATTTATTGACCAATATTAAGAGTAAGACGTATCCTATGCTTCACCTAGCAAAGCCTCTAACAAGATTCACAGGTGAGAGAATTTTGAGATTTAGTCCTGCAAGGTAGAGTGGCTTAGGAAACATCTTGCTCACCAATGGAATACTTCTCAACAACAAAAATAAATTATTTACAGATACCTTAAACAGATAAATCACACAGACATAATGCTCAATAAAAAAGGCAGACACGTAAGAGTGCATACTGTATGATTTCATTTATATAAAATTATAGAAAAACCAAATCTATAGTGATAAAAGTCAGATCAATAGTTGCCTGGCTAGGGTGTGTGAGGAGTTAGATAGATAGATGATAGATAGATGATAGATAAGGAAGGAAGGAAGGAAGGAAGGAAGGAAGGAAGGAAGGAAGGAAGGAAGGAAGGAAG
>JAJEJO010002786.1:226831-258246 GCA_020662805.1 Glaucomys volans
TAATGAAAAGAAAGAAAGAAAGAAAAGAAGAAAGAAAACATATTCTGGAAAGATGAAAATCCCATACATCTTAAATTGTGTAGAGGTAATAAGATGTATATCTTTGTCAATAGTAGTTGATCTTGAAAATGTATTTTATGATACACAAACCAACAAAATCAATTTTAAAAACATTAACATTATTATTATTTGAAAGATACTGTCATCTTTAAAAAACAGCTGATTTAGTCATTTTTACATATTTCCTTTCCAGCTTTATCTTATCTACAAATTGAATAATCACATTCTCTTTATCTGTGTAATCCTTATCTAAATTACAGAAAACTTGTTTGACAGTGCACAGATAAGGACAGACAGAGTTCTTCAATTTTAAAAATCTATCCTAGAATCTCATTAAAAAATGGCAAAGGTATCAATTTACAATATATAGTACTGAAATACTTTCCCTTTTTGAAAGTAAGAACATTGACCTTTCCACACCATTCCAATTCTTCAAAAATTCCTCATAATCCCAACATACAGAATATGATTTATCTAGGTCAGGAAGTAATTCAAAGCAAGTAAGTGTTTATTTATAAACTCTTCAATCTTTCCAGGTATATTGTTTCCTTACCAATATTCACTTTAATTTATTCTATCCCTTTTATCCTGAAAAGTCTTTGAGCAAGAACCCTTGACTGAAATAAAATTTGAAGAATCTGATCAATTAAATCACTATCCCTAAGGGTAAGGCCAAGACACTGATATCTTCTATTTAATTTATAATGAATACCCAGAGCTGAGAACTGGCTTAGAGGACTAGACTTTAAAAACTAAAAGATAGGATCTTAAAAGGCCATAGCAAGAATATTTTATTTTAGAAATGGAGAAACTGAAATATATGACATAGATTTTATTGAGGAACAACTGTTTCTGAACAGTTGCTCCCCTTGTCAATGGTCTAATTTATAGATATATGTGCCTTTTTTCATAATATATTTTGAAGGGATCAAAAATGGCAGGAATAACCCTATGTAGTCTTCATATAAAGCTTATGTTGATAGTAAACAAATGGCTGAAATGGAAGAATTGAAGGAAGATCCAGTCACTGACCCAACTAACTCCATTTGTCCCTCTCTGACTCCCTTTGCCTTTTCAACTTTTTTCCCTGAACCAATTTTTTTATATAGTTACCTTAGATTCCAAAACAAAAGCCTGGATGATTAGCATCTTTATGACAAGTCACCAGAACTACCCCAAGCAATGGTAAATCTTACAGAACAGATCACTCCTTAAGCAGAAACTACCCCACAACTTAACTTAACTATGGCTGCCCCCGCCACCCCACAGAAGCAATCATCTCAATGGGAAATGGAGCACCCCTCAAGTGCTGATGACCTTCACAGAGCTTCACAGAACTAGTCCTGAGATAAAGATCAGCCAGATTGGGGCCTGACAAAGATGACCTATTCTGCCAGCTATGCAAACCCCCAGTCATATAGGCCCCGACCTTTGCCTTTGTTCCCCTTTTCTATAAAATCTAGAAGTTTCCATCAGTCCCTCGAAGACAAATCTTTGATCATGGTGTCCCTTTGTTTATTCTTCTTGGCATGGCAACACTGCTTAAAACTCCTTTTCTGTCCTTCATCAGTGCTAATTTCTTTGATTGGCAAATTGGGATGGGTAACTGAGCATGCTTATTGGGACCACTGGAACTAGTCTTTTGCCCAAAGACTTTGGTACCAGAATAGCTGAGTAAGTTTCTATTACTTTCATGTTACTACTCCTCTTCTGCATGAGGAGTTATCTGGAGATTAAAACAATTTAGAAAAAACACTGGTTTCTCTTACCATAACTCATACCAAAAAGGTATGACTGCATTGACACTGTTGGACTAATTAAAATGATTTATGTCTACTCAGCAAAGTTGCCTAAGAGTCTGTTAGAGGTTCAGGGTCAAATGAAGGAAATTTTTTTTTTTTTTAGAAAATATGTTTTTAATATTTTATCTTCTCTTTGCATTTATAACATAATTCACTTCAACAATCACCGAATCCTTTTCTTCCAATGCCACAAACTGTATTACAAATGAAAGCTGGTACTGCTGCTTATCAAAATATACAAGACAATTGATGTTTTTATATAAAACCACTTTATATGTTAACTTGTTCCCAAAAACCTTTTTTCTTTTTTGATCTGGTTAAAAAAAAAATGTTGTTACAAATATTTACAGCATTTTCTTCTTGTTAGATGAACATTCTTGCAAACTGAAAGAGGGAATTTCATGAACAGACCATATAAAACACAAGACAATGTCAGAGGCTCCTAGCTGTGCTATTTTTTTTTTCTTAAATACAGTACTGAAAATGCACATCAAACCCTTGTCATCCTAATCCACTCTGTTCACATCTGAACTCCTATTTTCTCTAAGTAGTCTATACACCAATAGGAAATACAAAGTAAAGACCGCTCTGCACTGGGTCTTTCAGAAAGGAGCTTGGGGGAAATGCTTCACAGAAGAGTTAAAACCAGAACACTCAGTCTTTGGTCAGAGCAATGAGGTGACATTTTGATGCAAAACTTTGCTTGGTAAGCAATCTTTATAATTAGTCATTTTGGGATGTGGGATGAATTTTTAAACGATCTGGGTGACAATGAATGGTAAAGCAAAAAGGTCAAAGTACGTTTCTTTTTATATGACACCAAAAGTAACTATTTAAATATATGTTATTACAACTACTACATAGATCCAAGAACTGAAAACTACAACCAAAAAAACCTGCTGAGAGCGTTGAGTTAAACTTGCCATAAGCAGCTTTCAATCATGAGTATTATCACCAAGGTCACTGCACCAGACAAATATCCCTGTTCTCTGGAACATATGCCTCTCAGGTTGCAAAAACTAAGGTGACTACCACAAAGATTTAGAGCAGCTCTGTTCTTGAACGGGCACAATGCTCTATAATGAAGATAATGTGGTAAGAAAAAAGTGTAACTGAGACTTCACATTGTTACAATTATTTGCTTGTATGACTAGTTTGTGGGACAACATTCTTTTAAAACTCTGTATTACATTTTTCCTGAAAACCAGAATACTGATACTACATTAATCTCGAACAGGAAGAAAAGGTCATTTAAGACTACTAGGAAATTTTTATTTAAGAATGTGTGATATGCAGAACAATGCCCCAACCCAACCCCCAAAATGCCCACATCTTAATTCCCAGAAACTTTGAATGTTACTTTACATAGTAAAGACAAATTAGGTTGCAAATAGAATTCAGCTATGGTTGCCTACCTTAAAATAGAGATACCATGAACAAGCAGGTGGGAGAGAGTCAGACAGAGAGATGACTATGAAAGAATGATCAAAAAGATGTAAAATTCTGTCCCTGAAGATAAAGACAGGACATAAAAGTCAAGGAATGTAAGTGATTTGTGGAAGTTTTGAAAGACAATAGATTCTTCCCTACAATTGCCAGAAAGGAAAGTGACACCTTGATGTTAGCCCAGTGAGACTTGTGTCAATACTTTTAAGCTACAGAGGCATACAATAATATATTCATGTAGTTTTAAACCATTAAGTGTAGGTATTTGTTAGAGCAGCAATACAACACTGATACAGATTGCTTCTAACATATAATAAAGTAAAACTCTTCATTAAAAATTTGTACTGAAATAAAGGCAATTTGTGCCATCTGAAAAGAAACATGACTGCAAAGATATCTGCACTCCCATATTCACTGCATTATTCACAATAGTCAAGATAGAGAAACAACCTGTCTGCTAACAAATGAATGAATAAGGGGGTGGGGGAGGAAGAGAAGAATAAAAAGAAACAAAACCTCTGAGAAAAATACTAACAATGATATTTAAGATTATGATTTATCCATAGGTTTGGACAACCCCCCTTTTAATTCAAAGCCAGGATTCTTACTGAGCTGATAAAATTTTTAAAAAAGGAAAAAAATTAATAGAAAGATAAAAATGGATCTTAAGCTGATTAAGAAAACAAACTTGTACTGCATCCTTAAGAGAATTAGAAAGACCATTTTAGACTTACATTCAACATTGGTATGTTAATTTGCAGTTAATTTCTTTTAATAAAGTAAATTTTCTAAAAGTTTGTTAGTTTAATGTCAAAATTCATTGTTTATAAAATAATAAAGGAACTCTGAATCTTTTTTTCTTTGCTCATTATTTATTAGTGCATTACATTTGTATATAATGATGGGAGATTTGTTGTTACACATTCATTCATGCACACAATGTAACAATATAATTAGGCCAATATCACTCCCAACACTTCCCCCTACCTTTACCTCCTCCCACCCCAATCCCTTTACTGATTTCCCTTTTTGATTTTCATTAGATCCCCACCCCTTCCACCTTTCTTCTCCTTTTTCCTCTCTAGCTTCCACATAAGAGAAAACACATGATCCTTGACCTTCTGCATTTGACTTATTTTGCTGAACATAATGGTTTTAAGTTCCACCCATTTTCCTGCAAATGATAAAAATTTCATTTTTCTTTACAGCTAAAAAAAAAAAAAAGAAATTCCATATGTATATATACAACATTTTCTTTATTCATTCATCTGCTGATGGACATCTAGGTGGTTCCATAGTTTGGCTATTGTGAATTGTACTGCTACATGGGTATACATGTATCACTATAGTATGATTGTAAGCGCAAAAAGGAAAATGGGAAGCAGATCTCGACAGATTCAGAGAAGCCTTTATTCCTTCGCAGGGTCGGGTGTCATTCGGGTCCACTTTCCGGATGGAAAATGGCCCCATTTGGGTCCACTTTCCTGATGGAAAATGGTCAACAGTTACAAAGGAGATTTTGGCTTTATAGGGTACAATGATGTCATCACTGGGAGCAGACTTGACAGTCTGGAGCTAGTTGAACAGGTTAAAATCTTAATTCAGGAAGGCAGTTGTAAAAAGGTTGAAACTCATTGTCTGGGGAGATAAGAGTCCAGATCCCAGGGATGAGCACTTAAATCTCGCCCATGGGTGTTGGCTGTGCTTCCATTTAGGACATTTAGCCATGGGGGAAGGCCATGGTTTAGGGCCCAGCATTCAGCATCTGCCTCTTTTCCCCCAGGGCCCATTGTTATCAGGAATGCACTGGGAGAGGTTTAATGGTTGACCAGTTTCTTTCCCTGCTTCTCGAGCCACAACGTCCCTTCATTTTACTTGGGGAGTTATTTTATAGGAATATTATTTTCCATAACCCTTCAATGATGACTTTAATTCTTTAGGATAAATACAGAGGAGTGGTATAACTGAATCTTATGGTGGTTCCATGCCTAATCTTTTGAGGAACCTTCATTCTGACTTCCATAGTGGTTGTGCTAATTTATAATCCTACCAACAGTGTAAAAATGTTCCCTTTTCTCTTCATCCTCTCAAGCATTTATTATGTTTGTATTATTGCTGATTGTCCTTCTGACTGGTATGAGATGAAATCTAAGTGTTGTTTTGATTTGCATTTCCTAATTACTAATGATGTTAAATATTTTTTCACGTATTTATATTTCTTCTTTTGAGAATAGTCTGTTTAATTCATTTGCCTATTTATTAATTGGGTTATTTTGGGGGTTTGGTGTTAAGGTTTTTGAGTTCTTCATATATTCTAGATATTAATCCTCTGTCAGAAGAGTAGCTAGCAAAGATTTTCTCCCATTGTATAAACTCTTCACATTCCTAATTGCTTCCCTTGTTGTGCAGAAGCTTTTTCATTTGATGCCATCCCATTTATTAACACTTGACATTATTTCCTGAGCTTTAGTGGTCCTAAATCTGTTGTTGTTGTTTTTTAAGACATGTTTTAATAGATTGTTCTGAGTCAGTGGTTCATAGTTGTAATTTCAGGGACTCGAGAGGCTGAGACACGAAGATCTCAAGATCAAGACCAGTAAATGCAACTTAGCATCCCCAGTACTTTTTAATTTTAATTTTGAGTTAGGGCCTTGCTAAGTTGCTAAGTGGTAGAGTGCTCTTGGGTTCAATCCTCAGTATCACACATACACAAAAAAAGACTGCTCTGAAATTTTTATATTTTATTGGGTAGTACTATTTAAAATCAGATGCTTGCAAATTTAAAAAACCAAATTATTAGTAGTAAGATAGGAAAAACAGAATTAAAGCAAATAAATTAAAGCAGAGACTACAACATTTGGAACATTAGCATTAAGCCTTATCATACAGCATTGCTAAAGTATAGGAACCATGTCCAAACAGAAGTAATCTATTAGCATTATAGAACATCATCTAAATTATTATTATGAGGTTGTATTCACTGAATGTCTGTCTCAGCACACATTCTGTTAAGCATAAGCCTCACAATATTTACTCCTTTTACACAGAAGGAACCTGAGGCTCAGAAATGTTACATGCCTAACCCAGACATCACTGACTCCCACGTCTAAGCATGCTCTTTTCAATTGACAACACAGCAAACATTATATAAAAACTTCTCAGATTTACTTGTTCTTGCATGGACATTCCAGCTCATCAGAAGGAGTCTCAAAACAATTCACAGCTACTAATACAAGGAGAAATTTAACTCTAGATCTGTTGCCCTAAAATCTAGTTTGTATTAGTTAGAGAGAGAGAGAGATTATGTTTCATAAGTAACTGATATCTATGTTGCCTGGTAATTAAACTGATTCACCCAGCATCTTTAATCTCCATCTGAATTTAAATAAGCTTAAATGTATAGGGAAGCTGGGGGTCAGAAAAAAAGAAAAAAAGAGCACTTTTCCTGGTTTCTGAAATGACACCCAGATGATAGGACTAAAACAGATGGCATGTATTGAGGAAAATGTAAAATACCATATGCTTCTGGTTAGGCCTAAATCTTCCTATGCTTTCTAGTTTCCTGGTTCAAACAGTTAAAGAAATACAAAACAGTTTCTTGGAATCTTGAGCAATACTTGTACATTTGTTTCACTCATTTACTTATATATTAATTCATTCATACAATACTCCTTTAGAACTGATACCAAACAGGGGCTGGAGTTGTGGCTCAGTGGTAGTATGCTCGCCTAGCACCTATAAGGCCCTGGGTTTGATCCTCAGCACCACATAAAAAAATAAAGATATTGTGTCCACCTACAACTAAAAAAATATGTATTTTTTAAAAAAAAAAAGAACTGATACCAAACATTACCACACCTCAGGCCCATAAATTTATTCCTCTATTCCAAGCTTTTCACTTTAAAATCCAAGACACTAAGTCTCAGAGACACTAAGAATATTGCTGTAGTCCACAAAGATAACAATGTCAGACCTGAAGTGGAACCCAGATTTTCAAAATTTGGTAAAATTTGCATCATATAGAGTGTATCATACAATAACAAATGACTCAGTCATGGAGAACTAATTAAAGTACAATTGAAAGTCACAAGCAATGGGGGAAAAGGAGAGAGTGCCAGCCTTTTGCTATCTAAGTCTCTGCTCAGGACACAGGCCCAGAAAAACAATGAAGAATAAATTTTGCTGAATTTCCATTTCATGACTGAAACAAGATAACAAAAATGTAGAATTACCTAGAAAATGCTTGATGAGTGTAACTCAGTGGACTTATTCCTTCAACATTTCACAATACTTTTGGAGCGGCAGGAGATAGCCTAAAGCTGAATCCTAGACCCACAATTTCCTAAAGATGAAACTCTGGGCAGGTTACTTAGCTTTGTCTCAGTTTATTCATCCGTAGTATGTGGATGACAATGGTATCTTTCACACAAAATTGTTATGAAAAGTAGATGAAGTAATGCTTGTAAAACCCTTCCTGGCATGTTGTAAGCACTTAATAAACATGAGTCATCATTATACTTATCTGTAAGCACTTAATAAATGTTAGTCATGGTTATACTTATTTGATAATTTTATCAAGTATTTTTCTGGATAGAGCAATAAACAAGACAAAAATACCCTTTCTCATTTTAATCTTAGAAAGAAAAAAGTAGATAGACAAGTCAGTAATACTAATGGCAGGTAGAATAAATGCCTAATGGAAAGTTAAGCAGGTACATATGGGGGAGACTGCTCAGAGTGAATGGTGTTAATGCCCCAGGCAGATTCCTGTCACTAGGTGTCACTCCTACCCTTGCCTATTGTATTGGTGGCTACAGGCCCACAGCTGCCCTTTTCTCTTGAGAACTGCCCTCAACTGAATGGAAGCTGCTTCACCCAGGAGACTGCATTCTGTTATAGCCAATGATTGACTAAGGTACCAAATAGCCAGGTTTCTTGTCTCAACATGGAACTAAGCCCATGATGTGACTGTGTTGTAGACTCCCCCTGCAACCAGGCAGAAGTAAGCTCCCAGATCATTTTAGCTTAGTTTTTCCTCCTAGCCCTATAGTATTTTTCTAATTTCCCTTCTCCCTTCTCTCTCAATAAATGACTTTCACAAGAATACATGACCCCTGCTTCTGGGATCCCTGACCTAAGACATTCTTTTTTAAAGGGAAGTCAAGGAAAGTTCTCTTTGTTGAGGTGATATTTGAACAGAGATCTAAAGAAGAGAGCTTTGTAAAGGTCTGGGGGGAAAAGTATGTTAGACAAAGCAAATGTCCTCAGTCTAGAAAGAATTTGGCTCTTTCAAAGGATAAAATGTCCCAGTAGACCATAAAGAGTCTTTTCAGGTTTTATTTGGAGGATAAAGGGAAAGAAATCCATCTCTTCTCCTATTCTGCACAGGGTAGATATGATCTGATTTGTCTTTTTAATCAATTCCTCTGGTTGATGGGTGAAAAGACTTTACAGAGGGCAAGCAAGTCAGTCAAGCTACCAGGTAGGAATACCACAGAGGGCCACATAAGACACTCTGATGGTTTGGACACTTATGGATTTAACAGTGAAAGCAATGAGAAGTACGTATTCTGAACAGAGAATTCAACAATAGAATTAATATAGGTCATCAGAAACAAGAGTGATGGATAACTCAGGATTTAGGCTATATGCAGGGGAGACACAAAGGTACTGACAGGAAGAAAACTAGGCAAAGGAACAGACTGGGAAAGGGAAAAAAGAAAATCTCCAAATGAAATATTGGCAAAAGCAATCAATTTTTATGTCTTCTTCTAAGTGTTGTTGGTAGTTAGTGATTCTTCTCAATTGCTTTCAGTTTCTATGCATTCTATACTTCCAGGTATTAACATGACAAGCCAGATATCCTGGATCAAGGAAATGACCTTTTATGAATCACAATAATACAATATTTTGCCCCACTGTAACCTTATATTTTAAAAGGCAAAGAGAATGTGAATCCCTATGGAGAATTTTGCTTCTGTGTTCAGAGGCAAAGAAGGGAGTTCCTGACAATATTAGAATGCTTCTAGAAAAGTATCTCTTTTACTGCACAAATCATTCACCCCTTACCAACTAGGAGTATTACATTCAAATCATAGCTTTTCTTTCCATATCTCCCTTAATATCTCCATGATCCTCTCTAATATTTATCTACTTTCTCTACTGATTACAAACCAAAGACAAAGCCATGGTGGTCAGACAGTCTTATTCCCAGAAACTCTAAAATGACTCATCATCATCAAAGCCAGCCCAGTTAGTCACAAGCACGACTCAGAAAACTAAGCTAGATGATGCCTTTACAGGAACTAAACAGACACTTTGCAGAGGAAGAAATACAATCAATCAACAAGTAAATGAAAAAACATTCAACATCTCCTGCAATTAGAGAAATGCAAATCAAAACTACACTGACATTCCATCTTACTCCAGTCAGAATGGCAATCATCAAGAATACAAGCAATAAACATTGGTGAGGATGTGGGGGAAAATGTACACTCATACATTGCTGTTAGGACTGCAAATTGATGCAACCACTCTGTAAAGCAGTATGGAGATTCCTCAGAAAATCTGGAGTGAAACCACCATTTGACCCAGTTATCCCACTCCTAGGTTTATACCCAAAGGAGTTATAATCAGCATGTTACAGTGATGCAGCCACATCTTTGTTTTATAGCAGCTCAATTCATAAGAGCTAAACTATGGAACCAACCTAGGTGCCCTTCAACAGATGAATGGATAAAGAAAATGTGGTACATAAATACAATGGAATGCTACTCAGCGTTAAAGAAGAATGAAATTATGGCATTGGCCGGTAAATGGATGGAACTGCAGAATATCATGCTAAGTAAAACAAGCTAATACCAAAGAACCAAAGGCCGATCGTTTTCTCTGATATGCAGATAATAATTCACAATGCAGGGGAGAGAATAGAGGAATTTTGGAGTAGAAAGTGGGGAATAAAGGGAGGGGAGGCAGTTTGGGGTAGGAATGATAGTAGAATGAATTGGACATTTTTACCTTATGTGCATATATGATTACATAACTGGTGTAACTCTACACCATGTCCAACCAGAAGAATGAGAAGTCATACTCCATTTATGTATGATGGGTCAAAATGCATTCTACTGTCATGAATAATTAGTTAGAACAAATAAAAACATAAAATAAAAACATTTCAAAAGTCTCAAGTAAAAATAGATGCCTTTACAAACAGAATGTATCTTGCTGAGCAAACTAAGCTGACATAAAAAGGGATTTCTACTTCTTTTACTTTTCATTATAAGGTTATTAAAATATAATTTTACTATTCTTTAAAATTTCTGTTAAATAATGGTGACTCCCAAAGTTTTTCCAAATTATCTCCCCTCTTAAGATATGTGTTTCTTTACTTTTCATCATCAGTCCTTCCCTTGGCTCAAATAATTGGAATCTCATACATCTTTTATTAGTTGATTGATTATGCAATAGAAATACAAATGTAGTTGATCAACAATCGCAATGTGAAAGAAAATTAATTTATTTGTAAATAGATCGACATCATTTAAAGCATACGAAGTTAGATTTTCAGAACTTTTTAAAAACCCCCAAACCAGGGTCAAGGAAGCAGAATGACACACGAGCAAGTAAACAACTTTCTATGAAGAAATAATTTCTGATTTTCTGGCATACTCTGTCTCTCCAATAATAAACAGTTACCTAGAAAAATATGGTGACAAGAAGAAGAAACTTTCAAGAAAATGGCCACTACTCATAAATTTGCATCCAAAAAATACCACCACCAGTAGAGACAAATATTTGCTAGCTATTGTATTATCTTCTAAACAAAGAAATATAGAAGTATATCTATACTTCTGAGTATAAAGATCATCCCCATTTATTTAAGGCATGCCAAGCCCACCTATGGTGTAATACTACATCTACTATATGCACAGGAGGGTCAGGAGCCAGGTTTAGCTTCATGGTCAAACATCTCCTCTGACTTCACACAATAGTCATATGATAAGTTTTTCCTCATATGGAATAAAATAGAGAATTAATAATGTAGGGCAAGTTCCTTTGTTCTCTATTAGAAAGGGTTATATATTTGACAGTTACTCCACAAAGGAAAAACTGAAACCTCAAAAGATCATTTAGAAATCAATAAGCTGTGTCCTTGATCAAGAAAAGAGAAGACAATTTTCTATCAATAGCAAAAGATACCTTTTGTATACTTCTTTCTTTGTAATTGGTCAAGTCTCCAATTCATTTGGTAATAGTGGAAATCACAGACCAGCCACAGTGACTGATATCTCCTCCCATCATCTTATAACTGTTGTGATTTTTAACATTATTCAGCATTATTTGCTTTCTTAATGAACCACATACTTCTGAATAAATAGGTATCCTTTGCTGTAAGCAAAGCGAAAATCCTTGGAAAAATAAGTCTAACCAGAATACTGAATTTCACAAAGAATGCTGAACTCTGTCCGTTTTGTCTAAGGAATAAATTTCTTACCATGTTTGGGGTGGGGGGATAAAAAGCAACTCTGTACATGATATTGGACTTATATTTGCATAATTTAAATTAATATCTTTAAAATCAATTCTTTCATCTATTGGCTTCAAATGTTAGAATCTTCTCGTAAGTCATTTTACTAAATGTAGCTCTATTTATTTCCCATTCTCAAATTGTTCACTCCCTTTCTCAGTAATTCTGCCATACAGAAGCTAATATTGAGTGATAAAATGAAAAGCTGGACAGTTGCATTGAAAATCTTAACCAGATCAATGAAATATTATTAATAGTCTACTCATCATGGGCAGATTTTCCAAAGGGAAAGAATAAAAAGAAGTGTTCATTCAAAGTAATCTTAAAAAATTATTTTTAAGATAACAAAGAATAACAAGGTCATCCCAGAGAGACTTTCTGACTTCTAAAGAAAACAGAATTATTAATTTAAATTATTTCTTTAAATGCATCATGGTATGTTAATTTTAGTTGTATAGTATTTACCAATAACTGAGAACATAAAAATGGATAAGACGTAGTCTCATGAAACTCATGGGTATATTTGATACCAGAGTAATGTTGAAGCCACTGTTGCTTCCTCATGATGAAATACAAAAGAAATGTCTGTATGGACTCAATTAATACCTGCTGCTTCTCCTAAACAACTGATATGTATTAATCTACTAAACATTATAAATCAGGTATTGATTGCATTTCTCTCTTACTACACTTCTAAAAAATATACACTTTTGGCCTACATTTAGGATCTCATGACATTGTTTTTTTAAAATTTTATTTATTTTTATTTCTACAGACAGCATCTTGATTGTACACAAATGGGATACAACTTTTTGTTTCTATGGTTGGTTGTACACAGTGTAGATTCACACCATTCGTGTAATCATACATGCACATAGGGTAATGATGTCTGTCTCATTCCACTCTTTCCTTCACCTGCCCCCTCCCTCCCTCCCTGATTTCCCTCTACACAATCCAAAGTCCCTCCATTCTTCTCTTACCCCCCTGCCCCACCCCTGCTATATATTATCATTCACTTATCAGAGAAAACATTTGGTCTTTGGTTTTGGGGGATTGGCTTATTTCACTGAGCATGATATTCTCCAACTCCATCCATTTACCTGCAAATGCCATAATTTTATTCTTCTTTATGGCTGAGTAATAATCCATTGTGTATATATATCACAGTTTCTTTATCCATTCAACAGTTGAAGGGCATCTAGGTTGGTTCCACAATCTAGCTATTGTGAACTGAGCTGCTATAAACATTGATATGGCTGCGTCACTGTAGGATGCTGGTTTTAAGTTCTTTGGGGTATAAACCTAGGAGTGGGATAACTGGGTCAAATGGCAAATTCATTCCAAGTTTTCTGAGGGTTCTTCATACTTCCTTCCAGAGTAACTGCACCAATTTGCAATCCCATCAGCAATGTATGAGTGTACCTTCTTCCCCACACCCTCGCCAATACCTATTATTGCTTGTGTTCTTGATAATAGAATAATATTACCTCACACATCTTATTTTTCCTATTCTTTCTCTTTCTCCTGAACTTTTTCTTTACCTACTGGTTTTATTGAATGTTATCTTGTTCTTTTGTACATATCTTTGTAAGCTGACTTAAATCTGTTTTTTTAACAAGATAGAAATGGCAATTCACAATATAAAAGTTATAGAGATGCAATATTATACCATTTACATTAAAATACAGCTGCATGCAGAAGCCAATGAGCAAATTTAAAAATACTGCATAAAAATGTAGTATTAGAAACTCTCTACTTTCTAATTGTACCAAGTGTTCTCATTAAATTTTTGAGTAATTTGCTTAAATTTTTGTTTTCAATGTATAGTACTTTGGGGCTTCTTGGACCCCAAAAAGAAATATGTTATGTTTGATCCAATTAGAATTTAGGTATAATTACACACTTCAAAAAGCATTTTTCAGGAAAAGTATAATTATTTGGAAGAACTGACATAAACAGAAAATATCCTTAGCACTTAGGTTCAAAGTGGGACAATACATAATATAAATAAATACAAGAAAATGCTGCATTAAATCCCTTGCCTGATATGCTTGAATAACTGATACACATGAACACAAGTCATTTATGACCTGATTGCCTAGCATATTTCTATTTTACATGGAAACAAGCCACAATTTCAGATTATCACTTTATCTGAGTTTGATCTATTTCTTCCTTGGATATTTTCTACTGTTCTTGCCTTTCCTTTTGAAGTCATGCCCTGATAAATTATTTTAAGGTTTTACCATAATACAAATTATCCTCTTTTACTTTTTGAATGGATTCTATAGACTATCAGTATTATTTATACACTGTACATTCTGTAATATCATTATCCAATTTACCTGATATTTTTCATCTTATGTTCTAACCTGTGGAAGCAAATTTCATCAGAATATTCTAAATGGTATTATATAAGAAGATAAGAGTAACAGGAATTCAGTCACATGAGAAAATTAGAATACAGGAAATGGAATTATTTCAAGTGCAGAGTTATGACATGCCTTGGGTATACCAGTAGAAAGAACCATACTCTATCTGAATTTTCTTTTTTTCTTATTCTTTCTGCACTGTATGAGTTTCGTTTTTGCCACAGTATTACCATGTGCTTGCTGTGGAATTGGGACCTCATAGGTTAATCAGTTGTGTGATGATTTTATTGTCAAGGCAATTTAAAAAGTGTTAATTAATGTGGTTCATGGTAATGAAAATTTCTGTGATACAATTACTTATAAAGTGCAGTATGAGCTTATCACTCTATCTTCATATCTTATCTGGGAATTTAAAATCAGTGGTTTTCTAAGGTTATCATCCTCAGGACAGATAACAAAATAAGATGATTTACAAATTCTAATTCTAATTTTCATAATCCTTTCATAAGTACTTTCTTAAAAATAATCACAATCACTCATGAGTAGGCCTTGATCAATTCTTTTTTTATTTGTTCTTTTTAGTTATACATGACAGTAGAATATATTTGACATATCATACATACAAGGAGTATAACTTCCCATTATTGTGGTTGTACATGATATAGAGCTACTGGTTGTATATTCATATATAAATATAGGAATATTATGTCCCATTCATTCTACTGTCTTTCCTATTCCCATCCACTCTCCATTCCCCCCTCCCTGCTCTGTCCAATCCAGTGAACCTCCTTCTTCCCTCCACTCTGCCTACTGTGGGACAGCATCTGCATATCAGAGAGTATTTGGCCTTTCCTTTCTAGGGGTTGGCTTAAATCACTTGGCATGATATTCTCTAGTTCCATCCATTTACCTGAAAATGCCATGATTTTATTCTTCTTTAAGGCTGAGTAATATTCCATTGTGTATATGTACCACATTTTCTTTATCCAATCATTGGTTGAAGGGCACCAAGTACTGTTTCACAGCTTCGCTATTGTGAATTGAGCTAATATAAACATTGATGTATGCTGATTTTGAATCCTTTGGGTATATGCTGAGGAGTAGGATAACTAGGTCAAATGATAATTCCATTCCAAGTTTTCTGAGGAATCTACACACTGCTTTCCAGAGTGGTTGCACTAATCTTCAGTTCCACCAACAATGTATGATTGTAACTTTTTCTCCCATATTCTTGCCAACATTTATTGTTACCTGTATTCTTGATAACTGCCATTCTGACTGAAATGAGATGAAATCTCAGTGTAGTTTTAATTTGAATTTCTCTAATGGTTAGGGATGTTGAACATTTTTTCACATATTTGTTCACTGGTCATATTCCTTCTGCTATTACTATTCATTTCCTTTGGTTTTGGGGGATTGGCTTATTTCACTGAGCATGATATTCTCCAACTCCATCCATTTACCTGCAAATGCCATAATTTTATTGATTTATTGATTATGTTATTTGTTTTTTGGTGTTAAGTTTTTTGAGTTCTTTATATATCCTGGAGATTAATACTATATCTGAGGTGCAGGTGGCAAAGATTTTATCCCATTCTGTAGGCTCTCTCTTCATCTTGATTGTTTCCTTTGCTGTGAAGAAGCTTTTAGTTTGATAACATTCCATTTATTGATTCTTGATTTTACTTTGAGTACTTTAGGAATCTTGTTGAGGAATTTGGATCCTAAGATGACATAATGGAGATTTGGGCCTACTTTTTCTTCTAGTGGGTGCAGGTCTCTGGTCTAATGCCTAGGACCTTGATCCACTTTGAGTTGAGTTTTGTGAATGAGAGATAGGGGTCTAATTTCATTTTGCTACATATGGATTTCCAGTTTTCCCAGCACCAGTTGTTGAAGATATGCTATCTTTTTACTCCAATGTATGTTTATGACACCTTTGTCTAATATGAGATAACAGTATTTATGTGGGTTTGTTTCTGTGTCTTCTATTCTGTACCACTGGTATTCATGCCTGTTTTGGTGCCAATACCATGCCATTGTGTTACTATAGCTCTAGAGTATAATTTAAGGTCTGCTATTGTGATGCCTTCTGCTTCACTCTTCTTGCTAAGGATTGTTTTGGCTATTCTGGGTCTCTTATTTTTCCAAATGAATTTCATGACTGCTTTTGCTATTTCTATGAAGAATATCATTGGAATTTTAATAAGAATTGCATTAAATCTGTATAGCGCTTTTGGTAGTATGGACATTTCAACAATATTAATTCTGCCTATCCAAGAACATGAGAGATCTTTCCATCTTCTAAGGTCTTCTTCAACTTCTTTCTTTAGAGTTCAGTAGTTTTAATTGTAGAGGTCTTATACCACTTTTGTTAGATTGATTCTGAAGTGGTTTTTTTTTTTTGAGGCTATTGTGAATGGGATAGTTTTCCTAATTTCTCTTTCAGTTGATTTATCCTGATGTATAGGAATGTGATTGAATTTGAGGTGTTAATTTTATATCCTGCTACTTTGCTGAATTCATTTATGAGTTCTAGAAGGTTTCTGGTGGAGTTTTTTGGGTGTTCTAAATATAGAATCATATCATTGGCACACAGTGACAGTTTGAGTTCTTTTCCTATTCATATCCCTTCAATTTCTTTCATCTAACTGCTCGAGTTAAGAGTTTCAAGGACTACATTGAATATAAGTGGGGAAAGAGAACATACCTGTTTTTTCCAGTTTTTAGGGGGAATGCTTGCAATTTTTCTCCATTTAGAATGATGTTGGCCTTGTGTTTAGCATACATGGCTTCTACAAATGTTGAGGTATCGTCCAACTACCCCTAGTTTTTCTAGTGTTTTGAACATGAGTGGATGATGCATTTTGTCAGATGCTTTTTCTGCATCTGTTGAGATAATCATGTAATTCCTGTCTTTAAATCTATTGATATGAAGAACTATGTTTATTGATTTCAGTATATCAAACCACTTTGCATCCCTCAGATGAACCCCACTTGATCACGCTGCATTACCTTTTTAGTATGTTTTTGTATGTGATTTGCCAGTATTTCAATAATTTTTTTGCATCTATGTTCACTGATCTAAAGTTTTCTTTCCTTGATGTGTCTTCGTTTGGTTTTAGTATCAGGGTGATACTACATTTTTTTTTAAGTTTTCTTTTTTATTTTGATTCATTGTACACAAGTGGATTACAGCTGTCGTTTCTCTGATTTTACATAAAATAGAGTCACATCATTTGTGTAATCATACATGTACATAGGGTAATGATGTTTGTCTCATTCTGTTATTATTCTTACCCCCCTCCCCGACCCCACCCCCCTTTTTTCCACATGCAATCTGTCCTTCCTCCATTCTTGCCTCCCTCCCGCCCCACATTATGTATCATCATCCACTTATCAGAGAGATCATTCGGCCTTTGGTTTTATGGGATTGGCTAATCTCACTCAGCATGACCATCTCCAATTGCATCCATTTACCTGCAAATGCCATAATTTTATTCTTCTTTATGGCTGAGTAATATTCAATTGTGTATATATACCACAGTTTCTTTATCCGTTCACCTATTGAAGGGCATCTAGGTTGGTTCCACAATCTAGCTATTGTAAATTAAGCAGCTATGAACATTGCTGTGGCTGCATCACTGTAGTATGCTGATTTTAAGTCCTTTGGGTATAGGCCAAGGAGTGGGATAACTGGGTCGAATGGTGGATCCATTCCAAGTTTACTAAGGAATCTCCATACTGCTTTTAATAGAACAAGTTTGGAAGAGATCCTTCCTTTTCAATCTCATGGAATAATTTGAGGACGATTGGTATTAGTTCTTCTTTGAAGGTCTCGTAGAACTTGACCGAGAATCCATATGGTCCTGGGCTTTCATTCAAGGTAGGCTTTTGATGATGTCTTCAATTTCACTGCTTGAAATTGATCTGCTTAAATTTCTATGTCCTTCTGATTCAATGTGGGTAGGTCATATGTCTCTAGAAATTTGTCAATGTCTTCAAGATTTTCTAATTAGAGTAAAAAATTTCAAAAGTTTCTGATTATCATCTGTATTTAAGTACTGTCCATTGTGATATTTCCTTTTTCATCATGAATTTTAGTAATTTGAGTTTTCTCTTTCTCTTCATGAGCTTGTCTAAGGGTATATCAATTTTATTTATTTTTTCAAAGAACCAACTTTTGTCAAGTTTTTTAATTGTTTCTTTTGTTTCAATTTCATTAATTTCAGTTTTGATTTTAATTATTTCCTGTCTTCTACTGTTTTTGATCTTGATTTGTTCTTCTTTTTCAAGGACTTTGAGATGTAATGTTAGGTTATTTATTTGATGATTTTCTATTCTTTTAATGAATGAGTTCAATGCAATGAACTTTCCTATTAGCACTACCTTCTGAGTGTCCCTATATTTTGATATGCTGTATCACTATTCTCCTTTACCTCTAAATATTGCTTTATTTCATCCCTGATTTCTTCTGCTATCAGAAGTCATTCCCTAGCATATTATTTAGTCTCCAGATGTTAGAGTAACTTCTGTTTTTTAATTTTACCATTTATTTCTAATTTTAGTCCATTATGATCTGGTAAAATGCAAGGTATTATCTCTATTTTTTTGTACTTGCTAAGAGCTGCCTTATGGCCTTCTGGTCTATTTTAGAGAAGGATCCATGTGCTGCTGAGTGAAGGTGTATTCAATCATTGATTGATGAAATATTCTATATATGTCTGATAAGTCTACATTATTAATTGTATTTTTTTGTTCTATAGTTTCTGTAATTTTTGTTTGGAAGATTTATCCAATGGTGAGAGAGGTATGTTAAAGTCACCCATATTATTGTGTTGGGATTTATTTGCTTCTTGAAATCAAAGAGTGTTTGAAGTACATAGATACTCCACTGTTTGTGGTATAAATATTTATGATTGTTATACCTTGTTGATATATAATTCCCTTAAGCAGTATAAAATATCCTTTTTAGTCCCTTCCAATTAACTTTAGCTTAAAGTCCACTTTATTATAAGGATAGAAACCCCTGTTTGTTTATGTGATCCATGTGAATCATGTGTTTTTATTCCATCCTTTTACCTTCAGCCTGTGGTGTCTTTGCTTATGAGGTGAGTCTCTTAGAGACAGCATATTTTTGGGTCTTGTTTTTAATCCAATCTGCCAGTCTATGTATTTTGACTGATGAATTTATGCCATTTATATGCAATGTTATTGAGAGATGATTTTTTCTGTAATTTTGACTTTGACTTATTTCTGGTTTTTAATTTGAATTAGTTCCTCCTTTGATTGACTATTCTTCCAGTGTAGTTCCTCCTTTTGCTGGTTTTTACTCCTATTTTTCATTTCTTCTTCATTAAATATCTTTTGAGTATGTTTTGTTGAGCAGGCTTTCCAGTTGTGAATTCTTTTGTCTATCATGGAAGGTTTAATTCCATCATCAATTCTGAAGCTTAATTTTGTTGGGTTAGCATTCTTGGTTTACATTCATTTTCTTTCAGGATTTGGTATATATTATTCCGAGACCTCCTAACTTTGAGGATCTGGGCTGAGAAATCAACTGAAATCCAATTCAGTTTTCCTCTAAAAATGACTTGTCATTCTTCCCTCACAACCTTGTAATTTTGTATATTTGGGGTCCTGTAAGCCTCCTGTGTTTGATTTTCCATGTCATTCTTTAGGCTTGGGAAATTTTCTAATATTATTTCATTGAAAAAAATGTGCATTCCTTTGGTTTGTATCTCTGAGTCTTCCCCTACCCCAAGAAACCTTAAATTTGATCTTTTCAGGTTATTATGTATTTCTTGGAAGTCCTGTATATGATCCCTTCATATCTTTTCTCCATGGTCAACTTTATTTTCAAGATTATATATTTTCTCTTCATTGACTGAAATGCTCTCTTCTAAGTGGTCTAGCCTATTGGTGATGCTTTCCATTGAATTTTAATTTGCTTTACTGATTCCTTCATTTCAAAGATTTCTGCTTGATTTTTTTTTCAAAATCTCTTTCTTTATTGAAATGATCTTTCACTTCCTATATTTTCTCTGACATCATTCCTTACCATTCATCCTTTACCTCACAGATTAGTTTATGTACATTTGAAACTCCTTCTCTGACATGTCTTCCACTGTGGTGGTGGTGGTGGGTTCTGTTACTGAAGTACCTTGGTTTGGGGGAGGTGATTTGTTCCCTTGCTTTTTCATGTTGTTTCTGTGTCTACCCATCTAACAGTATGAATTTGTGGTGGTAGAATTTCTACGCTGTAGATTTATAGTGTCCCTGAAGTTTTCCAGTAACTCACTATTAGGAGGAAGACAAATGATAACAATAACCAATGCAAACAATATATAGCATTAAACCAAACAGTTCCTGCTATGATGTCTACAATGCTGTCACAATAAACAGAAATATTACGATCAGTTATTGCCTACAATAAAAACAGTAAGTTTGCAAAAAGTTTACAATTTTGAATGATGGACAGAGAGAGAATAGAAGTGATGAAGAATGTGAAGATGATTATGAAGGAGGAGAAGAAAAAAATGAACAGTGAAAGAGAGAACAATAGAGATTGGCTGCTAGTAGAAAAAAAAATAGAGAAAGGTTCAAGGGAAACAGGTGAGCCAAAATATATAAAGTAAAAATTTTTTAAGTTAAAAATAAAAAATAAAAGCAAAACTGAAATGTACTAATCTAACTTCCTAGTCCTTGAAAAACTGATCCATGAAAAATAACTCATTTCAAAAATGCTAGAAATGAAAAAAGTAAAAAAAAATATGAATATGTATAAATGTCCATGAACCATTAAGGTCACAATTAAGCAGAAAAAAAGAAACAAGGAAAAAAATAAAAGATTGAAATGAAAAGTTAAATGCTTGTTTCTCTTGATGTTCAAAAGATTCTCAGTTTCCCTTCTCAGCAGTTAGGTGGGGTTTTCTGGAGTATGATGCTTCCTCCACCCTCAGGGTGGGGTTGCTAGGGTGAGAGAGGTAATCTCTCAAGAGGCAGTACTCCTGGAGGTAGGCGCCAAGCTCTTTGCTAAATGCCAACTGGTCTGGAAGTTTTAAATCAGCACACCTCTGGGGCCCAGCAACTGCTGGTCCACACAGGAAGACTGCACCCTAGGGATCTACCCTGGGTTCCACTCATGTGGTAAAGGAGCCAATTCTTAATTCATTATGTCACCTGTGGACCCCACATTTCCTGGTCTTGAGTTCAGTCTTCTATTCAATCTATACCACTCCCACCCTTTTGAATTCCCCACCAGGCTCATCTCTCTCAGATTGTCCTGTAAGCAGCCAGATTGGAGACAGAAGGGGAGAGTCGGATGGGTTTCCACAGCAATTGTCTCCTGTATAAACCTCTCTCCACGTTTGATTTCTTCTGGTCTCTCAGGCACACTCTGTCATTTAATGTGGGTTTGCCAGGCCTGTATTACAGGCCAGACTCAGGTTTGTCAGAAGTTGGCTCCATCAGCTGCCAGTCCCCATGCCACAGCTACACAATGATTCTTTCCTGTCTTCCACAGGCTACCAGGAGAGATGTGGTTTCTTTACTAAGACTATTGAGCAGCATACCTTTCAGTACCTTTCAGTTTTGCTCAGATGTGTCTTTGATCTCTAAACTCTACATACCCAGACACACCTCAGTACTCCTAAAAATGTGGGTTCCTTTAATTTCCTTATCCCTCCACTGTGCTTACTGAAGGACTGCTCTAGCTGATGACTCCGGCAGCAGCTACTGCTGTGATGCAGATTTCTTCTTTATTTTATTATATCCAACCTCCTGAGTCCCCAATCTGCTTTGAGTGTCCAGTACTAAATACCAGTAAAGTCCCTCCACTTTTTTTCTTCAACCCACCTTGCTGAGAAGCTGCCTGTCTACTTTCTTGGATTCATACCACAGAGCTGCCAGAAAAGCAACCTGCTCTATTCCACCACCATGAAACCTCCCATTTGACCAGTTCTTGATGCACACAGAAAATTTGTAATTACTTTTCACTTTGCTGAAATGATTTCTCCCTACTTACTTAGTGAAAACTTATTCATATTTTAAATCCATCCTTTATTAAAATCTGTACTTTCTCAGATATGCCTTCCTATATTAAATATTTATATATTTCAGCATATGTCACAATTACTTATACATAAGTCCCCATACTAAACTATGCACTCATTGTGAAGTAGCAACTATGTCCTCCTCTTCAACTCTGTGACCCCAGTGCCCATCATTGGGTCTGGAGGTAACAGGAGATCAAAAAATGCTCAGAGATTAGTGAATAATGTACCCTTATACAGTGTAGGGGTGAAAATAGACACTCAGAAACAATAAAACATTTCCTAGAGGCCAAATTGCTTTTAAGTCACAGAACATGATAAATAATTGATGTTTTCCTACTCCTGGCCCACTATAGTGCTTCTTACTATATTGACATGTAGGTATCCATCATATAAAGGTAAAGAAAAAAGAATCTAAATAGAGATTCTGTACTTAAAAAGTATATGAAGTTCCATAAGAATTATATTAAACAGAAGGTAAGAGTTCCAAATAGGGTTATGATAATGAATGAACTGTATGTTTAAGATCCAGTCTTTCACAGAATTAACAAAATAAGTCAGTTATTATTGATAAAGTCTGAGCGAAACAAATGTCTTCTACAATCAAATATACTGGTGAATAAACAATGGAGGGAAAGAGCCTTTTAATAGAAAATTTCTATCTGTAAGTATTTAATTTTTCCCTTCTTGAACAAAGATGGATATTTTAACTTTTGATGTGTTCTGTTCTTGGATATATATATAAATGGATATGATATAATTAAATGGCAATCTGAAAATTACCCTCATTTCCACCATTCTAGCTGAACCTATAAATAAATGCTAATCCAAACAATAAATAATTTAAAAATGAATCTCTAGGCTTGGAGCACTGGAAGTATACTTGTATCTGTAATCAAATGTTATTATTAAATAAAAATAGGATAAGAATAGAGTCTTCTCATTCCATATTGAATCAGTCACAAACTATGTAGTTAGCCCTAGATAAGTCATTTAATTCATCTGCTTAAGATTCCTTATTTGTAAAATGAAAAAGCAGGCCTACATGCTCTTCATAATTCTAACTACCCTGATTCATTATCTCTGCATAATTTTATTTAAGAAGCAATAAAGTTTAGTGCTTGAAAACACTTGGGTCCCAACTCCAAATCTACTATTCAGAAGCTGTGTTATCTTTGACAAGTGATTAACCTTATCATATCTAATTTTCTTTATAAATATCACAAAACTTGTTGTATTAGTTAATATGTGAAATGTGCTTAACATGGTGTCTGGTACACAGAATATACCATATATGCTTTAGTTATTATTTTGATATTCCACTTTTCACTAATGGTGCCAAGGCAGATAAAGGAATATAAAAATTGTTGCAATGGGAGTTCCACTTGAGCAAAAATGGATCCAAGAACTTGGTAATTTGTGAATATAATCTAGGAATACATATTTCGAACTTTCATATTCTCTCATTAAAATAGAATGGATAGCCTGAAGATGCAGCTCTTGCTTAGCATGTACAAGGTCAAGGGTTTGATCATCAGCACTACAAAAAGAAACATAATGAGTGGATACTACCAATTTCTAACCCTAAATATAAGGAAAGACAGGTATCTATAAGGAGAAACCAGTTGCAAGCATTTACTTACCTAACACATACTGTTATACACCAGTAAAAATTCAACTATGCTCATCTTTCCTTCCTACCTTTCTTCTTCCCTTTCTTCCTTTTCTTTTTTCTTTTCATGGCACTAAGGACTGAACCCAGGGCCTCATGCATGCTAGGTGAGTCTTCTACCACAGCTATATCCCATAAGTCCATTTTTTTCCACTTTTTTTTTTTTAGACAGTCTCACTAAATTTCAAAGGTTGGTCTCAAACTTGCAATCCTCACACCTCAACCTCCCTAGTAGCTGGGATTACAAGCATATAGTAGGCTAGGACTATAGTTCTGCGGTAAGCACTTGCCTAGCAAGCACAAGGCTGGACTCAATGTCTAGTATAGAAGGAAGGGAGAGAGGGAGGAAGGAAAGAAAGAAACTTAAAATACACATAATGTCAAAAGTCTAAGTGATCGGAAGAGCCAGATTCAGATATTAGAATCATTAGGGAATGTCAGAATTATTAGGAAATCAACTATTACTGATGTGTTAGAGGCTCTACTGGAAAACATAGACAGCATGCAAGAACAGATGGGTAATTTTGGCAAACAGGCAAAACTATAACAAAGAATCTGGGCTAGGAATTTAGCTCAGTGTCAGAGCATTTGCCTAGCATGTGGGAGGCACTGGGTTCAATCCATAGCACCAAATTAAAAAAAATAAACAAACAAAATAAAGGCATACCGTCCATCTACAACTACAAAAAATTAAAAAGAAAGAATCTAATGAGTATGTTACAAAGAAAAGCACAGTAGCAAAAATTAAGAATGACTTTGATAGTCAGTAGACTTGAAAACAGCCAAAGAGAATCAGTGAACTTAAAGATGGGTCAATAAAAGTATACAAACTAATAAAAGATAATGATGAAGGGGGTGTCAAAGCAGAGTACTCAAAATTTGTGAGAGAACAATAAATTTAATGAAAGATACCATACCACTAATCAAACGGTTTATATAACCCAATTAGCATATATATTAAAACAAAACACACATGTGCGTGTGCATGCATGCACATACATACATGTATCTAGGCATATCAGGTTCAAACAGCTGACAACCAAAAAAATAAAAAAATCATGAAGGCTATCTGACAGAAATATTACATAGACCTGAAGAAAAGTGAGAATTATAGTAGACTTTTTAAAGTATTTTTTAGTTGCAGATGTGGACACAATACCTTTATTTTATTTATTTATTTTTATGTAGTGCCAAGGATCAAACCCAGTGCCTCAGATATGCTAGACAAGTGCTCTACCACTGAGCTACAACTCCAGTCCCTGAAGTAGATTTTTAATAATAAGAAACTCTGTAAGTCCAACTACAAGGGACTAAAAAAGGAAGTCAACCTAGAACTTTATAACTAGTGAAATTATCTTTCAGTTATAAAGAAGGAAAACTATTTGTCTCACATAAACCAAAATAACTTTTTGTCAGTATGCCTATACTAACAGAAATGTTAAAAGAATTCTTCAGGCAGAAAGAATACACCAGATAGAAATTTGAGTCTACACACACACACACACACACACACACACACATATGCACACACAAACTAAAATAGGTGGAAATGGAAACAATGGAATAAAATATTATATTAGTTTTTACTTTTAGATGTTCTAGAAGAAAACTGACAATCTCAATTAAAACAACAGCAATGTATTTTATGTTTGTGATATATAGAAAAATGAAATACAACAAAAGCACAAAAATAACATGAAGATGAGAGAAAGGAATTAGAAAATATTATTTATCCTACATGCAAAATAATATATTATTTGAAGGTAGACTCTGAGTAAGATATATAGAATAAACCATTTAGCAATCATTAAAATATTTTAAAGAAAAAGGTGTAAGTGAAAAACCAATACTGGTTTTTCCAATAAAATGGAATTGTAAATAGTAACCAAAGGCTAAGAAGAACACAGGGAAAAAAGAAAAAATTAAGAACAAAAATTCAAATAGAAAATTCATAGCAAGACATTATATTTTAATCCAAACATCACTAACTACAATAAATGTCAATTATTTAAACCTGTGAATTCAAAGAAAGATTGTCAAACTGGTTAAATAGTAAGACTCAAATATATGCTATGCAAAAGAAATTCATTCTAAAAAAAAACAAAGATAGGTTAAAATATAGACATAGAAAAAGATTATTATTATTAAATATTATTCAAACAGAATTCAAACAAAGCTAAAATAGCTATATTAACATCAGAAAAAGTAGACTTCAAAATAAAAAATAATATCAGAGGTACATAATGATAAAGAAAATATTCCCAAGAAGACTAAAAATTCTAAATATATATGCAAATAACAACAGAGCTTCAAAATATGTGAAATAAGAACTTATGGAACTAAAAGAAGGAATAGACAAATCCACAACTGTTAAGTGGTGACTTTTAACACTCCTCACTAAGAAATTGACAGAATAACTAACTATACAGAAAAGAAGTGAGGCTATAACAGATTTGAAAAACACCATCAATTAGTTTGATCCACTTGTAATAGAAAAGTCTTCCCAAGAACAGCAGAGTGTATCTTATGTACAAGTGTTCATGGAATATTTCCTAGGACAGACCATATTTTGGGCCACAAATTTCCTCAATAAATATAAAAGACTATATCCACGCAAAGTATGATTTGTGACCAAAAGAAATTAAACTAGCGATCAAAAACAAACAAATTAGGAACATCCCCAAATATTTAAAATTAAATACATTTATAAATAACCCGTGGGCCAAACCAAGAAGTTTTAAGAGAAATTTAAATATATTTTGAACTAAATAATAATGAAAATACATGTCAATGTACTGGATTCAGCTACAGTAATGCTTAAGGGAAAATTAATACAATTAAGTAACAGTATCAGAAAAGAAGAATATTTTCAACTTATGTAATAAGTATAATTACTACGTAATTATATATATTTCCTTATATCTAACTTATTATATAGTGACTGTCTTTATGGCCAACAGTACTTTTTGCCTTCAAGTCTTTTATCTGACAATACTCTACAGATTGAGTATCTCTAACTTAAAATGCTTGAAACCAGAATGTTTCAAATACTGGATTTTCTTTTTTATTTTTCAGATTTCTGGAATATTACATATGCATAATAAGACATCTTGGGGACGTGACCCAAATGTAAGCATGGATATCATTTATGTTTTATACAAATGTTACACAGAGCCATAAGGTAATTTTATACAATATTTAAAATAACTTTATGCATGAAAGTTTCACGATGGAGCTTTTGAGATATTAGATTTTCAGATTAGAAAAATTCAACTTTACCATCTTTTTAAAAAAATTTTTACAGACTGCATTTTGATTCACTGTACACAAATGGGGTACAACTTTTCATTTTTATGGTTGTGCATGATGTACATTCATACCATTCATGTAGTCATACATGTATATAGGGTAATGATGTCTGTCTCATTCCACCATTTTTCATGCCCCACTCCCTCCCCCTCTCATTTCCCTCTTTGATTTATTTTGTACTTTTCACCTTCCTTGATATCTCTATGCTTCTTTAGAATTGCTAACAGCTTTTCTTTCCTTGTTCCATTTTTCACCTCTGATACATAATTATACACTAGTTTCTTTTTAGTGGATACCCTTAATTGTTACCAAGCATAAATGTCTAAAATCAATTGCCAGCAGTACAGCCTAGTGAAGAGAGGATCATGCATTCAAACCAGATCATCTGAACTCAAATCTGGTCTCACCTGTATTGCTTTTGGTTTTCTCATCTGTAAAATGTATACAACATTACTAATTACAAATTATGATAGTATCATATAATTAGTAATTACATTAATAACTATATTACTATTATTATGTGATTAGTACTTACATTACTAATACCATAAGGTTACTGGGATCCTTAATGTAGGTTAATACACAAATAACAATCAGAACATGGTTGGCATGTCACAAACACTAAATTTATATGTACTAGTAGTATTATCATTTATCCTCCTCCAAAACTATATAAGGAGCTTAGACCTGATCAGCCAGGAGGCTGGTTTATGTACTATTTTATCCATGATTCCAATATGATTTTTTTCCAATGATGTAATTAAAGTTTCACATTTATATAATTGCATAGATTTGTTCACCACTGTTTTAAATATGAATTATCTTTCTGGGATCATTTTCTTTTTTCTGTTTTCAACTTAGAAGTACCTTTATTGAAGGTCTGCTAATGTTAAGCACTCTCAGCTTTTTACATAGTTAATTCTTATCCTTGAAATTTATATTTTCTGAGTATTTGATTCTATAGAAATTTTTTTCCAGTATTTTAAAGATATTAATTTTCTAACTATTATTCCTTTGGATTCTTAGTCATTTTTTTACCTAGGCTACTTTTAATATTTTATCTTTGTTTTTATTATTTTACAGTTTTGCCATGAGATGTTGCCATGTGAATTTCTTTTCATTTATTGTAAATGAGATACACTTGATTTTCTTAGATGAAGCCTTTTTATAATTCATTAGTCCTCGAAAATTCTATGGCATTATTTCTTTGACTATTGCTTCTTCCTCACTCTATTCTGTTAACCTACTAACCTGGCTAGCTATATGCTAGTGTTTCTTATTTAATTCTCCACGTGTCTCAATCTTTCATATTTTTCTACTATTCCTCTATGTTTGAACTCTGCACAACTTCCCTAAATCAATCCTCCAGTTCAACAGTTCTCTCTCTGGGAATAACATATCTGACTTTCAAATTTATTAATCGCATTTGATTTCTATATGTTTATCTTTAAATCTGTGTGCCATATTTATTAATATCTCATTTATTGTTCACTTTTTCCTTTCCATCTTTATATTTTATATATTATGCATATGATATTTCATTGATAATATCAAAATCTGAGGTATCATAAAATCTAAATTTGTTATTATTTCATTAATTTGCTTGGGACATTATGGTTTTATACTATTTGATTAAACTCAGTCTGTGGGAATTCCAAGGTCTTGGGCCATAGGTGCCTTTTTTTTTTTTTAATTTTTTTAGTTGTAGATGGACGCAGGGACAATCTGCACATGCTTTAGTTAGGCACCATAGAGGAGTCTCCAAACAGATTAATTTTAAATTATATTTTTGTTTAAATGTCTCCTACTAAGCAGTTATTTACACTCTTCTAGTTGCAAATTCTCAAGAAAGCTCTTCCCTCTTTGAAACCAAAGTCAATGTCTGAAGGATTTCTTTGTTCAATTTGCCAGCCAAGTGATTTTTTTTTTCCGTAGGCCACTTTACTCTGAAGAGTGCTGAACCATTGAAAGTCCAGACTTAAACCCTTTATGACAGCAACTCCACAGAGTTCCATGCCAGAAAGCCAGTAATCTCCAATACATCTTCATGCTAGCATTGGCTCCCACAGCAGTCCAAGTTCCCAAATTTGATTAGATCTCTGATTTCATTTCCCTATTTTGGGGGGGTGGGGATTTTCTTTGTTTGGGGGATAAACTTTTATATTTTGTTTTACTTTTACAAAGTCAGCTATTCAATTAAAATTCTGGGGGTTTTTATTTGAAATACAATATCCATCATTCTACCAGAAGTATAAGTTTTTATATGGATTTTTATCCCTATGGAGCTAACAGTGCTATCCTATCCATTGCTACTAAAAACCGAGAACTCCTGTTACTTTTTAGCTTTCTCTGCAAAGCCTCAATTAAAATTAATATGAAAATGCTTTTGTAATACTCTGGGTAAAAAAAAAACTCTAGCATATATGTTCACTGCTCTTTTGTTTATGTCCTTACTTTTGTGATAAATCTAATCCTAATTCATTCCACACACCTTTCATTTTCTTGATTTAAAATATCTGGAATTGATTCAGTTGTTTCTTGCTTAGTTTTATTGTAGACAAAGCATTTTTCTTGATTAAAAATCAACTTAACAGCTCCCCAGACTCTGTTTCTAGGAGTACTATTTTTCATGCACAGAATGTGATACCTCTCACATTCAATTCATGGTATCACTCTTGCCTTGTCACTTTCCAGATGTGGTCCAAATATAAGAATTTCAAGTGATCTGCTTGAATTAATATTCCATGTTTCTTGAACTTCCATCTAGATTTTATCACTATAGTATACTGTGAAAAATGGCTGACATTCAAATTTAAAGAAGTTCTCAATTGACTGTTACAGAATCAGGAAGGCAAAAGAACACATTCTTATACCAGTTCCACTGGATATTTTGACCATGTCCAAAAACCATCAACTACACATAATCCAAAAGAAGAAAGAGAAAGCAACTTTTGTTTTTCTAAATCAAAACTGATGGCCAGGTGCAGTGGCACAGGCCTGTAATCCCAGTGACTTGGGAAGCTGAGGCAGGATGATCAGAAATTCAAAGCCAGCCTCAGAAACTTAGCAAGACCCTGTCTAAAAACAAGCCACTTAGTGAGACCCTGTCTCAAAATAAATAAAAATAAAAAAGAGCTGGGGATGTGGCTTGGTAGTTAAGTTACAATCTCTGGTACCAAAAATAAATCAAAACTGAGGAAGAAAGAAAAGTCCAGTGAGCATAACAGCATGTGGTTGGATTCTGAAGCTCAGGATACAGTAATACTACTGTCCACATTTAATCAACAGAATTCACACTGATCAGTGTTATTACAGGGAATGCTAATTAAATGTACCATGCCTTGACACCTCAAACAAAGTGTTACCAAATTCAACCTCAAGCAGCAGGGATCCAATTTCTCTGAAAAGTACAATCTGCACAAAAGCTCACTCAATACAGAAATGTTTTTCTGTTTGCCCAAAACTTAACAATAAATAGAAAAAGAACTGGGGAAATGGTAAGACTATTGAGAATAACAACTCAAAGATGATGTCTCAGCTACAAAACAATTTGTTCTTCAAGTAAATAATTCCATATACCTTTATAATAACAGGCCCCCACAAAAGTCAATGGTATGGGAGTCAGTGGGTTCCTCTACCAGCTCAGCCAACTATTAGGATGGTGATCTTGATCAATTCATAAAACCTAGCTAAGCATCATTTTCTTCACATGTAAAATGACAGAACATAACAACATAATCCAAATTTCCTTCTAATTACTCTTAAGAATTTAAAAAAAATACATAAGTGCTTTGTTACTAGCAGGTCATTATTCATGATGAGTCTTTGGTACAATGTCTGAGTTGAAGCAATAAAATGAATAAAAAGACCTGGAAACATGTAAGAATCAAGCATTCACATCTCAATTTCCCTTTTGAAATCTTCCAAATCTTTCCTTCTGGCACCATGTGAAGAAAGTGTATTTTTAAAAAATTGTAATTAATGTGAAAGTCATTTGTCTCTTCAGTTATTTTATTTGTTAATAAAGAATGGGGGAAGACAAAAAGAGTTTTAAGTTTTCAATGGGAAAAGGTCTAGAAAAGGAAAAGGATTACTATTCAATAAACCAGTGGTTCTCAATGCTTGGGGATATTAGAATTAATCACCTTGGATTCTTTTTTTTTTTTTTTTTTG
>JAJEJO010002786.1:258346-373391 GCA_020662805.1 Glaucomys volans
TTTATTTAGAGACAGGGTCTCACTGAGTTGTTTAGCACCTCACTTTTGCTGAGGCTGACTTTGAACTCGAGATCCTCCTGCCTCAGCCTCTGGGGTCCCTGGGATTACAGGTGTGTGCCACCTCGTCTGGCTCACCTGGGATTCTTATTAAGTCAGGAATTCAGAAAGTTTGGGGGGAGTCTCAAAATATGTATGATTCACAGGCTTTCCAGGCAATTCTGATGAGGGCAGACCTGGATCACACTTTTAGAAATACATTTCTAAACAAAGTTCAAATTACATAATTCCCTATGGAACTGTAAAACAATGCCTATGGGACTGAACTTTCTAGAAGCTTCTTAAGGAGATTTAATAAAAATCCCAGTATACAATCTTTTAATACCAAGAGGCTATGCAGTATTTGAGAATTGAAAATGTTATCAAATTATGAAAATGTATTTTTACCTAAACAAATGGCCCCAACCACTCTTTTCAAACAAGAATAATTTTCTGTAATTCCAACAGTATTCTTTTCCTGAAAGCAACTCCTGTTTCTGCATCACCATAACTCTTAGGACACACAAAATTTAGGGTTTAGGATATGCATGATGAAGAAACTATATTTACAATTGATGGCTTATTTAATTCATTAGAATACAATAAATATGTATTCAAAGAATACAATAAAGATGTTTGTTTCATTTTTGTAACATTTGATAATGATTAAAATATTTGATAATATCTCATCAGTAACTAACAGTTACATGGCTTTGATGGTTAGTGGCGTCAAGCAAAGTTAGTTTTAATACTTCTGCATTAATGGGTTTTGAGATATATCAAGTGAGTCACATCACTACTCAAAAATATATATTCACCAACCCTGATTATTTTTCAGCTGTCACCAATTTTCTCATGATAGTCTGTGTATTTAATACTGAGAAATTGTTTTACAATCTACCTCAAACCAACCCTGTTAGTGCCTAATTAACACCTACTGAGGGAGGAGGAAGGACATATAAATTAATCTTCACATTAAATTATTTCTTCAATAGAGCTCTCTTATGTTCCTTTTATATCATTACTATTTGAAGATATAAAGATTTGCTTACTTTAGAAGCAAGCCTATTTTATTCTTCACCTGTTACATAGAATGTGATTCGACCACATGAATTAATAAACTATCTTGGTCAAACACAAGTTTGTGTTTTTTCTGACAGTAGAAGAAAAATGACTATCTCTTTAAAAAAAAGTGTTTACAAAGAATTGAGCAATGAAATCAAAACAATATTAGGTATGTAAATAACTTTACTAAAAATGTGGGCAGTAAAGGCTGCATAGCTGGACCAGGTAAAAAGAAAAATACCCCAATTATAAAAGGACAATCACAGAAGAAACTGTGTGTACTTTCAACTTGCTTCTTTTTCTAAACCACACAAAAAAGAGAAAAATCATGTCACACAAAGAGCCTTTTCTTCACTGTATAAAGAAGGCATGAGAGAGAGTGGATTGGGAAGGAAATGTTTTCTCTCTAATAACTTAAAAACTATAGCAGACCTATTAACCCAGACTTCTTTAAATACTTCAGTTGTAATAGGTGTGAATTACCTGAAAAGTCTTTTCATCTCAAAAATATTTTTAAAGTAAGGCAAATGCTATCCTCTACATATAATAGGAAAATAGGACCAAAAATCTTGCTTAATATATATGGGGAAAAAGTTACAGTAACAATTAAGAAAGTCCTAGAATATTCTTAGGATGAATATTTAAATGTAACCCATTTTTCAAGTAAACAACTTCTCCCTCAGTGAAAATGACAAAACTCTAGTTAGACTGCAAAATGTACAATGTTGTCATTCTTTGAGAGACTGCTATTGACAATGAGGTTGCCAATGCTGGAGGTATGACTAGAATGGTGCCAATGATTATATTCCATACAGCAAACTCCAGAGGATAAGGAAGGACAGGTGATATAAGAGGTAAAACTCCAAGAACCACAAATCAATTACAGTTTTTGTAAGCAGTGACATAAAAAAGTATGGAAGACAGGCGCTGTGGCACATGCCTGTAATCCCAGTGGCTCTGGAGGCTGAGGTAGGAGGATCATAAGTTCAAAGCCAGCCTCAACAAAAGCAAGGTACCAAGCAACTTAGTGAGACCCTATCTCTAAACAAAATACAAAATAGGGCTGGGGTTGTGGCTCAGTGGTCAAGTGCCCCTGAGTTCAATCCCCAGTACCAAAAAAAAAAAAAAAATCTCGGGTATGGGATGATAATTATGTTGGGATCAGAACATCTGAATTATAGTCCCAGTTTTTGTTTATGGGGTTTTTGTTTTGGGCAGCGGGGCGGGGGGTAGGGTTGTTTGTGTGTGCGTGTGTGTTACAGGGAATTGAATCAGAAGCATTCTGCCATCCATACATAAGTTATATCCCCAGTCCTTTTCTCTATTTTTTTTAAATTTTAAGACAGTGTCTTGTTAAATTGCTGAGGCTGGCCTCAAACTTGTAATCCTCCTGCCTTAGTCATCCAAGTACCTAGTATTACAGGCATGTGCCACTGCACCCAGTGTTCTCTAGCTTTTATGATCAAAATCCCATGAAATAATGATGTGATGTTGACATATGTATGTACCTCACGTATAATTCTAGGAGTGCAGACTTGGTTCAAAGCAGTCCTAGATAAAAATTTAAAAGACTAACTATCACATCCCTGGATAACATTTTTCTCTTGCTGCAACTGAAAGGAACATTTGCTGTTTCTATTTCTTTGCCTTACAAGCAGCCAACATTTTTCCTCCAAATTAGGCTTCCCCTCCCCGCCCAATCTCTGATTGCTGTGTTTATCCTAGTATATTTTGACTGTTTCTATTTCCATTCCATTTTGTACAGGACCAACTTCTGTCTTGATGAATGAATATCCTGAGAGAAATAATCCAATTTTATAAACATTCTAAGAAGGTAATTTCCTGCTCAAAATAGAAAGCTGACATTTCTGTCTTTCTATAGTTATAGATTGACTTAAACATGAAAGCATGTAAATAAGAGTTGGAGTTTTGAGCAAGGGTAAAGAAAAATGGGCCAGAGAGAGGAGGGTAAAGAAGGATTAAAAAAGCAGAGGCGGGAAGATAGAAAATATGGAAAGTAAATAATCAACCAGAGCAAAGAGTACATTATATAGTCTCTATTACCTGAATAAGCTTCAATCAAAATTTCTCTTTAATAAAAAACTGGCAAAGAATTATAAAAGCAAATAACCAAACGATATGTTCCCATATATAAAATGTTTAGCAAGAATTTTTAAAGTTCAAGTCTGAATGAGTTTAACTATTTGAAAGCATTACTAAATTACATTAATATCAATGGACTAAAGGTCTATATTATGCTAAAGCTCAGTAATGTTTCTTTGACCTGAAAATGAGATGCCTTCATTTACCAATGTTGATCTGAATTTTAAACATCTACCCTAAGTCCTCTGATGGCAAAAAGGATATAAGCTGGTTTAAAATGACTCAGGAAGAATTCATAATCACCAAAGAACCAATCAAAGGCACTACTGAGCATTTTTGTCCACAAAGAAACTTATTATGATAATGTAATATTGTGTTTCTAACTTACATACTCAAATAGACCTGTGCACAGACAACATTTAAAAGTCCTTAATACCTGCTGCCACATTCTAACCCATTAAATTTACCTGCCATATGATAAATGTGTGGTAAGAGTGGATAGAATAGCATATGTCCCTCACCACTTACAGAAACACAACTTGAAAGAGACAATCCTTTGGACATCAAGCAGTATGTAAATAATATGGTTTCCTGTAATATCATTCTTGCATTCATTCAGTATTCAAATTACTGCAATGTTAGCATTGTACTAGGAATTAAAAATTGGAGGTAAAACAAACATTCATAGTTTTAAGTATAATGGAAAAAGGAGACATAAATGAAATCACCATATAAATAAATACATGATTAGAAACTATTGTAAGTGCTATGACAAAACAGTATAGGATGCCATGAAAACAAGTAATGTAACAGGGAAATCAAACCTAGATTGAAGCCAGAATAAGCTTCTCTAAGGAAATCTTACTTGAGCAGATTACTGAAGAAGAGAATGAATTAACTACATAAAAACTGGAGAAAGAGAGATCCAAGTAGTTAACTGGGCACATAAGTGTCCCAAAGTAGAAAGGGGCATGGGACACTGGAGGAATTAAAAGAAAATCAAGCCATTGTCACTAGCACAAGAATATGTAAGAGAAGGGAATGAATATGTAACATGGGGTCATGTAAGCACTGGAAGGATCTTATCTCATGTACCTAAAGAATACAGTACACAGATGATGGACAGTGAGAATTCAGTAGCAGATATATTAGAAGCAAACAAGGAAAGTTCCCACAGCATAGGAGGGATCCCAAGAGGGTACCATTGGTGGCTTTCTGTCTAGGGGTTTTTATACTGTTTTGATAAAGAACCAACCTTTCATTGGGGCATCTCCCTTGGTAGTTCTCTTTCTCTGACTTAGTTAAAAAGAAATTAAAATGTCTTATGTGCTCGTTATGGGATTATCTAATGTGCTTGTTAACCTGAGTTTATCCTATACTTATTCCTTAAAATAAAAGAATTGCTTGGGTTCAAAACAACTTCTTGGGGGCTGGGGATATAGCTCAGTTGGTATAGCTCAGTGCTTGCCTGTCAAGCACAAGGCCCTGGGTTCAATACCTGGCACCACACACACACACACACACACACACACAAAAAAAAAAAAAAAAAAAAACTTGTTGGGGTTGATTAATGTCAGGGTAGTCAAGGGAAGCTTGGGGAACAATAGAATATATGAGCATCCAAGCATGAGTAAGGTCTTCCAGTTAGGCAGCCAAAAACAAAAGAAACAAGCTTTAGCCTAGGGTTTAAATCTGAAGTGGTGGTCCACCTCAAAGACAGAGGAGTGGTCAGGGCCAGAGCATGCAGAACCTTGTAGGTTAAGATAAGAACTTAGGACTTTATCCTAAAGGCAGTGGTACAGATTAAAAAAAAACAAAAACAAAAAAACTAAGCATATCGATCAGTTAACTGCAGTGAAAGGAACAGAGCAGAGAAGACAACAATGAATGTGAAAAGACCTATTAGAAAATTGAGTTTGGGTTAGTTTGAACTGAGGTATGGTTAAACAGAAATTGAAAGCAAGAACCAGGTGTGGTGGCATACACCTAGAATCCCAGCTACTCAGGAGGTTAACGCAGGAAGATCGTAAGTTAGAGGATGGCCTGAGCACCTTAGTGAGAACCTGTCTCTAAAACTTCAAAAAGAAAAGGACAAAGGGCATAGCTTAATAGTAGAGTGCTTGCCTACCATGTGTGAGAACATGGGTTCAATTTCCAATATCACAAAAAAGAAAATCAGACACAAATATTTATAAGATAAAATCAATAGGACTTGCATAATATGATAGGGAAGGAGATGAAAAGACAACTTGTAGATTTTTAGCTTGTGTGAATGGAAGATGGTGTCATTCACTGGGATACGGAGCATGGAGGAGAGCTAGGTTGGAGCTGAGTGTCATTCAAAAGATCAGAGTAGACTGTGTTGGGTCTGGAGTGCCTGAGGGAATCCAAAAGTAGATCATTTGTAGGCACAAACCACTTGCTTTGTTGCCTGGCTTTCTCATATCTCCTCCTCATCATACATTTCAAGCATGCCTTTCAGGAATTCCAAATTCTTCTCACTTTATTCTCTAGAAAATTCCAAGAATACCAGCACTACTTCCAAATTCAGTTCCAAGTTTTCCCCTGCAAATAGGAGAAAAAGAAGCCACTTGGGTGAACTGAAGACTACGTATTCTTCAGTAACACAAATAATATATGGTGTTCCTCAGGCAGAATAACCTTCCTGGAAAGGCTCATATGATTTTACATAACAATTCTTCCCTCTTACTGTAAGTATGTAACAATGGGTGATGAAATTACCTTTTTGAAGCTACAATGAGATATCTGCTATATATTACTTTACACCCTGATGAAGATTCTGTCTATAAAGTCAATAGCAATCAGCAATGCAAAGAGGTACAAAGCTCTAAGTCTTTGTCCTTGAACAGCAGAACTACTTCTTTCTTCATCAGATGTGACAAAAATAACTTGAATTCTCAACGTAAAAGTTCAAAAGTCTGGACTTTCAGATTATAGAATTTGAGGCTCTAATTCAGCTTTAAGATACTTAACACCGGGCGTGGTGGCGCACGCCTGTAATCCCAGCAGCTCGGGAGGCTGAGGCAGGAAGATCACGAGTTCAAAGCCAGCCTCAGCAACTTAGTGAGGCCCTAAGCAACTCAGTGAGACCCTGTCTCTAAATAAAATACAAAATAGGGCTGGGAATGTGGCTCAGTGGTAGAGTGCCCCTGAGTTCAATCCCCGGTTCCAAAAAAAAAAAAAAAAGATACTTAATGAGAGAAATGATAGTTTCCATTAGCATACTAAAACTAAAAAACATGAATGTTACCATAAATAAAATACAATAAAGAACATATAAACACTTCTGATTATCAGGACCTCACTGCATTGGTAAAAATATCCTCATCAATTTGTGACAGAGCCTGGAAACATCAGATTTGTTCTCCCCTTTTCTGGAAAAACAGTTGCAATTTCATTGCACAGTTGTACTAACGACTAAGTAACTTGCCTCAGGTAAAGTTTACAGGAATGGTCCATAGTAAGTGTTTGATATTGTTAGTTAATGTTGTTATTGTATTAAGGAAAATAAATCAAAATGATGATGTGCTAAATGTCCCATAGCTAGTAAAAGTGCAACTGGAATTTAAACCATGGTTTTATCCTTTTGTCCTAAGACATAATAAAAACCGAAACATGGCCAAGGGTGGAAGGGAGATGGGACTGGAAAATCACAGGCTTTTCAGTCATGTATGTAAATAACACACCATTTTCAATATTTTTCAGGCTTTTTTATCATTCTATTCCTATGATGTAAAAACATTTTATGGAAAAAGAACATAAAATAGAACTTTTCACAAACTCTGCTTCCTAGGATAATACTATCTTATCATATGTTAACTTACTCTTAAATATTTGAATATATATTTCAAATCTAAATAGATCAAAATCCAACCTCATGTTTTCCATTTTCCACATAAACCATCTGCTCTATTCAAACCAAAATGGATCTATCAATTAACTGTTGTTAGTTATCAGAAATCTACTGGGTTTCTGTGTGTGTGCTGGAGATAGAACCTAGGGCCTTGTTCATGCGAAACATACAGTCTACCACTGAGATACACTCCCAGCCCCATGGCTCTATTGATTCGTTTTTTAAATAAATGTCAAACATGTACCAGATTCAATGACAGGGAATCTAGACGTTAAGAGATATAGAAAAAGAAAATTTATCCTATTTTATAGGTAAATAAAATGAAACAAGAAGAATGTGCAATTTGCTTAAAGTCACAAGTTATTGCTTAAGCAGGTTATTGGCAAAAGCTTATAATAAAGTCTATGTTTTTTGAATCACGTCTTAGAGAACATCAAAAATAAATAACACAGGAGCGTATGCTTCATCTTAATATTCAGGAAGTTCCTAACACAGCTTTTATATAGTATTGGTTCTTTTGAAAAGAATTTACTGAATAGCAATGACATTTCATTGACCTTATTTGATGCTCATATGAAGGCCAAGATGGCATAATGGCTACAACATGACTAATCTATTCTTCTATATTTTACCCCATCTTCTGATTCCATTTCCATGGGGATTATAGAAGCTAACAGAAAAATAGGAACTACTGTGGTTGCACTTTAGAAGTAAGGGCAGAACTGAAAGGAAAACTTTCTATATAGAACATACCTCGAAGTCTCTTGCTTTCTACCACCAGTATTTTTCAATGCCTTTCATTGAGAATTCTCATTCAGAGATTTTAGAGGGAGATCCAGCTGCACTGAGGCAGAATTTGCACAGAGTAAAATTCACAACTTTTGCAAATATAATTCAATGAGTTTTGTAGTCATAGATCTCATTTATGATCTAACCTAATCCAGGAAAATGTTCCCTTGAAAAATGCACATATAAACAATATTTCATATGAAACTGCAAAGACCTTCCAGATATCCTAACACTTACTCAGGTATAGAGATAGATCATCAGTTAAGAACTCTTCATCAAAAACTAGCAAAGCATTCAAGGAATCATATTCATATAAACATTCTTTTCAGGTTGAATGGCTGATATCCTATTCAGAAAATTGGAACGTGAAATACCAAGTGTTGATGTATATCAGAGTACATAAACAGGACATACTTGCTACATGCATTCCACTTAAGATTACTGCCTACAAAAGAATAAAATAAGACAAAATTCATGCTTTGGTAGCATCAGTAATTTTCAGTGCTCTACACAATTCAAACATGTACAAACTGTAAATTATAGTAAATATTTCTATTTATAGAAGGCACGGGATAATGAAATTGAGAGAAATCAATTAAGAAAAACCAATTTGTTTAATACCCACCTTTTTGCATAATTCTGCGCTTCAACTAATTCAAATTATATTTATTAGTACTTCCTTGGGCAAAGTATGTTGGATATTTTGGGGAGACACAAAAAAATAATTCTCCACTCATTTTCAAAAAGTTGTAATAAAGAATTTGGGCCTATCATTAAACATGTAAAATATAAGACATTACTACTACATGAAACAACACTGGGTTTAATCACAGTGCTACAATAAAGGACAGGTTTTGCCAGGAAGAAGTTTGTCAAGTTAAAAGGCACATTTATAGAAAGTAAGAATATGATGAGGTTACAAACTTCTTTATAAACAGTTCCAAAAAGTTCCACGAAATCATAACTAATCTTTACAAATATTTTAGATATCATTTGTTTATGATTGTTTTTAAGACCCTGACTGTTATTTCATGTAATCACTTTTGCTTCCATGCTATAATTATAAAATTCAGGTCTACAAAAGAGGTTTTAGCTACATTTGATTGAAATTTAAAGAAGAATAACAAGTACAAAGACTAAAATCAGAAGAGAAGTAACACCTCTCTTAAGTGTACTTTCTTAAATAGCCAAATGAAAGGTAATGGCAATTGTAATTTCATCTGAGTAAATAAAGTAACATAGAGTAAAATTAAGATATGACAATCAGTGAATATGAATTAAAGACTTTGAAGGAGATGCCAGATTAAAATTTTCACTACCATCTTCAGAGACAAAAAAAAAATTCATCAATAACATAATTCTTTCTAGGATCATTCTTGCACTCATTATCCAAAAAGATTTATGAGATTGTGATCTATTCACAGCATTTTCTAAAATATTTTATTCACTTATTCAACACATATTTACTGAGAGCAGCTATTACTTATAGTTTATCTGCAAGGATATATGCTACCCTTGTCTTTTACCTCTATAACAAGAAAAGAAATAAGGCACTCTGGAAGATAATATATAAAGAAGACAATTAAAACCACATTCTATTTGTGTGAAATAGTCAATCCCAATTAGTTTTATTTCCATTAAAGTGAATCTAATTCCATTATAAAACAAAATTCAGTGATCAGATTATGGAATTGCCAAAAAAAAAGTACTCCAGATCACTTCATCCCTTCTGCTCTTTAGATCCACTTGAACTTCTTGGCCCTTGCACAAGGATTATTCATTCCACCTTCTGAATGTTGGACCAAAAAAAGTCGAAGTGCAAAACAACTATCTATCAAATAATTGTACTTAATCACACAAATTAAAGACCTGAGATGATTGTTTTGAAGGAAAGAAACCCAGTTCTATGAAAACCTCCCCACAAAGAAACTTAATGGTTGAGAGCAAGATTCCTAAGTGTGAAGAGTGACCTGAGACCTAAAGACTCAGTGGGATCAACCAGGAGAACCACAGGAGGTTGGAAGGATGGGGAGTGAAGAAAAAGTTTCACCAAAGAAAGAACACGCCTTCAGAAGTCCAGTAGTCTAAATCAGAAAAAAGGAAGAGAACTGTGTTGTCACACCAATCCAAAATGTTGATCTTAATCCAATCAGCAATGTAAAGCCACTGAAACATTTTAAGCAGAGGGATGATGACGTAAGTTTTTCATTTTAAAAATATCATTTAAGGGCTAGGTTTGTGGCTTGGCAGTGCACTCACCTAGCACGTGTGAGGCCCTGGGTTCGATCCTCAGCACCATATAAAAATAAAATGAAGGTATTGTGTCCACCTACAACTTATAATATATATTATATTTATATTTACATTTATACATATATTACAAATATATATAAATATATGTATAAATATCATTTAAGCATCCAAGTGGAAACTAGATTATTGGAGAACAACAACAAAAAGATGAACAAAACCAGAAAGGATAGTTTTGCTTTCAGAGCCTAACACTCTGCCAGACAGTTCCATCTAGGATCATATTCCACAGGAAACCAGTTTTACAACCTGCCCCTTCTCATTTGCAGCCACGTGAAAGTTCTTTCATTTTCTCAATGCCCTGCAGTGTGCTTTCTACAATCAACTTATCAGAGCTAGGTGCTTATAGATCAGTGAAATACACCATCACTCCCACTCATGATGTAGGTCATTATTTTAAGAGAGGGGAAATACCTTAATTAGTAGTTTGCTATATTAAAATAGGTTGGCTTAAGCAACATTTTGAAAATTCATCCTGAAATCTCAGTGGATCTATACAACAAAAAATATTATGTGCTCAACTTAAGTTGGACTCTGCTCTACATAGTCACTTAGGGATATAGGATATCAGCATGCCTCCTTGAAAATTCACTATCTGAAACACATGACATTATTGCTTACTGCAACAGAGAAGGGTGTAATGTTTTCCACCACAATAAAATACTTCGGTTCAGAAATAATACATATTGTATCTGTTCAGAGACCATTGTCCATTGATCAAAACCAGCCACATGGCCCAGCCCACAGGTAAAGGGCTTAGAAAGTACAATCTGCTGTGGCTTGGAAAGGAAGGAGAACTAGATACTAGGAAATATTAATAAAGTCTAACATACACTAAGAAATTCCTTTTTATTCTCATAAGAATCCCATACTTTATAATATTCTGTCTACCATAAAAACAAAACAGCTAACAAAAAAAAATGTCTGCATTTAAGTATAATTCATTTCACTGAGATTCACTGACCAGTTGATATATACCTAGCCAAAAGTAAAGAAATGTGCTGAGTAAACTGTGCAGTCTTACTTATTTTGGTTAACATACCATCTTGGCTAGCCTTCTTGAAATATTAAAAACAGGCTGCAAACTCTCAATTCTACTTTCAAGCAAGCAAGACCTTTACAGTCTCCAGTGCTTCTGATACCTGTTAGGTATCATTGTGACAAGTTTGAAGAATATTGTTATAATTTGGATGTGAGATATCCCCCAAAAGCTCACATGTGATACAATGCAAGAAGGTTGAGAGGAGAAATGATTGGGTTGTGAGAGTCTTAACCCAAAAATCAGTGAATTAATCCCCTGATAGGGATTAACTGTGGAGTAATTGAAGGGGTAGCGTGCGGCTGGAGGAAGTAGGAATTGGGAGCATGACTTTGAGGTATATATTTTATTATCTGAAGAGTGAAGTGTTTTTCTCCCCCTCCCCCATCTTCTTCCCCTCCCCCTCCCTCTCTCTTCGCTTCTTAATCATGTGAACTGCTTCCCTCACAACTCTCTTTCTCTCCATGATATTCAGCCTCACCTTGAGCCCCAAGGAATGGAGCCAGCCTTCTATGAACTAAGACCTTTGAAACCATGAGCCCTCAAATAAACTCTTCCTTCTCTACAATTGTTCTAGTCAAATCTTTTAGTCACAGCAGCAAAAAAGGTGACCAAAACAGAAATTGACTTGAGCTAGGCATGGTGGTGCATGCCTGCAATCCCAGCAACTCAGGAGGCTGAGAAAGGAGGATTGCAAGTTCAAGCCTAGTCTCAGCAACTTAGTGAGACCCTAAGCAATTTAGTGAGACCCTGTCTCAAAAAAAAATTTTTTAAAGATGAATGTCTTGGTATATGAAGAATCTGCATGATACTGTCAGCAAAGGTAATCAAAATGAAGAAACACTATGATAACAACTTAGCAATCTGTATCTAAGTCTTCTTATTCCGGTTCTCTTTGCTGTGTAACAAACCATTTCTAAGCTTACGGGCTTAAAACAACAATTTCTATTACCTTACAGTTGTTGGTATGCATTAGTTTCACCTAAGTAGCTCTTACTTGGGTTCTTTAATGCAGTGAGTTGACAACAGGGCCTAGAGTCATTTGATGGCCTGACTGGTCTGGACCACAAAAATATTTCTTTATTCGCACATGTGGCATTTCAACTGGAACAACTAGAACAGCTCTGGACTGATAAATTCACCCTCTTGCCACATGACCTTTTTTTTTTTTTTTTTTTTTTCCGGAACCAGGGATTGAACTCAGGGACACTCAGCCACTGAGCCACATCCCCAGCCCTATTTTGTATTTTATTTAGAGACAGGGTCTCACTGAGTTGCTTAGGGCCTAGCTAAGTTGCTGAGGCTGGTTTTGAACTCACGATCCTCCTGACTCAGCCTCCCAAGTCGCTTGAATTACAGGCGTGCGCCACCACGCCCGGCCACATGACCTCTTTAAATGCTTTGTTTGGGCATCCTATAGCATGAAACTGTCAGGTAAGTGGAACTTCTTACATAGCAACTGGCTTCTCCCAGAATAAGCATTCCAAGAAATCATAACTAAAGCTATAAGGGCATCTTATGGCCTAGCTTTATAAGATGCAAAGCACAATCCAGGAACATTCTGTTGGTTACACAGAGGAAGTCCATATTCAATGTGTAAAAAACTAGACAGGGGCATAAATACCAATGGGTGTGATTCACTAAGAGGAAGATATCTTTGGAAACTAGTTACTATGCCTCTGATTTGGGAAATAAGAATTACAGTCAAAAACACATGTGTAGGAAAGATTTTCTAGAAAAACAAGCCACAACATATCCAATGAGGGTAGAAATCTCTCCAAATACCAAAAGATGGCATTTATATAAAATTTACCTTGCCATGTATTAGACCTACAGCCACTTCTAGGCATTTATGGTCATCACAAAGCAGCAAAATTTTTGTACGATAGTGAGAAACAAAACCTTTAAGATTAAATTACAATAGCATCTTTATAAAGAAACTAAACCTATTATCAAGAAAGTCAGAAAAAAATATATCGCAAAATTTGGGAATAAGCCAGATGTGTTGGCACACACCTGTAATCCCAGTGGCTCAGTAGGCTGAGGCAGGAAGATTTCAAGTTCAAAGTCAGTCTCAGTAACTTAGTGAGGCCCAAAGCAACTCAGCAAGACCATCTCTAAATAAAATATTAAAAGGGCTGGGGATGTGGCTCAGTGGTTAAGTGCCCCTGGGTTCAATCCACAATACCAAAGTAAATAAATAAATAAACAAACAAACAAATAAAGAAAATTTGGGAATAAAAACCTTCTCCCACCTTTTTCCATATCCATTCTCTCCAGATATGCAAATTCAAAATATTAAGAAGTTACTCAGAATCTCTTTCAAAATGCATTGTAATCATTAATTAATTATTGCATACAATGCTTTCTTAAGGAAAACAATGATAATAATCCACTACTATAGAAAGAAATAGCAGGCTTCTAAAGACCAACTTGCCCGATTGCATACCCAAAGAATGTGATTTCTCTCACTATTAAATCATGAGATGTCTGCCATTCCTAGTTAAACCATCTGTTCACTTTGGGAAATATCTTTTATCTTGTACACTCTAAAATTAATGTGTTAAGCTAAGTATTTGCTAATATTGTAACTAGAACTCTATTTGCTGTATTTGTTCCCAAGCCCTAAAAGAAAGCTCCAGAAAATGAAATAATTTGTTTTAATTTCCATAGTCATTATTTCCTCAGAAGAAATAATTATAAATTTATAATCATGTTACATATTTTAGATGCACTGAGCATTAAAGACAGTCATAAAACAGCATTTTAATTATGTGTTGCAGTCAATTAACATACTCTGATCTAGAAAACAGTATGATGACAGAACTTTACTTGTTTTGCTACATCTGATCTAGCTGCTCCAAAAGGAAAAAGGCTATGGCAGTCATAACGGTTAAAAGCAGGGATCATTTTATTAATAAAACAGTACTTTTCTAAACACATCTGCATTATTCAAAAAGACAACTTCCATGTTAATTAGCTCTGATTTGTCCCACTGAAATTACATCATTTTCTGTGCTAAGTTATTCATAACCTAAGAATATCACACACTGATTTTCTAAGACTCTGAAAATAGTCTATCAGAATTAATTAGCAATTAAGAACACTTTGCACTAAAAATTTCTCGTAAAGGAAAAACACCATAGAGGGTGAAAGACATTTAAAATAATGTTTTGAAAAGTAAAAATAAGCCAAATATGTTGCTATTCAATCAACCGTAGGTATAGCAAACTTAGTTTCTTAGAAAGCCTATTGATGTGAAGAAGTAGGTCAGGAGTATCAGGAACTTGGTGTTTTATGTGAGTGTGGACACCTAGCTTTAGAAGGGAGCTATCTGGCTGTATAAAGTGAAAAAAAGCAGATGAACTGGAATAGACATGAATCAAAATGAACAGCTATATTTTAAACAATTATTCTTAACTTTGGCTATACAGTGGAATTCTGTAGGGAGCTTTAAAAATTAATAATGCCTGAGACACTCTAATCTAATTAATGTGGAGTGTGGCCTGAGCCAGGATTTTTAGAAGCTTTCCAGATGGCTTGTGATGTGCAGCAAGGTTACAGAACCACTGATATAAAGTGTAGCTGTGGTCAGGTAGCCAAGTTCATGGTGAAGCTCTGTGATTTTGAGTAAAGTCAAATTGGAAGCACTGGTTTTGGCAATATAGAAAAATACACATTCACATAATTTCCAGGCAGAGCACAACAAAAAACGCTAATTGAAATCTTTAAAAAATTTTTTCTTATGCCTTTCTCAGTTGACAAGAAATTAAGAGAACTCATCAGAGGCCAGAATTGAGCACAAATCTACAGCAATAAATAGCAGGGGAATCAGGAGTTGCTTTGGGGATCTAGCAATTGTTTCAAACCTAGACCCTGAGTTTTGATCAGCTACATAGGAGAACATAGACAAAGACTAAAGCCCTTTTAGGGTGAATTAGACTATAGATATTCCCTTAAACCAGGTACCTTTAAAGGGTTTTGACATCTTCAGAACATGAAATTGGATAGGAACAAAAACAAAATAAAACTATGCCACCAAAGGAATAATACTAGTCAGCCTTAGTTTTAAACTCTGGACTCTATGGAAGAAAAGGGAAAGTCTATCCTGGGTAGGAATTCATATTAACTAAGTGGCATAAAAAGTCTCAGGTTAAAAGGACTTAAAATTAGATTACTACAGCGATGCAGCCACATCAATGTTCATAGCTGCTCAATTCACAATAGCTAGATTATGGGATCAACCTAGATGCCCTTCAGTAGATGAATGGATAAAGAAACTGTAGTATATATACACAATGGAATATTACTCAGCCATAAAGAAGAATAAAATTATGGCATTTGTAGGTAAATGGATGATGTTGGAGACTGTTATGCTAAGTGAGATCAGCCAATCCCAAAAATCCAAAGGCCGAATGGTCTCTCTGATAAATGAATGATGATGCATAATGCAGGGGAGAAGGGTGGCAAGGATGGAGGAAGGATAGATAGCATAGAGGGAAGGGAGGGTGGGGTCAGGGTGGGGGGGCAAAAATAATAACAGAATGTGTGACAGATACCATTGCCCTGTATACATGCATGAACGCACACATGGTGTGACTCTACTTTGTGTACAACCAGTGAAACAAGAGCTGTACTCCATTTGTGTTCAATGAATCAATAAGTAAATAAAAAAAAAAGTCTCAGGTTACAAAGAGGTCATGAAATGGTAACTGCACTAACAAAAGATGTATAATTCTCCTCTGGAAGAACACACGTCAGTCCAGGTCTAAAGTATTTCTTCAGATGAGATACTAAGAAATATGGCTACCACTGCATGCATGCAAATAAGGTTTCTTAAAGGAGTTATAGGGGGAATGGATCAAGGATCAAATAAAACACTGTGATTATCAGGTACAAAATGGAAAATAAGGTGAATTCCTTAATAATGTATATCTTACAAATAAATAAAAATCTATCACAAATACCATATACAATAGTCAAACAGCAAAATCTTTTAAAAGCAGGGAAAACAGATTCCTCCTACTCTCTATCACCTCTATTCAACATTGTACCACATGGTGTAGCCAGCAGAATAAAATAAGATTAAAAAAATGAGTGGAAAGGAAGAAACAAAACTATCGTTGTATAAAAGCAACAGCATAGCATCCCCCCCTAAAAAAGTACTGATTTATTAAGAGTACAGCCAGGTAAATGCACATAGAGCAGCATAAAAAAAATGGATTTACATTGTATGTGTTTGCAATGGTTATAAAACTCTATATTTTAAAAGCATTTCCCATAGCAATACAAAAATAAAATAGGAAGGAATAAATCTAAAGTGATGAGTAAGACATTAAAGAATATTTTAAATGTTAGGGTAAGACATTAATGATGATTCAAATAAAAGTGATACAATGTGTTCAAAATGAGAAATATAATATTCTGCTGTTAGCTATCCCATATGGATGCCATATAATTTAATCACATTATAAAGGGCGTTTTTGTGAGACTTAATTATTGGATTTTTAAGATTTATTTAGAAGAGGGACATCCAAGAAAAGGCAAGACACATCTTTAAAAAAAAAAACAATCAAGAGAAGTTTCTTGCTCTGCTAGATATCAAATTTTATCAAAACTGAGAAAAGTGAGATATTGGACTGGGGACAGACAATGAAGACTTTGGGAAAAACCCAGAGCCCAGAAACAGTCCCGCACAAATATGGAAACATTATACAAAACAGTAGGCACTGGACAGCAGTGGGGGACAAAATGCCAAAAAGTTGTCTGAAACAATTAGTTCTCTTTCGCAGGTGGGCAAACACAGGCTAACTCCAGCAAACCCCTATTTTTAGTAAAGGAAGTTTACTGAAGCGCAGTAGTGCCCATTTGTTTACATTTTGTCCTTGGCTGCTTTTATGCTACAGTGGCAAAGTTGCAACAGAGGCCATGTGACCAGAAAAAAATGTAAAATGACTTTTGTCCTGTTCTTTACAGAAAGTTTTCCTACCTTTAGTTTAATTGGAAAAAAAAAAATGAGATGCATTCCTATATTCTATTATAACAAAAATCAATTCTAAATGGATAAAGAACTTAAATGTGAAAGTTAAACTTCAAACTCATAAAATTATGAAAAATGTTTCTATTATTTTGAGATAACTGATTTGTTAAATAAGATACAAAAAGCACGTATCATAAAGAAAACAGTTTATAAGATTATAATCACAAACTTTAGTTCCTCCATAAAGAGAAGAATCAAAACAAGACTAGTCATAATAAAAGAAAAAATATTTACATTACATTAAGTCATCAAAGAATTCAAATGTACAACATATAATAAAATCTCACAAATCAGTAAGTTAAACAACCCAAAAGAAACAAATAAATAAAACATGTATTTCACATAACAGAAACATTAAAGATCAATAATCATACAAATAAAAACTTTATCTCATTAGCAATTTCATTTCAACAAATATAAATTTAAACCCCCAAAAATGTTATTTTACAGCCTCCACAGCTATGGTCTAAATGTTTGTGCCTCCCTAAAATTCATATATTGAAATCTAATCCCCAATGAGATGGTATCAAAAGGCAAGGCTTTTGGGAGGTTACTAAGTCATAAAGGTGCAGCCTTCTTGAATGAGATTAGTGCCCTCAATAGAGGCCCTTTAAGGGAATTTGTTTGCCTTCTACCACATGAAGACACAGGGTGAAGGTGCCATCTGTGAACCAGAAGAGGGAGCCCTCATCAAACATGGAAACTACTAGTTCCTTGATCTTATATATCTCAGCCTCCAGAACGGTAAGAAACACACTTCGGTTGATTAAAAACCATTCCGTTTATGGAAAATTATTATAGCAGCCTAAACAGACTAAGATTTCCTTGTCAATCAAAGAGTTAGTGCCAAGGACTGCAGGTGTAGTTAAACACTGGAACTCTCATACAATTACCTGTAGGAATGCAAATTGGTATAGAAACTTTAGGAAACAATTTCGTACTAGATGATAGAGTGGATCGTATCGACGGTCTATAGCCAAGCCATTTGATTCCTTAGAATTCTTCATACATGCACCAGTGAGACATATTCAAGGATGTTTACTGAAACTAGGCTTCTGACAAAAAAAAAAAGGAAAATGGAAAACTGAAAAGTATAAGCATTCATTGACCATAAAATTGAAAAATAAAATGTGATAATCAAATAATAGTATGCAACACTGAAATGGAATAAACAAAAACAGCTAAGAATACCCACTGCAATAACAAAAAATTTATATTAAGTAAAATAAATTTAAATTGCATTTATAAAACATTTGAAACATCAAAACTAAAACAATTATTATTGGAGATGTAAACATATATAGTAAAACTATGAAGAATGGCAAAGAAATTACTTTTTAGAGATTATAAAAGCTCTTTAAAAAGTTTTGTTGGTAGATAGACACAAGATGTATTTTGGGAGAAACCCACATAAGACTTCAAATATTTATTTTAGAAGCTGAATTGTATTTACATGGTTTTCATTTTATTATTATTTTATTATTATTTACCTATTAATATGCATTATATACATTTATTTGTATATATGCTATATTTCATAATAAAAACAGGAGTGAAGAAAGGGAGGAAGAAATCATTCTAGCAGCCCAATTCAAAGGCTAAAAGAGGCCCCTGCTGGTTCAAAGAACATTGGTTGCACTGAAGCATTCTTATTTTTAAACTGGAATAACAAAATTATAAGAATCACTACAGTGCCTTGAATGCAGTTAAGTTCTATATTAAATGTATGTTGAATGAATGAATAAATAAATAAATAAATAAATACTTTATCTACAGGTGATGAAGTGACCTGAATGGTCAGTTTCTTACGCAGTTTTCTCTTAAATGGCTTACACTTTTTCATTTGACTCTGAGCATAAAGTGTTCTGGGTAGTTAAATGTATCTCATAGAACTAGTTTCCTAGAGAAAAAAAAATCTCTCTGATGAATATAGATGCAAAAATCCTTAACAAAATAGTAGCAAACCATTCAAAAACCAAATTAAGATAATAAACATGACCAAGTGGGCTTCATCCCAGTGATGCAAGGTTGGTTCAACATACACAATCAGTAAGTGCAATTCACCATGTAAATAGAATTAAGAACAAGAACTACATGGCCATCTCAAAAGATGCAGAAAAGGTCTGATTTAAAAAAAAAAAAAAACCAGCAACCATTCATGTTAAAAAACAATGGAGAAACTAAGCATAGAAGTACTTACCTAAACATTATAAAGGCTGTATTAGACAAACTGAAAACCAACTCATACTGAATGAATAAAAACCAAAAGCTTTATATCAGGAACAAGACAAGGATGAAGGATGTCCATTCTCACCACTTCTATTCAGTATAGTTCTTGAAACTCTAGCCAGAGCAATCAGGCCACCAAGTCAACACCTCAATTCTGAACCAATGCTGAAAATAGAAACTCATTCTGAAAAGACATGACATATGTAGAAAAAAAGAATTCTAAGGTGGCCCTTAAATTCCTGCCCCCTTTTTCAAATGCCTTTTATAATCCCCTCTCCTTGAATATGGACAGGACTGTGAAAATGATGGATTTTACTCCCATGATTAAGTTATGTGACACAACTAAGATGAAGGACTTTTTTAGATGTAATCCCCAAAGAGTTGATTTCTTAGTCATAAGAGAAATAATCCTGGATGGTTCTGACTTAATCTGGTGAAGAGTTATTCAAAAAGGAAAGAGACTCACCTGCTACCTTTGAGGAGGCAAGCCTCTAGGTTGTGAGAGAAATACATGGTAGAACTTTAGGACAACCTCGAGAAGTGGAGGGTAATCCCTGGCTGACATCTACTAAGAAAACAGGTACCTCAGTCATACAACTACAAGGAAGTAGTTTCTGCCAACAGCCACTATGAACTTGGAAGAGGATCCCAACCTCCTGCTAATACCACAGACCAAACTGAAATCTTGAGATCTTGAAACGGAGACCCTAAGCCAAAGACTCTCCATCTGACCTAATAAACTCTGAGATAACAAATTAATATTTTTTAGCAATTAACTTTGAGGTAATTTGTCATGTAGCAAAATGAAACTAATAATAGCATTTAAGAAATAAAACTCAGCCATTCTAATCTTCCATCCAACAAGGTACCTGGTGATTTGATGGACAAAGACAAAATGGGATATACTGAAAGCTGTAAGAAAATGTGATGAAAGGAAAAAAAAAGATATCCTTGTCACAATTACCTACTTGAAGAAGTTAGTGCTAGAACTGCTCTCAGTACAAGAACAATTTGCAGAGGTGGGAAGGGGAGGGGCAGAGAGAGAATGAATATGAATCATTTACATAACTGGAAAGCCTGATGAAAATAGCATCCCGAATAGCAGGAATCCAAACACAGAATACTTGATGTCATTACCTTACAAATATCTTTTCTGTAGTGGGCCTGTGAAAATCACATACTTTCTATAATTATATTCTGACTGTGTCAAAGAAGATTCTGAGTGACATTATCACCTAAGAATCAATTTCCTTCCAATCTCTTTAAAGTTGAATGTGGATTCCCAGATTTAGGGTTCCCCTTATTCAAGTTTTCTATGAATTTAAAAATGATTTTTCACAGCTTTTATGAGCATAAATGCAATACATCTTAGTATTAGGTCCAATAAGCAACTGGCTCAAAGAGGGACTTTTTCTCTAAAGAAGAAATTAGATTACTTTCTAAAAAAAAAAATTCACTATAACTTGTTAAAGAAATTATTTTTGTACAAAACTAAGTTCAGTGTTCAAAGGTATTTAAAGCTATAATTTAATAATATAGTTGACATACCATCAAGTTTTAATTCAATAAAAAACAAACTGTCATCTCAATAGAGTCAAAGTGCAAATAACATTCCTAGGAAGAGGAGAATGGTACCATTTACTGCTAGAAACAATGTTAGAGAAAAACAAATAGAATCTTTTCTGTTAATATTGTTGCACATTCCCAAAAATCTCCAGGTTGGCTGAAAGACAACAGCAGCTTTCACCAAAGCATCTGAATTTTTCAATGGAATGATTTCAGAATAACCAGTTTATTTGGAGACCACTCTTCAATACTTAACAAGTATATATAATTCCTTCATACTGACCAGAAAGCCTATTCTTTAATATCCTAGAGCATAATGAAGGCATTATGGAAAGTATCCCATGCTTGTCGAAGTGTTGTATCTAAACACCCTCATTTATCAATCAGTTGCATGAAAAAGCAACCATTTAATTTGTATAAAGATTATTTTGTTTCTATAGGAGTTAGAACTCCCAGTATTCAGTCATTAATTGACTAAGTGCTGTTTGCTTCACAATACTCCCTTAACTCCACACCCAACAAGATGTTAAGCTCCTTATGGGCAGCTTCCATGTTTATTGTTCTATCCATCATGATGGTCATTCATAATCTTTCACATATTTGCTGATATAAACTAACAGTAAATATTAGAGCTTTAGTGGTTTTTCAGCTGGTAGTAACTTGGTCAGAAGTTTTGATTGAATGAAAAATCATTTTCAAAATTTGAACTGAAACAATGGAATACTACTCAGCCATAAATAAGAATAATATTATGACATTTGCAGATAAATGGATGGAACTGGAGATTATCATGCTAAGTGAAATAAGCCAATAACAAAAAAACAAAGGCCAAATGTTTTCCCTGATAAGTGGATGATGATATAGAATTGAGTTGGAGGGGTGGGGGTGAGAGAAGAATGGAGGAACTTTAGATTATGAAGAGGGAAATGGGGGGGTATGAAAAATGGTGGAATGAGACAGACATCATTACCCTATGTACATGTATGATTACATGAATGGTATGAATATATATCATGCACAACCATAGAAATGAAAATTTGTACCCCATGTGTGTACAATGAATAAAAATGAAGTCTGTAAAAACTTTAAAACAGCATTTTACATAAACAAAGAAACGATAATGAAATATTTGTTGGGTTCTACTGCATAGTTAAGTTTCTCTGTCTTTTGCCAAAGTGTCATGACCTTGAAAGATAATATTTATATTTTTGTGGTTTGTATTCTACAATACCAAATTTGGCATTTCCACTAACTCAGAAAGAAGAGCCCTTAAAAGTTACTGTAAATGAGCTTTTCCAATGAGTAGAGAAGGTTAAAGCCTTTAATGCGGCTATAGGAACTTATTCACTATCTTTATTAAAGGAATGATCCTCAAAAAATTTAGAGTAGGTTTGTCATGAACAATGACATAGCTATGTACTAACAATAGCCCTGTCTGGTCCTAAAGTGGAGAACTGAAGCAAATAGAAACAAGTATCTACTTTAAAATACAGGTTCTAATTAGCTTTGGAATATCTTTCTTTTATAACAACACTTATATAATGCTAATCAAATGATGCCTAACTTAATGTAAAAATAACTATTATAAAACATTTCATAATTCTTAGCTATATCTGAAATAGTTCTGATGTTTTCAAGATTCAGACTTGACTTCACAATTAGCATCATTTCCCATCCTTCTCAGTATTCTTAATAAAATTATAAAAATTTAGGTCTGATGATTATGTTGGAAACATAATTTCCAATACATCTGTAAAGAGGATTCTCTATTGTGGGACCAATTCAAACCACCTTTTCCTACTCTCTAAGTTTCATGGGAGAGACTGTGGCACTCAACAAGAATGACTGGGAGGACAGCAGAGTGATCGTCAACACCACTGAGAGCATTCTAATGTCCTATGATCACATGGAACTTACATTTAATTACATGAAAAATGTTCCAGTGGCCTTCATAGGGACCAAGAAGGGCACTACTTTACCTCTTTACTGGGTCACCTTTCTGTCCAAGGGGAAAGATGCCATGCAGTCCTCCATGATGCCGTTTTATCTCATGAAGACATGTGAACTCAAGCAGCCTGTGTTTGGTGCAAACTATGTCAAGGGAACAGTGAAGGCTGAAGCAGGAGGTGGCTGGAAAGGCTCTGCTTCATACAAGTTGACCTTCACAGCAAGGGAGCACTCAAGTTTGGTCAGGGGATGCTCCAGGTGGTATCTCAAGCCTCCAGAGGTAAAGGCTCCTATGGAGTCTATGGGAGCCCAGTGGGCCTATGTCTTTCCCCACCAGTGGCCCATGGGATGTATCCCCTACCAATGGAATGAACCCCTATCCACCACCCCCACCTGAGCTTATCCAGGATCTCCTGTGATGGATAGCACCCAGCAGTCCTGATGTCCCCTCCACTCCTGCAGCTGAAGCCAAGACCACAGAAGCAGCTGCTATCGCCTATTACAACCTAGGGAACCCACACAATGTCTACATGCCCACAAGCTAGCCTTCATCACCTCCCTACTACTCTCCAGAACAAAAAAGACCCAGTAGACTCTGCCCACTTCCCTGCCCCATCCTCATGGGCCTTTCTTACTCTTCCTTGTGGGACTGCATCTGGCTGGGGGAGGCAAGGAAGGGCCTTGTTCTTCCTCTGATTTTAAAAAGTTACCAGGAACTAGTGCTTCAGAAAGACAGGGCCCATGGCTTCTGGAGAGGTGTCCCCCCAGCTTCCCATATAGTTAAGCCCACAGTTCCCCTCTTACCATTTTGGGGGCTGTGCTTAGGAGCACGGGGTATTCCCTTTGTTACTGTTTCACTCTCTGGCCACTTGCTCTACTGCAGTTCAGCCCCTCAGTCTGGTAGCCATTCTGCACTCAGCCTTGTGAGCTCCATCAAACCAGCCACATGTCTTCCCAGTGGGCCAACCGGCCCTGCCACACCTGACTAATATTCCTTCCACCAGTCTGTGCTTGGCCCTGGAAGGCTACTGTCCCCCCTAACTGTTAGCCCACATTTCATTCAGTCATGCCTGCCTTCCCAGTCCTTGGTCATTCTGTTGCCACTTCTGACTTCAGGAGCTTTACAACAAGCCTCCAGGGTTTGGTGGCTTCAGGGGAAGTCCACTGTGGCTGGGAAGGAAGTCCCTCTGTTCCCTTGCTAGTGTTTCTGGAATTTGTTTTCCTTCTAATCTCTCTTCCCCCTACAAGGGGCTTCTCAACTGGAGCCATAGAGTGCATAGTCCATCCATCAAGCCATTTGGAGGCTGCAGGGTGGGCTAAGAAAGAAGGGCCCCCAACCTAGCATACTGATCACAGCCTGCTGTGGCCCCTCAGCCTTCCCCTCCCTTTTAAGCATCACACCCCCTAGATACACGAAGATTGGCTCATTTGTTCCTGGACTAGCCACCAAATGAGGAGAGATGGTTATTTCAAGAGAATTCCCTATTTGATAAAAAAAAAAAAAAAAAAAAAAAAAAATCCTTTTAAATCCTGTTAATATATTAATGTGAAATAAACCCTGTTTACACCTTGGGGGTAAATAAGTCTGATGCCACCAGGCAGGGTGGCACGCACATAAAATTCCAGCTACTTGGGAAGGTGGGGAGGGAGGATCATCAATTCAAGGCCAGTTTCAGCAATTCAGCAAGACCCTCAGCAATTTCGTAAGACCCTATCTCAAAATAATAAACGAAAAGAACTGGGGATATAACTCGGTGGTTAATCACCCATGGTTTCAATCCCCAGTACTAAAAAAGAAAATTTTCAGTGGTAATGGTGTAGTAAGCAATATTTTTTAATTTGTAGGTTTAAAAACAAAAATTTACCACAACCTTGGAGATTATCCAAGCTGTCACAAACCAAGTTGAGAATCAGTCTTACACTCCACCTCCCACCTAACATACACCCAAAAATCAACTGGAATTCAGTTTTAACTATTCCAGAAATAGTTTGACAGTTTCTAAGTTACTATTTATGCAGCTATTTAAAAAAATCCTCTTCTTCACTGAGCACCGCATTTCATATGCTAATAGAAATAATCAGACCTCATGATCCTCATTCACACACAGAAGTCATGACTGGGGCCAGGGCCACCCTTGAAGACCAGACCTCTCCTCAATGTTGGGGTCAAGTTGTTTGATAACCAACACACTGATTCCCCCCTTGCACTCTTCCCTTACTTCCCCTTTAGCTGAATTGGCATTACTTTAAAGCACCCCAATACATAAAGATGCTTTTGAAGATATTTCGATGTTCTCTAGGAACAATGGACAGAACTACTATTTGGGATAAAGTATGGTTTAGGACCAAGAAGAAATATGAAGCAGTGACTAAGATAGGTAATGCCCAAGGAGCCAAAAATGTAGAGGATATTGCAAAGTTTTTCTGAGCATTGTAGCATTAATGAAATCAACTGAAAAGAGTATACCCAAAAGAAACATGCAGATCTAGTTAAATAAACCAGAAATACAGGAGAAATAGGCTTAAGTACTATTTAATTGGCTTAGGATAAGAAAACAATCAAGTATTAAGATGCAATGACCCCCAAATGGCAACTATTTACACTCTGAGGAGCATCAAGCAGTCTTCATTGATCATTTTTTATCCAAGATCTTCCGACATTTATCCAGGATGGTGTTGGAATCATGAGTATCCCTACTCCTCAAGTGTCTCACTGTTTCAGAACTGAAGGCAGAGCTGTCTGACATCCCAAGGTTGAGCTTGAGATTTAGAATGAGGACTGAGATCTGCTTTGGGGATTGTACTTTGGCTATTATGAAGGGATGAAGACAGGAAATAAGGAGGTATTTAACAGCAGATTCATCTAAATTTCTGCACACCTGACCTTGTTGAATATCAATACTATATTCTAAGATATGAACTATACTCCGATAATTAGTACTACAGAGTTTCAATTCTAACATATGCAGGATGCTCCTACCTTAAAATATGATGGGCAAAAGAAGATTATGTAAAGAAAAGGTAGTGGCTCCTGCCATGACAGATCTCTATATTACTTGACAATTGGAGCACAAAATCCCAAGAAATTACTGAGAAACATACAAAGATATGAAGTAGCTACCAAATGTGTAAGACAGTAGTGATAATAGCAGAGTGGAGAAATTCATTAGAACCTTTGCTTATGAGATTAGCAAGGGGCTTTATTTTTTTTTCAAATCCAGATAACTATACCCTGAAATGTCTATGATTATGTAAATAGAAAAAAAATCCTATTTTAAGTGGATGGGGTGAGACTAAAATTATTGGACTTAGGAAAGGAAAATTAGTCCCTCAAAGCTTATAAACATTTACTGCCCATCAAATCTCCTCCAATGTTCCTTTTACTACTCAAATAGAGTCACACAGAAACAGGCAACAGATAATTATTATATTTTATTTATATAATCTTTTTTTAATGTAATTTCACAAGGACAGGTGTGCAAATTCAAGGTCACTCTTCTTTCAGATTTCCATTTATACAATTATCTATTCTAAACTTAAAAGTCACATAAAGGAAACCCTTAAATAACTTAATCTTACTGAAGATGGAGAATTCAGTTTTGAACATTCATTAACAAGTAATTTATTGATTACCCATTTTGTGTCAGGCATCATATCTGTGGCTGGCACTGGGGGATACATTACAAACAAGTAATACAGTCCACCTAGAAGAGCATGATAGAAAAAAGGGATTACAGACACAAAATTGTGCTATGAAAAATATATTCAGTGCTATAACAACTTCCATTACAGAAATATTCCTTCAGAATCAAACTGTCTTCAAAGACTAGTTGATATCTAAACTAGTTTCGAAGAATGAGAAGAAGCAGAGAATGACACAGAATCATAGGCATTCAAGTAAATTTGACTCTTTTGCTAAAGAACTTCACATAAGGGATAGGTAATTTAGGAAAGGTCTTCAAAAATATCCATTTGAGATGGACTTTGAAACATATGCAGTAAGTTACAAAAAGAATGCATGATTAAAGAGTAAAGTGAGTAGCATAATATAGAAAACTCCTTCTATTGTAGAGCAAAATACAGATTGCTCCAATTAATCATTGAGGTAATAGGTCTTTGAAGAACTGGTAAATTTAACCAGAGTAAGGAAGCAATCTAAGCAGGTTGAACAACAGTAAGTAAAAAGAGCTAGAAAAGGGAGTAGTAGCACATACTGGAGAGAGAGTGTATCTTGAGAAGGAAGTATGGGGAGGGAGGTTAGCTAAATTGGATAAAATCAATATGGATGGTCTTGAGGGTCATAATGACAACATATACTTGATCTAACAGCAACAGAAACTCATTGATGTTGATTGTCTTATGTCTCAACCTCAGTGTTATGAACTATGGCCTGGAACCTCCCATGTTACCAGGACGGTGAATTCCAGATTTGATATGACCAAGAACTGTGTATCCTTTGGATTAACAAGTTGGGTATTAGCTAATTTCTGGGGAATACAATGAAGAAAACATGCATACCTATTGAATTTATTTCCATTTGAATGATTCTTAAAACAGACCACACAATATATGTTCTCTGAGATTCCCTGAATATAGCAGCAAGACTCCAGTAACTCATATTTTATTGACAAAAAAAATGATAAAAATAAAAGGGGCAGAGAGTACATTCAAAAGTTATTGAGTTAACAGAATAATTTTTCTTGTACACATTATTCTGTTATTAATCTTAAGTAAGGGAAAATTCAGTCTAAATCTAAAATGTTTCCCATCAAATCAACAAAGATACCCAATAAGGGAGAATGCATGAGGGTTTATCAGAAAGTCAACCTCAAAGTTCATGTTAACATTTAGTTCTAATAAATGAGGTCTTTTTTCTCTAATTAACCTTCTCCACATACTGCTTTCATTCATCTGTCAGTAGAGTAAAAGTAAATCGAGAACTATAGAAACAAACCTTACTTCCAATCTAGTTTTTTCCAAGGAATTCACTCAGAAAATACTGAAGTTTTGTTTGTCTATATAAATTCATTTCTATTTGTAAGCTTTTTAAAAGTTAATGATTCTAATTAATGGTTACATATTTTCCATAAAATTAATGGTCTGCTTTTCTACTGTCCAGATTTTGAAATGTTATTCTATTTCAGCATCTGGTACACTCCATCCATCTAGCTTCTGATGCTGTTAAATATAATGAAGATTCACCACCAGGTCTACTGCCAAGTTTTTCTACATCTGTGGATTAATTACCCTAAGTGTGTCCTAGGTTGTTTTATGCTATCAACAGCTGCTGCTTCTTTGTGTGTGTGTGTTTCCCTTCAAATTCCACAAACCCATATGGCCATTCAGAAATCTTTTGAATTGGTACTTTGCTCAGAAAATATTCTCTGTGTAGTCTATATAAACATTTCATTCATTCAAACCATTCATTTACTCTTTGTTAAGGATATACTGAGGACAGATGCTTAACTATTTATTAAGTACAAAATGCTTAAAAATGCCTCCCTTAGTTTGTCTGTCTCAATGAGTCTACGGATAGAAAAGTTTATTTTAATCAGCCAGTAACTATCCCCCAATGCCTTAAGAATTCAGTTGTATCAGTCAAAAATTAGTTGTAGATCCTAAGTTTACTGAAGTCCAGCAAACTATGTAACAAGATTTTTAAAAACAGAAGTGTTGTTATTTTATTTAATATGAAAGTAAAAATTCAGCACTGAATAATAGGTTCATTAAAAATTACATAGAAAAACAAAAACTCCCCTGGAAATGTCCTTAGCATCAACGGTAGTCATAATCCAATTATTTTCAGAACTCATCACTTTCTCCATACTCTTATTAAAAATAAGAATAATCCATTTTAAGGAAATATGTCCACTTAATCAACATACTAACAACAAGTGATAAGAAAATAAACCATTGAGAAAGTTGGTCCAAATGGTTGGGTATCTTCATGAAAGTAAGCTTTGGCTCATAAGTAAAGAATTTTAAGAAAATTCATCTGAAAGATAACTCTACTCACAATTAGTAAATATTTTACTGACTGATCAATTCTTGGTACTAACTTTTGGTTTGGATATCTGAAAAATTCATATGTCTTACCACATAGAAATCTAGCACAAAGTACATGATATAAACTTCTTATTTCCTTCACCCTAATTTCATTAACCATCCATTCCTCTTTTGGCAGACAGTGTACCAGGCACTCTAGGTACTAAGCACATAAGGCATTAACGTAGATACAGTGAGAGTGTGGTATTTACTTCAAGAGTGGGTTGTTATGAAGCAAGTTTGGCTTCCTCAGCTTGGGTCTCTTGCTTCCATTCTCACATGTGATTTCTTCCACATACACTCACTTTCCTTCCCCTTTTTTCATCATGCATGGGACATTACTTGGCCCTCACCAGAAGCAAAAATATGCCAGTGCCATGTTCTTGGACTTACAGAAGCATGCGCTAAATAAGTGCCTGTTATTTATAAATTACAGAGCCTCAGATAATTTGCTTTAGCAACAGAAAACAGACTAAAACGAATACAGTTCTAATCAAAATTCTTGCTATTCTTAAAAAACTAAGTCCTGAGATCTTTCCTAAGCACTTCAGTCAAAAGTGAGCCTTTAATCTTTGAACTCTGAGAATACTTATTTGACACTTATGGTGCCATTTGAATGGATTAATATAATCTTCATTAGGATATAGAATACTCTATTAGTAATTTCAATTCCAAGTGACTAACTGAGTCCCTTGGAAATCTGTAGTAGAGTAGTAATTGACTTTTTTTGCTTTTTATCTTGTATTATTAAGACAAAATGTTCTATCTTTCCAGCAAGATTGTAAACCTCAGAAGATATGAACTGCATATTATACTAATTTTTAAAATCTCAGTAGTTCTGGTATTATCAAAAGTTGGTATTCAATAAATGATGACGACAACAACTAAAACTATATCAAATGCTAATCATTATAGATTTAAGTACCTGATATATATGATTGGCTTTTTTCATTTAACATAGTATCTTCAATTTCTTAAACCAGAACCAAGCAAAACAGTAAATATCAATATGCTAGCACATGCAATAGAACTGTCCTCAATAAAGTAACTGTACATTTCTGTTCTGTCCCATACATTAGATACTCACTAACCGTACATGGGCATAAAATACTTGAAATAAACCAGTGCAGAGAGAAATTAAATTTTATTTTATTTGAATTAATTTTAAACTTAGCCAGATGTAACTAGTAGAAAATAAATAAACATCTATCATTGCATAAATGATCTTCTTAATAACTATATGAAGTAGATACTATTATGTATTATGTACATAAGTGGACAGAGGAAGAAATATTAATAATAATCTATGTGTATTAATTTGAATCTCAGCATTTTACTGAGTTGGAAAAGCAGGGGAGTGACAAAATACATAGCAGTTCTTGGATTTAGGAAAACATTTGGCAAAATCAGATATGTCAAGATATCACTATAAAAAATAGAGCAAATAACATAGTATGACAGTGCTCTTGAATAACTGGAAGAAAATAAATTCAGTTCACAACGACATTTGGTGAATGCCCATGTTGCCTCTTATAAATTATTACTAGAGTGTCCTTGAAGACACAGAGAAGAAGACAACTGAAACTAGGACTGACCACCACATTAGTACTAGTATCAATGAAGGGATTTCAACTAAGTACAAAACTGATGGAAATGACAATCAGCAATCTACAAATGATTGCTCAAACACCTTCTTTCCTTCTATACCATTTAAGTTCCTGGTTTTGAAACAAGGAATCTATACAAACCAGGAAACTGGACATTTACTTACTTTGCATTCTAACAAAGCCTCCAGTCACCAGAACAGCCAAATCTGAAATAACTTTATCAAGTAAATTATAATCATTTGATGAATGGTGTAAAGTATATAAATATACCATATCTTCTTTATCCATTCATCTGTTGAAGGGCATCTAGGTTGGTTCCAGAGTCTGTCTATTGTGAATTGAGCTGCTATAAACATTGATGTGGCTGTGTTACTGTGGTGTGCTAATTTTAAGTCCTCTGGGTATAAACTAAGGAGTGGGATAACTGGGTCAAAAGGTGGGTCCATTCCAAGTTTTTGAGGAATCTGAGGAATCTCCACACTGCTTTCCAGAGTGGTTGTACCAATTTGCAACTCCAGCAGCAATGTAAAAGTGTGCCTTTTTCCCCACACCCACACTAACATCTATTATTGTTTGTGTTCTTGATAAAAGCCATTCTAATTGGAGTAAAATGAAATCTTAGAGTTATTTTAATTTGCATTTCTCTAATTACTAGAGATGTTGAACACTTTTTCACATACTTATTAATCACCTGTTCATCTTCTGTAAAGTGTCTGTCCAGATCCTTGGCCCATTTATTGATTGGGTTCTTTATATTTTTGGTGTAAAGTTTTATAAGTTCTTTATAAATTTTGGAGATTAGTGCTCTATCTGAAGTGTGCATGTTAAAGATTTTCTCCCACTCTGTAGGCTCTCTTTTCATATTATTGATTATATCCTTCGCTGAGAAAAAGCTTTTTAGTTTGAGTCCATCCCATTTCTTGATTCTTGTTTTGAATACTACTCAGCCATAAAGAAGAAGAATAATATGGCATTTGCAGAAAAATGGATGGAATTGGAGATTATCATGCTAAGTGAAATAAGCCAATCTCAAGAAAACAAAGGCCGAATGTTTTCCCTGATAAGCGGATGATGATATAGAATCTAGTTGGGGGGAGGGTGAGAGAGGAATGGAGGATTTTAGATTATATAGAGGGAAATGAGAGGGGAAGGGGTGGGGGTATGAAAAATGGTGGAATGAGACAGACATCATTACCCTACATGCATGTGTGATTAACAAGAATGACAAGAACATACATCATGTACAACCATAGAAATGAAAATGTGTACCCCATATGTGTACAATGAATCAAAATGAAGTCTGTAAAAATAAATAAATAAATAAATAAATAAATAAATAAATAAAGTATATAAATGTATGGAAAACCCTGTTCCTGGATAGAAAAACTAAACACTGTAAATATCTTTTCTTTTTCCGTTTCTCAAAGATTTTACAAATTCAAAAAGATACACTTAAAGCCACAGTGAAATATAACTTCAAACCCACTAAGATGACTGTAAAATACAGACAACAGCAAGGACTAAAGAGAATGTAGGCAACTAGAACTCTTATGCATGACTAGTGGAAATGTTAAATGGTACATCCACTGTGAAAAACAGTTTGGCAATTTCTTTTCTTCCAATGTTTTTATTGATGTATTATAGTTCTACATATGAGAGAAAACATATGATCCTGACCTTCTGAGTTCAGCTTATTTCACTTAACCATAATGTTCTTAAGTTGCATCCATTTTCCTGCAATGCCATAATTTCATTTTTATTTACAGCTGTATAAAAAACTACTATATATGACATTTTCTTTATCAATTCATCCACTGATAGAGAGACTAATCACATAGTTTAGCTCTTGTGAATTGTGCTGCCATAAACATGGGTATGCATGTATTGCTGTATTATGATGGCTTTAATTTTTCAGGATAGGTACTGAGGAAAAGTATATTTGGGTCATATACTGGTTCAATTACTAGTCTTTTGAGGAACCCACATATTAATTTCCATAGTAATGTACCAATTTAAAATCCCACCAACAGTGTAAAAGTGTTCCTTTTCCTCCACATCCTCTCTAGCATTTATTGTTTGTATTCTTGACAGCTGCCATTCTGAATGGAGATGAATTCTTAGGTAGTTTTGATTTGCATTTCCCTAATTACTAATGATGTTGAACATTTTTTATGTATTTGTTGGCCGTTTGTATTTCTTCATTTGAGAAGTGTCTATTTAGTTCCTTTGCCCCTTTATTAATTGGGTAGGGCATTCTGCTTGTTTGTTATGAAGTGTTTTGAGTTCTCTATTCTGTATATTAATCCTCTATCAGAAGATCAGCAATGATTTTCTCCCATTCTGTAGGTTCTTTTTCCACACTGTTTACTTTGCTATGTAGAAGCCTTAATTTGATACCATTCCATTTATTAGCTCTTTGCATTATTTCCTGAACTTTAGGGGTCCTATTGAGGTAGTCATTGCCTGTACTTGTACGTTGAAGTACTGGCCCTACATTTTCTTCTAGGAGTTTCATAGTTTCTGGTCTAATTCCTAGGTCTTTGATCCATTTTGAGCTGACCTTTATGCAGGGTAAGAGATAAGAATCATCCTTTTACATATGGATAGCCAGTTTTCCCAATATCATTTGTTAGAGGCTCTTTTCCACTATATGTTTTTGGCACCTCTTCAAAGATTGGATAACTGTAGATATGTGGATTTGTCTCTGTGTTTTCTAATCTACACCACTGATCTGTGTGTCTATTTTTATGGCAGCATCAAAACAGTTTTTGTTACTAAAGCTCTGCAGTACAATTTGAAGTCAGTTATTGTTAAGGCTTCTAGCATTGCTATATTTGGCTTAGAATTGCTTTGACCAGTTCTATGAAGAAAGTCATTGGTATTTTGATGGGGACTACATTGAATCTGTGTATTTCTTTTGGTAGTATGGCCATTTTAACTTACTAATTCTGTTTATCCATGAACATGAGAGGTCTTTTCATCTTCTTGTGTCTTTTTTGATTTCTTTTCAATGTCCTATATATTTCATTGTAGAGGTCCTTCACCTCCTTGGTTAGATTAATTCTTGGGTTTCTTTTTCTTTTTTTTTAAGGCTATTCTGAATGGGATAGTTTTTCTGATTTCCTAGCAGATTCATTGCTAATGTAAGGGAAAACTGCTAATTTTCATATGTTGATTTTGCAATCTGCTACTTGACTTAATTTTTTTATTAGCTTTAACAGTCTTCTGATTGAGCTCTTTGTATCTTCTAAGTATAGGACCATAGCATCCGCAAACAGTGATAACTTGACTTCTTTTCCAAAGAAGTCTTTTCCAATCTAACATGGCAACAAAGAATGATAAGCAAATGCAATGGTATAAACATGTATGTTAATGCACATGGCACTTTTTAAAATATTAATTATTATAATGCTGTTAATTAGTTATTAAAAAGAAAAGAAAATAGACTTCCAATCCAACCCTGATAGAAATAACAAAGAACAGATTTGCCCTATTGTGTTAAATAAACAAAACACCTGGGGAAAAAGAAAAAAAGAAAATGTAAGAACTTGATGCTGGAAAATCAGACATACAATGTGTCTAAATGCATTCTGCTGTCATGTAGAACTAATTAGGACAAATCAAAAAAATAAAAAACTTAATAAAAAAAAAGTAAATCAGAAGACTAATTCCTGAGAGAAGGAGAAAAAGGTTAAGGCATATGATTGCCCTAATTCACTGCCTGCAGAGACTTTTCAGGCCTAACCACAGGGAAGGTAAATCAAACAATCTTCCTGAACTGAAAAGACAGAACTGAGAATTCAGGAAGGCCAAAGTTACTATAATTCCAAGAAATCACAGAGTTGACATAATTCATAGAAGGGAATGTTAAATGAGCTATGACAAAGAAAAACTTTCTATGTGCAGGAAAGAAAATACCACAAAATACACAAAGAAGGGAAAGGAGGTCTTTGGGAATACTGGTGAAAATCTCCATAATGTGAGTCCACTGTCTGCCCCAGTTGCCCATGAGTGCTTTCAAAAACCATAGAAGAGAGTGAGCCACTATCTCACATACTGAGATGCTGCAACTCACCATCAGAACAAGAATGAAAAAACATTTTGGAAAATCCCCTTCTTCAAGAAGTATCTCTGTAAACATCATCTACTTGGAAGCTTAACATCATCCCAACTGTTAAAAGGGAAATGTTTACAGGGCTCGGTTCCAACATCACAAGAAAGAACAAAGGGGTATAAATTTGGAACTGTGAGGAAATAAACTGATAATTGGCACAAAAAGTATTCAAAATATTTAAATCTCTTGATATACACCTTTGGCTACAAAGATTCAAGTAAGGGGTTCACCAGTGAAAACAGATCTCTATTAGCCTCAGATAATAGGAAAATGAAAATATACCCAATGAACAGAAGTTCAACCTGCTTTCAATTTTACTAGCATAACATTCCATTTCCATTCCTCTGTTTTTCCAAATTTAATTTCTAGGTTTAGAGATACCATGACTGGGGTCAGACATGGTTGTGCATGCCTGTAATCCCAGCAGCTTCAGAGGCTGAGGCAAGAGGATCACAAGTTCAAAGCCAGGTTCAGCAATTTAGCAAGGCTTAAGCAACTCAGTGAGACTCTGTCTCTAAATAAAATATTTTTTAAAAGGATTGGGGTGTGGCTTAATTGTTAAGGCCCCTGGTTTCAATCCCCAATACAAAACAAGGGAGCTATCATAACTGAGAAATTTTAGTAAACTATATATTATCTAATCCTACCCAGAAATGCTTTCATTATATTCAGAGAATTGCTTATTTAGAAGAATGTAAATACACACATGTGCATGTTTAGCCTTATTATTTGTTAGAGAAATCAAAACTGAATCAATAATTGAGTACATATTTTATCCATCAAATTGAAAAAAAAAAGAAAACCTGCATTCAATACTAGAGAGATTGTGGGAAAAGGTGAAATATGACACTAAGGGGGGAAAGCAGGAAATGTGCAAGGTAACTTTTTATTTTCTTTTGTTTTACATCTTCATGTTTGTTAAAAAATTTATATTTAATTAGGGTTAATTTTGCAATTTTGAAAGAATTTTGTAAAAGTAAAATTTTAAATAATGCTGTCAACTATGAAAAGACTCTACTAGGCTGGTAGATTTATTTTCATACACTCCACTAAAAATTGAAGCTGGAAAAATAATACAAAATAAGTGGAAGAGGAAGGACAATTTAAATATTCCTTTTTCCAAATCAGAAATAAATTGTATTGCAGCTGACTGTAACGTGCCCAATATTTAAAACTCAAGAAAAATATTTCATAATTTATTGGCAGATACATGTAAGCAATATGAGCTCTACAAATTATTCATTGGTATCTTCTCTAGTAGAGAAAATATAGGGCAGTGTGTATCAGCCAGGCAAAGTTAATCAGAACAATTTATTAGATTTCTTCATTCATCATGCAAATAATGCTTATAAAATGAGAGAGGCTAAATATGTACAGAAATCCAATAGAATATCTTCTAATAACAGGGTTCTGAGGAACAGACCTAAATGTGATCATGTTCTCAGGGTACATGGATTATCGGGTTTTAGGAACATTCTTTGCATTGGCATTTGGTATGGCTTCCATGGAAATAAATCCTATTTTCTAATCCATTCTTCATTTTGTTTGATTGCTTGAATCTTACATTTGAGTCTTACAGTTGGTTCTGCTTTGTAAAGCAGAACTAGATGAGTCACAAAATAAATCACAAACTTTTTGAAAGTAGTGCATAATCCATAGTTCATAATCCTCCATGGAGGCATGCAGCTGACACAAGCTATCAAAAAAACTAAAGAAACCATACCAAGTAATCATTTTAGTTCAAATTTTAAAATCTTGACCATTGATGTCTTATTTTTCAAGTATATATAAAACTGCTGTGATTAGTGATATGCAATTAGGAATTTATTGTGTTATTCTATCCATTAACAGATACTAAAAGTACAATCATTCTTTTAAAAACATTCAACCACTATTTTAGGAATTCTTGGGATTCCCAGAACCTTGACCCAAATTGTGCAATTTCATAGCCCAGCACTCACTGTAAATTAGAGCATCTCGTTTTCATTTCTCTTTCTGGGAGGCAGTAAAGATTTTTTTTTTTCTTTGCTTACTGATTCATTAAGCACAATGGAGTACAGCTATTGTTTCTCTGGTTGTACACAAAGTAGAATCACACCATCTGTGCATTCATACATGTACACAGGGCAATGATGTCTGTCACACATTCTGTTAATATTCTTCCCCCCCACCGCCACCCCCACCCCACCCTTCCCTCTATGCTATCTATCCTTCCTCCATTCTTGCCACCCTCCCGCCCCTGCATTATGCATCATCATTTGTTTATCAGAGAGACCATTCGGCCTTTGGCTTTTTGGGATTGGCTAATCTCACTTAGCATAACAGTATCCAACATGATCCATTTACCTACAAATGCCATAACTTTATTCTTCTTTATGGTTGAGTAATATTCCATTGTGTATATATACCACAGTTTCTTTAGCCATTCATCTATTGAAGGACATCTAGGTTGGTTCCACAATCTAGCTATTGTGAATTGAGCAGCTATGAACATTGATGTGGCTGCATCACTGAGGCAATCTGATTTTAAGTCCTTTGGGCATAGGCCAAGGAGTGGGATAGCTGGGTCAAATGGTGGATCCATTCCAAGTTTTCTAGGGAATCTCCATGCTGCTCTCCAGAGTGGCTGCACCATTTTGCATTCCCACCAGCAATGTATGAGTGTACCCTTTTCCCCACATCCTCGCCAACACCTGTTGTTGCCTGTATTCTTAATAAAAGACATTCTAATTGGGGTAAGATGAAATCTTAAGGTGGTTTTGATTTGCATTTCTCTTATAACAAGGGATGTTGAACATTTTTTCATAAATCTGTTGATTGCTTGTAGATCTTCCTCTGTAAAGTGTCTGTTCATTTCCTTGGTCCATTTACTGATTGGGTTATTAGTGTTCTTGGTGTAAAGATTTTTGAGTACTTTGTAGATTCTGGAGATTAGTGCTCTATCTGAAGTTGTGTGGCAAAGATTTTCTCCCACTCTGAAGGCTCTCTCTTCACATTGCTGATTGTTTCCTTTGCTGAGAAAAAGCTTTTTAGTTTGACTCTATCCCAATCATTGATTCCAGCTTTTATTTCTTGCGCTTTGGGAGTCAGGTTAAGGAAATCTGGTCCTAGGCCAACATGATGAAGATTTGGACCTATTTTCTCTTCTATTACGTGCAGAGTCTCTGGTCTAATTTTTAGGTCCTTGATCCACTTTGAATTGAGTTTTGTACAGGGTGAGAGATATGGGTTTAGTTTCATTTTGCTGCATATGGATTTCCGGTTTTCCCAGCACCATTTGTTGAAGAGACTGTCTTTTCTCCACTGTATGTTTTTGGCTCCTTTGTCAAGTATGAGATACCTGTATTTATGTGGGTTTGTCTCTGTGTCCTCTATTCTGTACCATTGATCTACCTGTCTATTTTGGTGCCAATACCAAGTTGTTTTCGTTACTATTGCTCTGTAGTATAGTTGAAGATCTGGTATTGTGATACCCCCTGCTTCGCTCTTCTTGCTAAGGATTGCTTTAGCTATTCTGGGTCTCTTATTCCTCCAAATGAATTTCATGATTGCTTGCTCTATTTCTATAAGGTCTGTCATTGGGATTTTAATTGGAATTGCATTGAATTTCTATAGCACTTTTGGAAGTATGGCCATTTTGACAATATTAATTCTGCCTATCCAAGAACATGGGAGATCTTTCCATCTTCTCAGATTCTCTTTAACTTCTTTCCTTAGTGTTCTGTAGTTCTCATTGTAGAGGTCTTTCACATCTTTTGTTAGATTGATTCCCAAGTATTTTATTTTATTTGAGGTTATTGTGAATGGGGTAGTTTTCCTAATTTCTCTCTCAGAGGATGCATCACTTACGAATAAAAATGTATTGGATTTATGAGCATTAATTTTATATTCTGCTCATTTATGAGTTCCAGAAGTTTTCTGGCGGAATTCCTGGGGTTTTCTAAATAGAGAATCATGTCATCAGCAAATAGGGATAGTTTGAGCTCTTCTTTTCCTATTCGTATTCCTCTAATTTCTTTGGTCTATCTAATTGCTCTGGCTAGAGTTTCAAGAACAATGTTGAATAGCAGTGGCAAAAGAGGGCATCCCTGCCTTGTTCCAGTTCTCAGGGGGAATGCTTTCAATTTTTCTCCATTTAGAATGATGTTAGCTGTGGGCTTAGCATAGATAGCCTTTACAATGTTAAGGAATGTCCCCACTATCCCTATTTTTTCTAGTGTTTTGAGCATGAAGGGGTGCTGTATTTTATCAAATGCTTTCTCTGCGTCTATTGAAATAATCATGTGGTTCTTGACTTTAAGTCTGTTGATGTGGTGAATTACATTGATTGATTTCCAGATGTTGAACCAACCTTGCATCCCCGGGATGAAACCCACTTGATCGTGGTGCACTATCTTTTAAATATGCTTTTGTATGCGATTTGCTAAAATTTTGTTTCGAATTTTTGCATCTATATTCATTAGAGATATGGGTCTGAAATTTTCTTTCCTCGACGTGTCCTTCTCTGGTTTTGGTATCAGGGTGATATTAGCTTCATAGAATGAGTTTGGAAGGGTTCCCTCCTCCTCTATTTTCATGAAAAACTTTGAGGAGTATTGGAATGAGCTCTTCTTTGAAGGTCTTGTAGAACTTGGCTGTGAATCCATCTGGTCCTAGACTTTTCTTTTTTGGTAGGCTTTTGATGACTTCTTCTATTTCCGTGCTTGAAATTGATCTATTTAAGTTGTATATGTCCTCCAGATTCAGTTTGGGTGGCTCATATGCCTCTAGGAACCTGTTGATGTCTTCCAGGTTTTCTATTCTGTTGGAGTATAAATTTTCAAAGTAGCTTCTTATTATGTTTTGTATTTCAATTGTGTCTGTTGTAATATTCCCATTTCCATCACAAATTTTAGTAATTTGGAGTTTCTCTCTCCTTCTTTTCATTAGCGTGGCTAAGGGTTTATCAATTTTGTTTATTTTTTCAAAGAGCCAACTTTTTGTTTTGTCAATTTTTTGAATTGTTTCTTTTGTTTCAATTTCATTGATTTCAGCTCTAATTTTGATTATTTCCTGTCGTCTGCTACTTTTGGTGATGATCTGTTCCTCTTTTTCTAGGGCTTTGAGCTGTAGTGTGAGATCATTGATTTGTTGACTTTTCATTCTTTTATTAAAAGCACTCCATGCAATGAATTTTCCTCTTAGCACTGCTTTCAAAGTGTTCCAGAGATTTTGATATGTTGTATCCTTGTTCTCATTAACCTCTAAGAATCTTTTAATTTCCCCCTTAATGTCTTCTGTTATCCCCATGTATCATTCAATAGCATATTATTTAATCTCCAGGTCTTGGAGTAGTTTCTGTTTTTAAATTTTTCATTGATATCTAATTTCATTCCATTATGATCTGATAGTATACAAGGTAGTATCTCTATGTTTTTGTATTTGCTAAGAGTAGCTTTGTGGCATAACATATGGTCTATTTTAGAGAAGGACCCATGAGCTGCTGAGAAGAAAGTGTATTTGCTTTTTGATGGATGGAATATTCTATATATGTCTGTTAAGTCCAAATTAGCGATTGTGTCATTGAGTCCTATGGTTTCTTTGTTCAATTTTTGCTTGGAAGATCTGTCCAACGGTGAGAGAGGAGTGTTAAAGTCCCCCAGTATTATTGTGTTTTGGTCTATTTGGTTCCTGAAATTGAGAAGGGTCTGATTGACGTACGTGGATGCACCATTGTTTGGTGCATACATATTTATGATTGTTATGTCTTGCTGATTTATGCTTCCTTTAAGCAGTATGAAATGTCCTTCTTTATCCCTTTTGACTAACTTTGGCTTGAAGTCTGCTTTATCTGAAATGAGGATGCAAACTCCTGCTTTTTTACTCAGTCCATATGCATGGTGTGTTTTTCCCCAACCTTTCACCTTTAGTCTGTGGGCATGTTTTTCTATGAGATGAGGCTCTTGAAGGCAGTATATTGTTGGGTCTTTCTTTTTAATCCAATCTGCCAGTCTATGTCTTTTGATTGATGAGTTTAGGCCATTTACATTCAGGGTTATTATTGAGATATGACTTGTATTTCCTGCCATTTTAGCTTTTTTGGGGTTTTTAGCTTAACTTTATTTCTCCTTTGTTTGACTCTTTCTTTAGGGTAATTCCTCCCCATGTCGACTGAGATTGTTGTTTTTCATTTCTTCCTCTTTGAATATTTTGTTGAGGATGTTCTGTAGGGCAGGCTTTCTCTTTGTGAATTCTTTAAGCTTTTGTTTATCATGGAAGGATTTTATATCATCACCAAATCTGAAGGTAAGTTTTGCTGGGTATAAGATTCTTGGATGGCATCCGTTTTCTTTCAGAGCTTGAAATATGTTGTTCCAGGCACTTCTTGCTTTTAGGGTCTGGGCTGAGATATCTGCTGATATCCGTATCAGTTTCCCCCTGTAGGTAATCTGATGTTTTTCTCTCGATGCCTTTAAAATTCTATCTTTGTTTTGTATGTTAGGTATTTTCATTATAATGTGCCTTGGTGTGGATCTGTTGTAATTCTGTGCGTTTGGTGTCCTGTAAGCCTCTTGTAATTGATTTTCCATCTCATTTGTCATATTTGGGAAATTTTCTGATATTATTTCATTGAACAGGTTATTCATACCCTTGGTTTGTATCTCTATGCCTTCCTCAATCCCAATAACTCTTAAATTTGGTCTTTTCACGATGTCCCATATTTCTTGGAGGTTTCGTTCATGATTTCTAACCATCTTCCTCGTTTGTTCGACTTTGTTTTCAAGATTAAATATTTTGTCTTCATTGTCTGAGGTTCTGTCTTCCAAGTGATCTATTCTGTTAATTATGCTTTCTCTTGAGTTTTTAACTTGGTTTATTGTTTCCTTCATTTCCTTGTTTCCTTCAAGGATTTCTGTTTTTTTCTCAGAACTTCTATCTCTTTATTGAAATGATTTTTTGCTTCCTGCAATTGCTCTATTAGCTGATTATTCATAGCCTGAATCTGCTCTCTCATCACATCATTCTCTTCTTGGATCATTTTAATTATGAACATTCTGAACTCCCTTTCTGTCATTCCTTCTACCATGCTGTCTTTGGGTTCTCTTGATATATCATCTAGATTTGTTTGGGACACTTTCTTCCCGTGTTTTCTCATGTTTCTCATGTATCTTCCCCTCTGATGTTTGAGAGGTGCTTGATCAAGCAGTGACCCAAGAAAGCTGCTGTTCCACTTCCTCCAGTTTGGGAATGATCAATGCTTCTGTCAGAGGCAGCCGCAGGAGCCAGAGACTCCAGCCCCTCCAGGCCAGACTGCCCAGGAGACGCCGCGCAGTGGCGGGGAAGACCAGAGCCCAGCTCTGCAGACTCAGGCAATCCCAGATGGTCGCTCTCTACCAGGGAAGCTGCAAAATGGTGCCAAAGGATCCAAACTCACCACTGGAGCCAGAGACTCCAGCCCCTCCAGGCCAGACCACCCAGGAGACACCGCGCAGTGGCGGGGAAGACCGGAGCTCAGCTCTACGGGCTCAGGAAGTCCCAGATGGTCCAGTAAAGATTTAAAAAAAAAATGGAAAGACAAGAGAAAAGCAGAAAGAAAGAAATCAGAAGAGAGAGGAGGGAAAGGAAGAAAATAGAACAGACAAGGAAATTTTAAAAAGAAGGGGAAAGGAAAGAAAAGAAGGGGGAGAGAAGTGAAGGAGACGAGAGAAAGAAACGGAAGACTGAAAATTAATGAAGATAAGTTTTTCCAGGTACACATTAATATACACTTCAAAATCTGATGTCAAGAATATAAGTTAGGGACTGGGGTTGTGACTCAGTGGTAAAGTGCTTGCCTAGCATCTGTGAGGCACTGGGTTCGACTCTCAGCACCACATATAAATAAATGAATAAAATAAAGGTCCATCAAAATCTAAAAAAAAAAAGTTTAAAAACAGCTAATATTTTAATTTAGTAGTTTGATTGTGGAGGAGGATTTATGTAGATTTAGATAAATAGTATTTGTAAAGCTCCTTATTTATATGTCAGAGAGAAGTAGGATTTTAAAGTATCATGTGTTCATTCATTCTTTTGAATCTAGATAATGACAAAAACACTTGACAATGATGAATTGAGAATAATCACTAATTTGTAGAGCCACCTACTCTGAATTCTTTCCTTCCCTTTTTACAAAATGCATCTCTCACAAAAACAAAAGAAACTAAAGCACATAACTAAGTCATTATGGCATATGCAGAGTTTTTATGTGATTCTAAAAATAATAGCAGTTGATTATAGTATTATAATAATAGTTTCCTAATAAGAATTACAACCATTAATTTTAATTGAACTTCTATTCATCTTTAATTGGAGCTCCTTTCAGTGACTTAAATGAAGTAAAATACAAAGCAAATTAGAATCTAAATATCCAGGAAGGTTTTCAGATACTAGGAAATTTCATGAGTAAAGAGGTTTACTTGGAATCTTCCATTTCTTAAAGAAGATGGGAGTACCTGGCAGATTCATCAACACCTCTGATGGATGTGAAATATGATATTACAGATGAACTTAAACCACAAGAACAGCCTTTCCCATGAGATATATTACAACCTTGCCTCAAGGGACTCTGGGATCAGCGACTTATCAGTCAAAATTTTACCTGATACATAATCTATATTAATTTCTTAAATTTTATAAACCTAAGATTCCTCAGATGTAAAACTGGAATAATGACAGGCATTTTCTAGGACTGGTTTGAGGAATAAATACAACTTTATACATACATGTATTCACAAGTATGTATACACAGGCATCCACATAGGACAAAATGAAAGGGAAGAACATCCAATAAATGAGGTTATTTTCATCTTTGTTAGTGATCAAAAGTTTTTAGTACAGTATTTTAAGTGTTATAATAAAACATATATGCAATATATACTAGTGGCAAACAGGAGGAAACCATCATCTGTTCTGTCTCAAGCAATGATTGGCCACCAAGAGGTCACAGAAGTGCATGCTTCTTCAAAGCTGGTAAGCAGGATCCTACCAGGTGGTCAAAGTGGGAAATAGTGTGTTATTACAATGGAAGAGCATGTGCAAATAAATGCAGAAAGACATGAGACAGTATGGTACAAATATCTGTGAAGCACCTTTATTATAGATATTGTTATAGTACTTGAATTCAGTGGTAAATAAAAAGCAAAGATGTGGTTTCTGCCTTTATGGAGCTTATAGTCTAGCATATAATATCAACAGAAACAATTATAAGTACTAGTTTTAAGTACAGAAAGTTCTGTGGAGAATAGCTAACATTTATAAAGAATGTACCATGCAAAGCATTTTACACACATCATAGACTTATCCCCAATTATAGAAAATTGAGGCCCAGGAAGGTTAAAAAACATGGGCAGTCTGAATGCAAACCAGCACTTTTAACTGTATTAAGCAACACTATATCAAGAAAAAAATCAGCATGATACAATCATCATAACAATTGTTTTTTTAATTTCATTGGCAGCAATGCAAGCAATGAATTAAAAAGGAATAAAACTGAAGATAGAGAATTCCTCAGGAATTCAAAGAAGCTAAGAGATTCAAAGATTGTAGTGCTCTGGCAGCAAGAAAAATAAATGTGTTGCTTTGTTTGACTACAGTAACCACTACACAAGGTATAATTCTATCAACACATCATGCTATACAATTCAAACACATACAATTTTTTAAATCATTAAAGTTATGAAAGAAAAAAATCTAAGCAAGAAATGATTTGGTTGAGAACTAAGTCAGCTGTGGTAAGAACAAGAAGAAATGGATTCATGAAATACTGAGGTAAATTCAACAAGAACACTGGATATGGGAGGAAAAAGCAAATGCTAACAATGCCACCAGAGAGACCATGCTACCAAGCACTTTTATAGTTCAAAATCTAATCAACTCTGACCAAGGAGAAAAGGTGTCGCATTTTATTTCTACTCATCCTTACTCCCTAACCCACCCTTAGCTCCCTCATTTGGCAGGGATAACAAAATATCAGTGTGTAACTGCCAATCATTTATTACAACTGTTAAAGAAAATGCTGTGATGCCTTTCACTTAAAAAAAAAAAAGAGGGATGCCTGAATCTGTGAACTATTTCAACAAAGGAATAAAATACTGAATCAATTTTCTTTCTGCATATATACATGGTATTAATTTGGTCCTAAGAATGTGTTGACTGTACAAAAACAAAAAAACCCACTAAATTCACAACTGCTTGTTAAAAACAAAAAATTATTAGCTGCTGATCATTACCAAATGATAGGTGTAAAATGTCAGACTAATCTTCACAACACTTTTGAGGCATTACCTGAATAGGCCATCTGACTAGCAACCAAATATTCACATTGTTATTAATAAACAGTACTAATTTAACAGATACATTGTTCTTACACATAATTAAGATGATAGAAAATTCCATACAGTTCTACATGCCTTAGAATGTGATTTTCAATTTACATGCAGAAGTCCAATGTGAAAAATTTAAAGAGTAAAATACAGTGTGTTCCATCCTCTGGTATTTTCATTACATTATTTAAAACATGAAGTCAAAATAAAAATCCTAAACTGAGTGTGGTGGCACACATCTGTAATCCAAGCATCTAGGGAGACTGAGGCAGGAGGATCTCAAGTTCAAAGCCAGCTTCAGCAATTTAACAAGGCCCTATGCAACTCAGTAATCCACTCTCTCAAAGTAAAAAAGAACTGGGGATGCGACTGAGCAGTAAATCACCTCCAGGTTCAATCCCCAATGCAAATTAATTAATAATTTAATTAAATATCCTAAAAGTATCTTTTCATTCAAACTACATAGTAACTGAAATAAAACATGAATATTTTTATCTGTAATGCATCCACTATAGTGAAAGAGCACATCAAACTAAATTTATTTTAGATTGCTATTTTAATTAATGTGATTATTGTTATTGTGTCATCCACCAATTCTGATGACACTGGCCTGAGAGTTCAGAGGGGTCTGAGACTGAAATGATTGGGAAAGAAGATAGGTTATAAATATCTTTTTGTAGAATAATCAAAGTAAAGAAAGGAGAGAAAGCACAGAAGACAGGATGCAGAATAAGCATCAGAAACACAGTAGCTGAAGAGCTCACTAGCTCAAATCTTGCAAACATTTTGGTCTTGAAAGTCCTTTAGGCTCTTAAAAATTATTCAGTATTCCAGAGTTTTTATTTATGTGGCTCATACCACTAATATTTACCATCTTAAGTATTAAAATATTAAATTTCAAAAATATTTATTAATTTGTTTTAAAAAACTACTTTCAAAAAAACAGCTAGCAAGAAGTATAGCTTTGTTTTACATTTCTGCAAATTTCTTTAATGTCTTATTACAAGACAACCAGATTCCATCTCTTTCTGTATTCAATCTGTTTCTACATCACACCTTATATAACCTCTATACACCCAGAAGAGAAAGAAGAGTTCAAAAGGCCAATAAAATGGCTTTGAATTATTGTGAAAATCATTTTAACTTTATAGATTCCCTTGACAGCATCTTGAGGATTCCCAGAACCATGCTTTGAAAATGACTACATAAGACAAATATATTTTAAAAGGTAGCAGATGAGGTGATTTTTGGACAAGCAAAAGAACAGTTATAAATAGGGTTGCTTAATTTGTAAATCTATGAATTCTGGCTTCAACAGAACTAGAATTATAATAGAGCCAGCCTGTGAGACAATTATCCATTATCCTATTTCAATATAAATATAAAATCAGCTCTGCAGAATTTCCTCCAGGTGATCATGGAACTGTAAGCACCAGCAGAGAAAAACTGCTTTGCATACACAAAACAGATTGAGATTGTACTGACAAGTCAATAGTAAAATCTACTGAAATAATTACATAATCAAGATTAGGTCATGGCTTCACTTCATTACAATAATTATGGTGAGATAATAGAAAGCATTGCTGAGGGACAGTTCTCTTTCCTGAAGAGCTATAAAAATAAAGTGGATATTCACATATTTAGAACAGTGTAAAGATAATCCTTCCTGAAGACAAGAGCATGAATCAAAAGCCTCTTAAAGTCTCCCTCCATTCTTAGATCTTCAGTGTTTTCATCCCACTGAAATAGACTCTGATCACCAAACATTTTTCTCTTTATACACTTTCTACCTCACATGAAATAATTGCTGTAAATTGTCTCCATTTATGATTCTTTTTTGTTTTTTCTCCCAATCGCTCTATTTTCTAAGGGTTTTTTTTCTAGTTCTTATTCCTGCTTCTTCAGTTAAATTCACTGTTCTCTACACCTCTTCATATACCTACATATGAGTTTGTATTTTGAAATATTTAAAATATAATAAAATATTATAGATTTAATTATGATCTTGTCCACTTTGTACATAACAGCAACCCAAACCATGATCAGCTAAAGGAGAGGGGAAAATATAACAACTTCAAGTGATAAAAAAATTGACAGACATTTGCACATTACTTCAAGGGCAAAAGCATTTTCAAGTTATCTCAATACTTTATGTTCTGCTTGTATTATAAACAACCCACTTGTTCTCTCTCAATGTATGAGCCCTGGGGAGGGAAAAATATATGGAAACCTGGCCTGGATGAATACACATAAACCCCTAGTAAAGATATTTTTAAAAATCATGGTGGTAAATAGGCTTTTTATCTTAGGAGGAAAAAGGGATATCAAGGAATGGAGTTTAACTCTTGTATAATACAGTCAGTTAAAGCTTTCTAAATCAGCCCAGGGCTGTAGCTAAGCAACATGATTTTTTGGTGTGTTCAAAAGGGGGCTGCCAAGCATCAGTAGCCTCATTTCTCACTGAAAGCTTTGACAAGTTTCCACCATATTTTATATAATTGTAGCAGAGGGAGTGCTAGATTAGATCCGATTTGCTGTCATAATGGGAGTTTTTCCCACATAAGCTAATGATGCAAAGTTATATTTAACCCCCAAAAAGGCACCCTCAGGCACTCACTGTATATTCTGATTGCCTCTCATATCTAGAATTGGACAAGTAGCAATTTTTCTGCTACTGAATATGACCAAAAGCAAAGGTTTAATAGGTAGGTTTTTTTCTCTGATTGGCTTCTTTATAAATTTAGTTACATATTCCAAATCTGTTCACTAACTTCTCACCAAAATTGAAAAGATCAAGAAAATCTGGTACTTTGAGTTCATATCCGATGGTATATGCAAGTCAATCTCTCCCCAGCCTATTTGTACGCCCACTGCATAAGCTATACATCTCCAACCTTCAAACTGAGCACCACCCTATTCCTAAGCCACAGAAAATCTTGGCAGCATTTAGGGTGTTTTATCTTCAGCAATGGTTAAGAACCCAAAATTTACTTATATACTATATATGTAGTGGTTCCCCTTGGCACCCCTGTACACCGTAGCTGCAATCTTCCATATTCACTTTTGTTTCGTTCTGGCATTCTGGTTTGTATTCTAATTCTCTGCAAGGAATACGTCCCTTCACTTAATACCAGCCTTCTACCTGATGCCCAGACAAATATGTACAGCCTTCATCAACTCCCACCCAAGAAGATGAATCCTGTTTAGTCAACTTTTTTATCACTGTGATCAAAGACCTGACAAGAACAATGTAGATGAGGAAAAGTTTACTTGGAGTTTGCAGTTTTAGAAGTCTCAGTCCACAGAAGGTCAACTCCATTGCTCTGGGCTCAAGTTGATGGAGAACATTAAGGCGGAAGGGCATGGTGTTGGAAAGCAACTCAGAACACGACAACCAAGAAACAAAAAGAGACTAAGCTTGGCTCATCGTGGACAAAATATAAACCCAAAAGGCACACTCCTGGGGACCCACCTCCTCCAGCCACACCCTACCTTCCTACAGTTACCACCTAGCTAATCCCTATCAGGGAGTTAATGCACTGATTAAGGCTCTACTAACCGAATCATTTCACTTCTGAATGTTCTTGCATTGTTTCACACATGGGCTTCTGGGGGATACCTCACTTCTAAACCAAAATAGATCCTATCCCTAGAATTCTACTTCAAACTGGACATTACTATCATCACAAGTCACATCCATAAATTGAAACAAGAATATGAGAGCTAGCAAAAAACTTGTGCTGCCACCACTCACACACCTAAAGATGTATCTCTTACATATTTATCCTAATATGTCCTAATACACTTTATCATTATCACAGAGAAAAATGAGCAAACAAAACAAAAGCTCATAAAATGTGAGAATTCAAGGTATTTATAATATTATTAATGCAAGAATGATAGTATTCTTTTGAAGGAAACACCTTTTAATAGTTCCCTTTATAGTATAATAGAAGTATTCAATTTTAGGGTTGCAGAGAAACTTAAAGATATATCTAGTCCACCGACACAGTCAATATTGCATGAAACTCTTAAGAGCCCCACAAAACTGTCATGTGGCATCTTTCACTGTTGAAACACTAAATCTAAGTGCATCCTCAGCAAGCGATCACCTTGGCAATGTGTGGCAGAATAACTCTGACAAATTCACAAACTCCTGTTAAAAAAATGTATATTTTCAATTTTTTAACTTCTGATTGCTAAAAAGTTCCACTAATGTTGAGCTAAACAGAGCCTTTTATGATTTGTTAAGTAAGTCACAGCATAGCTTCTGGTTCCTTGAGAAAAAACATAAATACACACATGATAAGTACTTTGATATCTGAAGACAATTATCAGATCATACATGGTTCCCAAGGAAAATATCCCCTATTTCTTTGATTTTTCCAAAAACAAGCTTTCAAAGTCCTTAGTAATACTGATTTTTCTGTTCTGAAAGGGTCCCACTTTAAACATATTTTAATTTATGAGAAATGAAACTTGATACATTATTTCAGGCATTTTCTGCTATGTTTAGAACACAGTGAGACATAAACCTTTCTGGGTCTAGATAACAACCTAAGTCTGTGTTGGCATTTGTTTCTGTTTTGCAGCCACACCACACTATTGACTCATATTGAATTTTCAATTTTTCTCCCAAATATTGTTCACATATGCTGTAACTAAACCATGTCATTCTTCCTATGCCCAAAAAGATAGGTTTTTTAATCTCTATCAGGATTTTACCTTTGTTTCTATTAAGTTTCATCCTGATCTATTTCTCCAACCCATATCTTTTTTATTTCTGATTTCAATTTATAGTGAATATGTTATTCTTAACTATTTTTTTCTTATATCATTTTTCAAAAATTGAACATTTTGGCCAATATAAAGCCCCAGATAAAGACCTATAACAAATAACTATTTAACATTGAATGCATTTAATCCCTTTCCTTATAATCTTAGACTTTAGAACAAATTCAACAACTACAAGAATTGCAATTCCTCATCTCCATAAGAGAGATGCTGGATTTTCATAGCAAGTACTTTATGTAATACCTAAGCACCATATCTAAAATGACATCAAACACAGGGCAATATTCCATCTCTGCTGCCCAATTCCCAAAGTCAATATAGTTTACAATCTAAAACACCCCATACATGCTCACTCCTAATTCTAAATTAATTTATCTGGGTCATGTTTCCTAGGAATTAAGAAGATGTATAAGACAGCAGTTTTTAAAAAAAATATGGGCTCTGGAATCAGATAAATCAGGATTCCAATCCCAGATCTGCCAACTACTAATTGTGTGATTAAACATCAATTGTGTGATTAAACATCAATTATTTACCCTCTTTAGGTCTAGCTTTCTCATCAGTAAAATGGGGACTACAAAGTTTAAATTAATGTAAGTAAAGCAAATAGAACAATTCTTTTTTTTTCACATATAACAATTCTTGACACAAAACCAAGCATTACTAAGTAGTTACAGTCATTATTGGTGTCAATAAGAAACTATTTTTTAGGCTTTCATAAAATCTATTGAGTTTAAGCATTAGAAAAGGGGAGATTCATCCACAGATTTTACCATGGATTGATCCATTTCTTATTATAAACTTTGAATTTTGTGTTTTCATTTGCCTTAGCAATCTTCACTATGTCAAAAAGGAAAATCGCTGACCATAAATCTGCTACTTCCTCACAGTCTCAAAGTTCTTCAAATTCACTTTCCATCCTTCCTCCCAATTCATACATACAAGGTCTAGATTCAGGCACCTAACATTTAAAAGACAGTTTTTTATTTTGAGACTGCATATGCCCTCTTGCGTTTAAGTTAGCTTATACAAATCACCCAGCACATATTTCAATTAAACTGGAATGTTCAGTTCCACATTTCTCAAAATTAAAGAGACTCACTTTCCAAGAAAAGAAAAAGTTGTCTGCTTATTACCAGATTGCTATTCATCAATGAAATACATTCCAGAAAGATTTTCTCATATAACATCACTTTCCTCTATATTCCAAAATTCTTATTAATTCCTAAGCTACACTGGAGAACCTATTTATTTTATCATTTCAAGAATAAAGAATGATATTTATTTTAAATGCACTATGGATTTTTGATGCATCAGAATCTATGACCAATTTTTTGTTGTTGTTCATTTAACATTGTTTCCAAATTTTCACTACAATGCATAATACTGTGATGAGAATTCTAGTACATATACACTTATCACAATTCCAGAATATTTATTAAATAAATTGTTTATAGAAGTAAAAAAATATAGGTGTAATAAAGAAGTACATACTTTTGAATGATGATGCATTTTTGCCATATTTCCAGAAGTTAAATAATAATTTGCATTCCTACCAATAATGTATGAAAAAAACCTCACCAAAATTTAGTATAATAATATTTTTTACTATTTACCAAATCTGATAGACAAATTCTTGCACTTCAAGAAGCTGTGTGAAAAGTCTTTTAGATGGGGTTTATCCATTCCTGTGTCTAAAAAATTAACATGATATTTTAGGCCCTGAGCAAATAAAGTACTTAATAAAAGGTTAAAGTCAACTGATAATTTTTCAAGTTATTTGGTTCCCTTTAGAATTAAATTATTTAGTTTTAAATTATAATTCCTTCTGTCTTACTCACTACTGTATACTCAACCCCTAAAACAGTATCTAGTATATAGCAGGTATGAATATATATTGCTTAAATAAAAACAATGAATTTGAATTAATGCATTGGAAGGTATCTCACAGGAAATAAAGCGTGCAATTTATTGATCATAATAATAATATGAAAATTTACTAAGACTAATAGGGCAAACATTTTAAACAGTCCTCAGAAACACCTGTATACCTAAGTAGATATGAGGAGACTTAAGTCAGAAATGAGTTACATAAGACAGTGATAGGTACAGTGGTCCACGATTTAACCAGAACACAACACACAAAGTAGCTTGCAACTGCACATTAGGAAAGATATATAGTGTTCTAAGAGTGGAGGAGATATATAGACAACAAAGAAATAGCTTAATGTCACTTAGTTTCCTACTACAGATTCTCCCTCTCCCCTTCCCTTTCTCCCTCCCTACCTCCCTCTTTCTCTCTCTCCCCACCCCCAACTCCCTGCCCAATCACAAGATGGTGATAGGCACTGGTGAATTCTTGGTTTGGTTATTGGAAGTATCTGAAATTGAGAGCCTGCTTTTCCTTCAACAACTTACATGATTCTTACTTTAGCTTAGAAACCATTTAGAAACTCTAGTCCAACTCAGGAGTATAACAAAAAACCCAGGGAAGGTGGTTAACATTCTACTAATTTTAGAAAGACTGCATAACAAAATAAAACAAGTTAGTGCTTCACAGTTTCAAAAACAAATGGAGGGCTGTGGTAGTAGCTCAATGGTAGAGAGCTTGCCTAGTACATGTGAGGCACTGGGTTTGATCCTCAGTACTACATAGAAATAAATAAATAAAATAAAGGTACTGGGTCCCTCTACAACAACAACAACAAAAATTTTAAATGGAGATCCATGGAGTTGCATTATGGCCTATTTTGGCTAAGCCCAGGAAAGCAAGGATATCTGATTGAACCACAGGATGTTCAGCCTAGAAGAAAGAAGACTTAAAAGGTAACTAGAAACAGTCTTTGAGTATCTGAATGGATATTACTATGAAGGAAAAAAGTTCCATTTTATTTAGAGCAAATGGAGTGGAAGGCATCAAAGACAATGGCTGAAGATTGTACAAAGGCCATCTGACAAAAAAGTGAACTGTCTCCATTATTTCAACACAATGTCAGACCCTGTGCTAGGCACCAATGAACATTTGATCATTGTCCTTCATTTTAACAGGACAGTATGGCTTTACATTAAATAACCACATTTTGTATTGGTAATGAAAGAAAAGAGAAGTTTTGCTACAAATACAATGGGGATTTCAATATCTAGGTCATTGACATTTACTGGAAGATTATTACAGATTCCAATGTAAAATAATGGCATGTAAAAATGTACGTAATGTTCTCATTACTTATTTACAATTAAGTCAGTACAGGATTTCATGAGAAGATTTCATAAGCCAAAATTCTCTTCAAGTGTGTCCTTAAATGTCCCTTGATGAATTTGAAGGCAATACTGCTAATTCAACTGCACAAAGAAATTAAGGGATTTGAAAGTTTTCCATACCTGTGTGGTTTGACTACACTATTAGCTATACCATATTCTAGAACAGAACTGTACACTACCCTGTTCAATATGATAGCCACTGGCTACAAGCTATTAAACATTTGAAATCCTATTAGTGAGATCAGGGACCAGAATTTTTCATTGTGTTCAATTTCAATTGATTTAAATTTCTGTAGCAACATATGGCTAATAGCAATCACACTGGACAACACAGTTCTAGAGATATATGAACAACACTTGTAAAATAAATCATTTATTTTTTATTAATGCATTATAATTATACATAACATTGGGGTTCATAATTACCCAACATGGAATAGAATTTTCTCCAATTCAGTCCCTAGTACTTTCCATTTCCCTCCCTTCTCCCTTCCCATTCCCTTTCCTCTACTCTACTGATCTCTCTTCTATTTATTTATAGATTTTTTAAATTAGTGATTTACAGAAATTCATAAAGGTGAAATTCTTTGGTATATTCATATATAAACAGAGGAGAGTTTGGTCAGATTCAGATTCATTTCACTGTTTCTTCCTTTTTCATGTCCCTCCACACTCCCCCTCAATCCCCTTCTCCTACTCTACTGATGTCTTCTATTTTCACTGGATTCCTTCTCCTTTTTTCTTTTTCCTTATCTTGGTCTACCTTCCACAAATGAAAGAAAATATTCAACTCTTGATTTTCTGGGTATGTCCTATTTCACTTTGCATGACATTCTCCAGTTCCATCCGTTTATCAGCAAATTCCATAATTTCATTCTTATTTATGACTAAGTAAAACTCTTTTGTGTATATATACCAAATTTTCTTTATCCATCTGTTGACAAGCACCTGGGCTGGTTCCATAGCTTAGCAATTGTGAATTGCACTGTTATAAACAATGATGGGGCTGTATCCCTAAAGTATGCTGATTTTAGATCTTTGGGATATACACCAAGGAGTGGAATAACTGGGTAATATGGTGGTTCCATTCCTAGTTTTTTGAGGAATCTCCACACTGCTTTTCAGAGTGTTTGTACGAATTTGCAGTCTTATTAACAAAAGTAAGGGGGAGAGTTGAGTACACGAGGGGAAACTAAATTACTGGAACCTACAAAAAAATGGGGAATAAAAATTCTAGGCCTAGGAAGGGAAGCATATGGAAAGATCCCAAATGTACAAATCTTCTTTTCCTTTGAAGAATCCTAAGCAGAAAAAAAATAAAGTGGTGATGGTGGGAGGAGATCAGTTCCCATGGAAGATAAGTGGCCACCTAGTCCTTTGATTTCAGCATCCACCACAGCTGACAGACTCTATTTCTAACATTCCCACATGCACAGACGGTTTTCATGTCTGGGTCATACTATAAAAATCTGTGACAGGCTCTATTTTAACCTGTGTATTAGATGTTACATCTTTATATGTGCTTTTGTCTGTACCATGTACATGGTATCAAGATGGGCTTATAGATAAATGAGTACACATAAATTTAATGAATGAATCCAAATGCCTTTCAGTTCACATGACTTAAATAAAATTTTAACAAAAAAAGGTCAATCTAAATTGGTTAGAATAAAGATCCCTTTGAAATTACTAACACATGTGTTTCTCCAGGAGGCCAGTCTATCAGTGTTGGTTTCTATAAAATGTTTAAAGTGCAATGTCCATTGCTTCTAAAAAATTTTCTTTGGTAGGAATAACTGACAAAGTGTTAACCAGACTTTTTGACACCTTGGTTTTCATGGGTAACCTAAGGTAGAAACGGCAAATTAGTTTCAACCTAAATGGAATTAATCTTCATAAATGTGTTTTTTAGAGGAGATATTCAATTAATTTGCAAAGTTAAAATACTAAAACATCAACTAAGTATAAATTCAAGTACTCTTGGCTTCTTGAATTCCATAAGGTAACATATATTGGGGTCTATTAAATGTGTTTTTATAAACTGTAACTTAAAAAAAAAAAACGTTTAAGATTGCTCTTTCTGTATCTTATCCTAAAAGCAAGATTTTACTAAGGGTTAAAATTCTAACAGGTGTAATTCTACATGCATACAAAGAATTTCAACTGTGCTTTGATTAAAGTATTGTAAAAAGAGTAAAGTATTTCATCTATTAAAAAAGGAGCAATGTTTGTTTGAGACAAGACGAAGCTCCTGTGATGAGAAGGGGAACCTAACAGAGGTTTTTTATGTCTTCTGGATAAAGGAATTGATCAGAGTCCATGCTAAAGAGATATTAAGAAAACGTGGGAGTTAATGGTTGGAACATATGTTGTACAGGCATTGGAAGAGTACCAAGGTTGTTGGCTTAGCCCATAACTTTCTTTTTTTTTTTTTTTTTTTTTTTTTTTGGAACCAGGGATTGAACTCAGGGATATTCGGCCACTGAGCCACATCCCCAACCCTATTTTGTATTTTATTTAGAGACAGGGTCTCACTGAGTTGCTTAGGGCCTCGCTAAGTTGCTGAGGCTGGCTTTGAACTCGCGATCCTCCTGACTCAGCCTCCCAAGTCGCTTGGATTACAGGCGTGCGCCACCACGCCCCGCTTAGCCCATAACTTTCTAACTGACTATGCCCTTTTAGTCCTTGAGTCTGAATTTTTCTGTAACTTCCATTTGGTTCCACCCCCACTTCCATTTTGTAACCACTCTGGGACAAAGGAAATGACTGGAAATGTTTAACCTAATGGGGTGGCCTTCACATTGAAAACAAAAATTAAATTGCACTCATTACCCTGAGTGCCAGGTGATTAATTATCCTATCTTATTCAGGGGATGAAAACTGCCAGTCACAAAAGACATAGCAACGTCTTCCAGAAGTATTTGATTGCAATGTAGGGACAAAAATGATCTCCCCTTTGAAGATCTGGCAGGACATCTCGTTTGACCAGAGAACACTTCTTGGTGAAGTCCTGCCTGTTGACCACAGAACTAAAATACAAGAGTCTCCTGGAGTCCCCATGCAGGGAGGCATCTATGTCTTGGCTGTGCTGATTTAAGTATGGCGAGGTGCCTACCAGTCTCTGTATGGTCAATGTGACCTTCCTTAGACAGAAGTGCCCTCCCAACCAGTTGATAGTGCCTTTACAGTCTATAATGCCTGTGAGGAACAGAAACAAAAGCCAACCTTTTTTTTTTTTTTTTTTTGGCACTTCTTCAGGAAGTCTAAACTTCTTCAGGAAGAATAAAGAAAAGGATGAAAAGGGCTTCCTCCATTGACTATCAATATGACCAGTGGAAAAAAAATGGCCCAAAAGGAGCTTCTAGGTAAAATTGACAGTGGGGAACTCACTTAAAGTTGATGGCATTTACAATATCCTGTGCTCCAACCCCTTGAATGCAACCTGGGAGGAAAACTGAGATATAATTTTGTTCTTTGTCTTCTTTTCTTCTTGTACATGAGAGATTATCCATCCCTCTCCTGGGGTAAAGGAAGTAAAAGGGCCAAGGAAAAATATCCAATATTTTGGCCCTTCCTCTTAGGTTGGCCAATACTCAGAGAATAATGAGACTTCTCTAAGGGTCTTGCAACTGTGGTGAGTCACCTAACCTCCTAACGGGCACATCAAGAGGACCCTAGAGAACAGGAAACCAACCAGTATACATTTTGCAAACAGGAGAGTCACTGGAGAGAGAAATGTCCCTGATGCTTCCAAAAGAAGCAAACTGAGGTCAGCAAGATTCTGACCCATCCTGGAAGATGGCACAATTAGTAAATTAAAATCTGAAGGAGCCAAGAGACTTCTCACAAGTTCCCAAGATGATCCCCAACAAATCTCAGCTAACTCTAACAGTAGATAGAAAAAGGTCAATTTTGACCAACTTGGTCTTAAATATCTGACATAAGAGTATAACAAAAAAACAGCCATACATGGACATTTAAAAGACAAGACAATGGTTCCTTTACTTAAGATGTACATTTGTGTCCATTCTCTTTAAAGCAAAACTGGGAGGTCAGAAATGAAGGGGTTTCATGCAGGAGTGTCTAATAAATATCACAAAAATCTCTGTCAGAGTCACAAGTTTTTTCTGAGTCAACTTGAGACCTATCTGTGCTTCTTTACTTTTGCTGATATGATTATGATGAACTGCCATTCATACTCCCCTTCTAGAGTTTGCAATTCATCACTTCCAGCATGGCAACTTGATTTCCTGGAAAGAAGAAAAAGTTCAAGCAAGCTGAAAAGGACCTCACCAACTGCCCCTAATCACCAGTATGGCTATCTGAACTGCTAAAAAGGGGAGAACTCATTACCATGGGTGACTTCCACCTCAAAAAATAAACATGTCTAGGATGGATGGCAATACCAAAGGGTACAAGAACAAAAATGAAAATGAAATCAAAATATATAAAAAGAAAAAGGGGAACCTGTAAGAAATAGAAAGTTTGATGGCCCATTGTCAAAATATAGCATTCAGCCTTTATTGGGATGTTAGATCCAATTGTAGCCATTCTAACTATAGCCCTTCCCTTTGCCCTCCCCAATTTTAAAATTAGCCAATTATGTAGGTTGTAATCCCAAGCTTCTCCTATTAGGTCAAGGGGGAGTCCTGAATTAGGGATAAAACCAGTGGACTGCCTGCCCAGATGAGTTTGCTAGCCAGGCTCAGTAACACATCCTTCTGACAGAAGTAAAGTTTGCCTTGCCCACCCACTTCTGAGCGTGTTTGGTATCTTGCGGCACCTCAGTATTTCTAACAGTGTCAATCCCATGCTGTTTTGCTGTTCTTGTTGTTCTTGTTGTTGTAGTTGTCAATTGTTTTGTTTTGCTTTTTACTACATTGCTCCATAGAATAATTTGAGGTCCAGTATTGTGATGCCTCCAGCATTCCTCTTCCTGCTCAGGATCACTTGGTTATTCTGCATCTCTTTTTCTTCCAAATAATTTTTTCTAGTTCTGTGAATAATATAATTGATATTTTGATGGAGGTTGCATTGAATATGTATAATGCTTTTGGTGGTGTGCCCATTCTGACAATGTTAATTTTGCGTATCTAAGAATATGGAAGATCTTTCCATCTTCTTCAATTTCTTTCTTCCGTGATCTGTAACTTTCATTGCCGAAGACTTTTAGCTTCTTGGTTAGAATCATTCCTAAAATGTTTTTTAGGTTATTGTGAATGGGATAGCTTTCCTAATTTCTTTTTTTTAGCATATTCATTATTAGAGTATAAGAAAGTGATTGATTTATGTATGTTGATCTTGTATCCTGCAATTTTGCTAAATTTGTTCATAAGTTATAGAAGTCTTCTGGTAGAGTTTTTTGGGGTGTCTAATTTAAAAAATCATGTCATTAGCAAACAAAGATTATTTGACTTCTTTTTTTCCCTCTTTGTATCCCTTTAATTTCTTCTCTTGCCTGACTGTTTTGGCTAGACTTTTAAGAACCATGTTGAGTAGGAGTGGTGAGAGTGGACATTCTTGTCCTGTTCCTGTTTTTTGAGGAAATGCCTTCAGTTTTTCTCCATTCAGTATGATGTTGGCCTTGGTTTGTTGTATACAGCCTTTATGATGTTGAGGTAAGTTCCTTCTATCTCTAGTTTCTCTATTGTTTTAGACATGAATGGGTGCTAGACTTTGCAAAATGCTTTTTCTGCATCTATTGAGATAATCATGTGATTCTCATCTGTAATTCTATTTATGTGATGAATTACATTTTTTGATTTGCATAAGTTAAAAACCACCTTGCATCCCTGGAATGAACCCACTTGATCATGGTGCACTGTCTTCTTAATGTGTTTCTGAATGCAATTAACCATTATTTTATTAAAAATTTTTGCATCTATGTTCAGGGATATTGGTCTGAAGTTTTCTTTCCTTGATGTATAATTATCTGGTTTCAATATCAGGGTAATACTGGCTTCAGAGAAGGAATTTGGCAGTGTCCCCTCCTTTTCTATTTCATGGAATAATTTGAAGTGTATCAGCATTACTCCTCTTTAAAGATCTGGTAGAACTCAGCTGAGAATCCAACTGGTCCTGGGGTTTTCTTTTTAGAAGGCTTTTAAGAACTGTTTCAATTTCATTGCTTAAAATTGGCTTATTTAGCCAAGCCCAAAAGAAGGGGGGGGGGGGGTGTAGAGGGGGATAAGAAAAGAATGGAGGAAGTATGGATGGTGTAGAGGAAAATGGGATGGGAGGGGGTGAAGGAAGGAAAGATAGTAGACTGAGACAGACAGTATTACCCTATGTATATGTAAGATTATATGAATCGTGTGAATCTACATTGTGGGAAAAAAAGATATATTCCCAGTTGTATAATTATATCAAAATGGGTTCTACTGTCATGTATAATTAAGAAGAACCAATAAAAAAAAATCAAAGAAATGCAAATAAAAAATAAATAAAATAAAATAAAATAAAACTGGCTTATTTAAGTTTTCCATATCATCATTCAATCTGGGTAGGTCACATGTATCTAGAAATTTATCAACTTGTAAAAAGATTTTCTTCTGATCATCTGAATTTCAGTAGTCTCTGTGGTGACATCTCCTTTTTCATTTCTAATTTTGCTAATGTGGATCCTTTCTCTTTTTTTGGTAAGTATGGCTAAGGGTTTATCAGTCTTATTAATCTTTTCAAAGAATCAACTGTTTCATCGATCCTCTGTAATTTTTTTTACTCTCAATTTCACTAATTTCAGCTCTGATTTTAAGTATTTCCTATTTTCTATTGATTTTGGTATTAATTTATGCTTCTTTTTCTATGGCCTAAAGGTATAACTTTATTTATTTGTTATCTTTTTTTAACATCATAACGGTGCTATCAACTTTTCTCTGAGAACTACCTTTATGCTATCCAAAGAGAAAATAAGTAATTTCCAAGAGAAAATAGCAATGGTGAGATCAAAGACAAAGATAAGAACTAACACACAGCTGTTTATAAGTAATTTTCACTAAATCAGAAATTAAATAAAAGATCTTTAGGAAAATACTATAAACCTGTTGTGGTCAAATGTTAGTAAACTATGGTCTGTAAGAGTATTCAAAAGAGAAAGATTAACTGCTGCTTTCTTTAGAATTTTACATTAAATTCTTCTCATATGCTAAATGATACCCTTTCTTACCTTCTAATATTTTTAAATGTATCTTTAGATATCCATAATTTATATCTAATAAAAGTTAGTTTAACTTTTACACTGTTGGTGGGACTGTAAATTAGTACAACCACTATGGAAATCAGTATGGGGGCTACTCAAAAGACTAGGCATGAAACCACCATATGATCCAGCTATACCACTTCTCAGTATTTACTCTGAAGAATTAAAGTCATTGATACATGCATACCCATGTTTGGGGCACCACAATTCACAGTAGCCAAACTATGGAACCAGTCTAGGTATCTATCAATGTATGGACGAATGGATAAAGAAAATATGCCCTATGTATACAATGGAGTTTTATTCCATCATATATAAAAAGAAAATTTGGCATTTACAGGACAATGGATGGAAGTAGAAACCATCATGGTAAGTGAAATAAGTCAAACTCAGAAGGTTTTCTTTTATATACAGAAGCTAGAGAAGAAAAAGCAAAACAAAGGTACAGGTGGATATCCTAAAAATCAAAGGGAGCTCAGCAGAGGAAGGGTAAGAGGCAGACGGTGAGGGGAGAGAAGGGAAATGCTAGGGAGTGACACTGGCCAAATTATATTGTTATATGATATGTGTGTATGAATATGTAATAATAAATCCCATCAATATGTTCAACTATAATTCACCAATTAAAAAGTGTGAGAAAAAAAGATTTTAAAAAAGTTATTTAAAATAGATTCTTCCTCAACTTATTCCATAGGAAAGAAGAGATAGGGGGGAACTCTTTTAGAGCAATATTAAGACAATTACTAAGTTGATAACACTTCTATTCCAGGAATTCTGGATAGAACAGTGAATATGAAAATCTCAAAAAGTAGTACTTAGGTGGAGAATTGGCATCTAAGAAGAAAATATTAGAATTTCTGTTTATGTTTAAATTTTATTTAAAGAAATAGGAGCCAGGCACAGTGGCTCAAGCCTGTAATCCCAGTGGCTCAGGAGGCTGAGGCAGGAGGATGGCAATTTCAAAACCAGCCTCAGCAAAAGCGAGGTAATAAGCAACTCAGTGAGACCCTGTCTCTAAATAAAAATACAAAATAGGGCTGGGGATGTGGCTCAGTGGTCGAGTGCCCCTGAGTTCAATCCCAGGAAGGAAGAAAGGAAGGAAGGAGAGAAGGAGAGACAGGGAGGGGGAGAGAAAGTGAGGGGAGGAAGGGAGGGAGGGAGAGAGGAGAGGAGAGGAAAGGAAAGGAGAGGAGGGAAAAAGAAATCATGTAAGCTTTGCTAATATTTGAGACTTGGATTAACATGAATGCTCTCACTGAATCCATATTTCAGATGACACAAACCTGGTAAAATGCTTGAGATACCCGGAAGAAAAACTGAGAGTTTCAAAAGAGAAATACTGACAGTGGTTACTTAGTTCTTCTGTTTGCTTTCAAATGTCAATTATTACGGTCTATACTTGGCCATTTAGATTTACAGAGCATATTATTTTTTTAATATTTTTTAGTTGTCACTGGATCTTTTATTTATTTATATGTGATACTGGAGTATCAAACCCAGAACCTCACAAATGCCAGGCAACCTCTCTACCACAGACCCACAACTCCAGTCCCAGCATATTATTTTAAATTGTAAAATATTTACAATTCTTCATGACTCAGATAATCTTCCCACACAAATATTTCCTGAATATCTCAAAATGCTTGTCTTTGAACTTAAATATTGGTTATGTATTATGCTTTACTAAAAGGCAAATGTTCTAAATTTGCTAACCTCATCTATGAGGATAAGTAATTGTCAATAGTGTCTACATACAAGACATTTTCAAAAAGCACATAAACCATTCCCTTCATAGAAAAAGTAACATTTTAACAATACATGAGAAGTCTCTTTAAGTGAGCATATTAAAAATAGACATTTGAAAATGTTTCCAGTGTTATATTGTTCTCTTGCCAAAATCTATAAATATTCAGAGTCCTATGGCTTAAACTTGAATATAAAATTCCCTAATCAAGTTTTTAAAAATATTCCACATGAAGAGATTCAGATAATTTTTAATCTATTCCTTTAAAATATTACAACAGTGCTGCTGGATCTACAGCCCCAGCTCAGGCAGGCCCATTCTGTGTGAATCTACATGGCCAGGCACCCCGCACCCCATGGCTCCCCATCAGGACACCTCTGTCATCATCTTGGATTATTCCCGATGCAGACAGCACCATCTTTAGTCGGGGCAGCTCCCATCCTGGGACACTTGCTGGAGACTAGAAGCTCATTATCAAGTACCTTTCATGCATCAGGCCACTGAAGACTGGGAGGTTTGAGTAGTATATTACAGTTTTGTTGTAGTTTTTTCTTTTTCCTCACTCTATTTTCCTTTTATTTGTTTCCTCAGTCTCTTTCTCCCTTTTCTCATGCTAACAACCAACTTTTTTGACTCTGCTTTCACTCTTCCTATGATCTACTACCTCTATATACTAACTTCTTATCCCCTACACCCCTCCCCATCCGTTTTATCCACCATTAGAAATTACAGACCTTATTGCAAACCTATTATTTATGCTGTAGATAATAATCAAATTCATCATCTTCGTTTATTACCACAATACTGTTAATATCTTAATAGGGGCGATTTGGTTTAAGGCTGCATATTATTTGTATTGGGTGCTGCTAGTATTGACCTCCACCCTAAAGGAGAGGTATTGGAAACCCTCAGAGACACAAAAAACCCATAGGGGGAAACTGTAATAACTTGTATCTGTGCTGCTAGAGGGGAAGATACATGAGCAACATGAGAAAACAAGGAAAGAAATCACCCCAAACAAACCAAGATGCTATATTAATAGAATCCATTGACAGCACAGAAGAAATGTCAGAAAAGAAGTTTAGGATATACATAATTAAAATTATCTGTGAAGAAAAGGATGATAAAAGAGAGCAAATGCAGGCATGAATGATCACTTCACTAAACAGTTGAAAGAGCAAATGCAGGAAGCAAAAGATCATTTCAATAAAGAGATATTCTGAAAAAAAAAAAAACAGAAATCCTTGAAATGAAGGAAACAATAAACCAAATTAAAAAACTCAATATAAAGCATCACCAACAGACTAGATCATTTAGAAGACAAGCTCAGACAATGAAGACAAAATATTTAATCTTGAAAATAAATTTGACCACACAGGAAAGATGGTAAGAAATCATGAAGAGCCTCCAAGAATTATGGGATAACATGAAAAGACAAAATTTAAGAATTAATTGGGATTGAGGAAGGCACAGAGATACAAACCAAAGGAATGAACAATCTATTCAATGAAATAATATCAGAAAATTCCACAAACCTGACAAATGAAATGGAAAATCAAATACAAGGGACTTACAGGACACCAAATGTAAAAAATTACAAGAGATCCACACCAAGGCACATTATAATGAAAATGCACAACATACAAAATAAATATAGAATGTTAGGCCATGAGAGGAAAGTATCAGATGAAATATAGGGAGAAACCAATATGGATATCAACAGATTTCTTAGCCCAGACCCTAAAAGCTAGGAGGGCCTGGAAAAACATATTTCAAGCTCTGAAAGAACATGGACGCCAACCAAGAATCTTACACCCAGCAAAACTAAACTTCAGATTTCATGACAAAATAAAATCCTTCCATGATAAACAAAAGTTGAAAGAATTTACAAAAAGAAAGCCTATACTACAGAACATTATCAGCAAAATAATCTATGAGGAGGAAATGAAAAACAACAATGAAAGCCAGCAAAGGGAGGAATTACACTAAAGGAAAAGCCAATCAAAGGAGAAACCAAATGAAAAACTAAAATAAGCCAAAATGACCACAAATACATATCATATCTCAATAATAACCCTGAATGTTAATGGCCTAAACTTATTAATCAAAAGACATAGACTAACAGATTGGATTTTTAACAAAAAGACCCAACAATATGCTGCCTTCAAGTGACTCATTTCATAGGAAAAAACATCCACAGACTGAAGGTGAAAGGATGGGAAAAAACATATCACTCACATGAACTGCATAAGCAAGGGTTTCCATCCTCATATCAGATAAAGTGGACTTCAAGCCAAAGTTAGTGAGAAGGGATGAGGAAGGACATTTCATACTGCTTAAGGGAAACATAAATCAATAATACATAACAATCTTAAATATTTATGCCCCAAACAATGGTGCACCTACGTACGTCAAACAAATCCTTCTCAATCTCAGGAATCAAACAAACCACAACACAATAGTATTGGGTGACTTCAACACAACTCTCTCACCACTGGATAGATCGTCTAAACAAAAACTGAACAAAGAAACCACAGAACTCAACAATACAATCAATAATTTAGACTTAACAGACATATATAGAATATTCCATCCATTAACAAGTGAATACATTTTTTTCTTAGCAGCACATGGATCCTTCTCTAAAATAGATCATATGTTATGCCACCAAGAACTCTTTGCAAATATAAAAAATAACAGACATACTATGTTGTATTGAATCAGATCAAAATGGGATGAAATTAGAAATCAATGATAACATAAAGTATAGAAACTCTCCAACACCTGGAGACTAAATAATACACTGTTGAATAATGCATTGATAGCAGAAGACATCAGGAGGAGATAAAAAATTCTTAGAGGTAAACAAGAACAACAATACAACATACCAAAATCTCTGGGACACTATAAAAGCAGTACTATGAGGAAAATTCATTGCATGGAGTACATTCAATGAAAGAATAGAAGTCAACAAATAAATGACCTAACATTACATCTCAAAGCCCTAGAAAAAGAAGAATGGAATGACACCAAAAGTAGTAGAAGACAGGAAATAATTAAAATCAGAGCTGAAATCAATGAAATTGAAACAAAAGAAATAATTGAAAAAACAACAAAAAGTTGGTTCTTTGAAAAAATAAACAAAATTGATATACCCTTAGCCACATTAATGAAAAGAGAAAGTTCATATTACTAAAATTCTTGATGAAAAAGGAAATCACCACAGACACTACTGAAATACAAAACGAAATTAGAAACTATTTTGAAAATCTATACTCCAACAAAACAGAAAATCTCAAAGATATCAACAAATTTCCAGAGACATATGATCCACCACCCAAACTGAAGCAAGAGGACATATACAATGTAAACAGATCAATTTCAAGCAATGAAATCAAAGAAACCATCAAAAGCCTCACCGACCAAGAAAACCCAAGGACCAGATGGATTCTCAGCCTAGTTCTATAAGACCTTCAAACAAGAACTAAAACCAACACTCCTCAAAGTATTCCATACAATAGAAAAGGAGAGAATCCTTCCAAACTCATTCTATGAAGCTAGCTAGTATCAGACTGATACCAAAACCAGACAAAGACACATCAAGAAAAGAAAACTTCAGAATGATAGCCCTGATAAACATAGATGTAAACATTCTTAACAAAATTCTGGCAAATAGCATACACAAACATATTAAAAAGGTAGTGCACCATGATCAAGTGGGGTTCATCCTAGGGGTGCAAGGTTGGTTCAACATCAGGAAATAAATAAATGTAATTCACCACATACAAAGATTTAAAGTTAAGAATCATATGATTATTTCAATAGATGCAGAAAAAGCATTTGATAAAATACAGCACCCCTTCAGGCTCAAAACACTAGAAAAAATAGGGATAGTAGGAACATACCTCAACATTGTAAAGGCTACCCATGCTAAGTCCAAGACCAACATCATTCTAAATGGAGAAAAACTGAAAGCATTCTCTCCAAAAACTGGAACAAGACAGGGATGCCCTCTTTCACCACTTATTCAACATAGTCTTGAAACTCGAGCCAGAGCAATTAGACAGACCAGAGAAATCAAGGGATTTAAATAAGAAAAGAAGAACTCAAACTATTACTATTTGCTCACAACATGATTCTATATTTAGAAGACCCAAAAAATTCCACCAGAAAATTTCTATAACTAATAAATGAATTCAGCAAAGTACCAGCATACAAAACTCAACACTCATAAATCTAATGCATTTCTATTCATAAATATTTAATCCTCTGAAAGAGAAATTAGGAAAACTAACCCATTCACAATAGTCTCAAAAAAAAAAAAGTACTTGGGAATCAATCTAACAAAAGAGGTGAAAGACCTCTATGATGAAAACTACAGAGCAATAAAGAAAGAAATTAGAGAAAATCTTAAAAGATAGAAATATCTCCCATGTTCTTGGATAGGCAGAATCAATATTGTCAAAATGGCTATACTTCAAAGGTGCTATACAGATCCAATGCAATTCAATTAAAATTCTAATGACATACCTCACAGAAATAGAGAAAGCAATCATGAAATTCATCTGGAAGAATAAGAGACCCAGAATAGCCAAAGTAATCCTTAGCAGAAAGAGTGAAGCAGCAGGCATCACAATACCAGACCTTAAACTATAATACAGAGCAATAGTAATAAAAATGACATGGTATTGGCATCAAAATAGACAGGTAGACCAATGGTTCAGAAGAGAAGACACAGAAGCAAACCCACATAAATACAGTTATCTCATTCTAGACAAAGGTGCCAAAAACATACAATAGAGAAAAGATAGCCTCTTCAACAAATGATGTTGGGAAAAATGGAAATCCATATGCAACCAAATGAAATTAAACCCTTTTCTCTCACCCTTCACAAAACTCAACTCAAAATTGATCAAGGACCTAGGAATTAGACCAGAAACCCTGCACCAAATAGAAAAAAAAAGGAGGCCCAAATCTTCATCATGTCGGTTTAGGACCAGACTTCCCTAACAGACTTCCAAAGCATTAGAAATAAAAGCAAGATCAATAAATGGGATGGATTCAAACTTAAAAGCTTTTTCTCAGCAAAGGAAACAATCAACAATGTGAAGAAAGAGCCTAAAGAGTAGAAGAAAATCTTTACCACATGAACTTCAGACAGAGCACTAATCTCCAGAATTTACAAAGAACTCAAAAAACTTTACAACAAAAATACAAAGAACCCAATCAATAAATGGACTAAGGAACTGAGCAGACAATTCACAGGGGAAGATACACAAGCAATCAACAAATACATGAAAAAATGTTCATCAGCTCTAGTAATTAGAGAAATGCAAATCAAAACCAACCTAAGATTTCATCTAACTCCAATTAGAATGGTTATTATTAAGGATACAAGCAATGACAGGTGTTGGCGAGGATGTGGGAAAAAAGGTACACTCATTCATTGCTGGTGGGATTCCAAATTGGTGCAGTCACTCTGGAAAGTAGTATGGAGATTCCTCAGAAAACCTGAATAGAACCACCATTTGACCCAGCTGTCCCACTCCTCAGTTTATACCCAAAAGAAATAAAATCAGCATACTACAGTGATGCAGCCACATCAATGCAGCTCAATTCACAATAGTTAGATTGTGGAACCAACCTAGATGCCCTTCAATAGATGAATGGATAAAGAAACTGTGATATATATACACAGAGGAATATTACTCAGCCATAAAGAATAAAATGATGACATTTGCAGGTAAATGGATGGAGCTGGAGAGTATCATGCTAAGTGAAATAAGCCAATCCCCAAGAAACCAAAGGTCAAATGTTTTCTCTGATATAGGTGGATGCTGATACATAACGAGGTGGGGAGGTGGTAAGAATGGTGAAGAATGGAGGAATGTTGGATTGTGTAGAGGGAAATGAGGGGAGAGGAATGGCGGAGGGAAGGAAAGATGTTGGGGTGGAATGTGTCAAACATCATTACTCTACATACATGTAAGATTACATGAATGGTATGACTCCACATCATGTACATCCAGAGAAATGAAAAGTTGTACTCATTTGTGTACAGTGTCAAAATGCATTCTACTATCATGTATAACTAAACAGAACAAACAACAAAATTTGTTTTTAAAAAAAAGGAAAACATTTCCTTTCTAAGATATGGTTCTTGAAAAGTCAAACCCTTTTGGATTTAAAAATTTTTTCGGCTTGGGTTTAATAAATTCTCTTTAAAACATTTTTTTAAATATATAAAATTTAAAAAATAAAATGAAATAAAATATTAAAACACCCAGTTTCCAATTAATTAGAAGGGACCAATGAATATCAGGTAAGACAAAAAAATGACCAGCTATGTGCAGAAATCTTTGTAAACTGATAGCTAAAACTAAAAAAATTAACATTAAAACGTAGCAACCACAGTAAATAATTTATTCCTTTAGGCTGAATTGATATGTGCTTGTGAGGCATTTTTTCAACTATAACAGATATTAAATCTAAGTATAAAAATAAACTGAACTTAGAGACCTTTGAATCACTGCATTAATAAGGGTTAAACTAGGACTTTCAAAAATGATGACACATAATTATTCTTGCTAAAAGTTTTACAAAAAGTATGAGTCAATAATTTTGCTTTGTTAAAGACACTTTTACAAAATATAATTTACATTAAAATATTTCATTTTTATGTCAACCTTATTGTTTTCTAATTTATAAGTAGCATACATAAATATAATAAAAGATGCATACACTGTGTAAATTTAAAATATACACATAACAGATGTGATGAAAGCATTTTTACTATAGAAACATGATTAACAAGCTTCAAGGCTATTGTCCTAATGTTTTGTACTTCAAATAACAAATTTAAAATTATTATAGTGGAGACAAAGCAAAAGAAAATCTCTAAAACAAAAATTAATACAATTCATTTTGTGTTTTTAATAAACTATTCTGTAGAAGATTTTATGCACTCAAACTGTGATATGAAAATAGATTAAGAATTAAGTGGATACTGAAATGTAATTAAGTCTACTTGCAGTGACCTAGATCTTCATAACTGTGAAGACAGTCAAGCCAGTACAATCCTGAAATCCAGCTCAGAACCCTAGTTCAGATCTTGTTTCAATATGTCCTTCAAAAAATACTGCCAGGTATAGTTGGCACATGCCCATTATCCCAGCTCCTCAGGAGGCTGAAGCAGAAGGATCATTAAGTTCCAAGCCAACCTTAGTGAAGTAGTGAAGCACTAAGCAACCAAGAGAGACTCTTCTCAAAATGAAAAATAAAAAGGGCTTACATCCTTACAGGGGATGTAAGAGCAGCACCAGTACCTAAAAAAAAAAAAAAACAAAAAAAAACCAACACACCAAAAAACTTACAAGAGAAGAATGTTAAACATTGGCAAGATAAACAACCCACTGTGAACCATGAACGATGCCTCTATTTCTAATGATGTGCACAGATGTAAAGACAGGACCCTGTCTCCTAAAATGTGAATCATATTAAGTACTTCCCAAAATAGATCAATCCACACAATGATACTTGAGGTTGGTAACATCGGATTAGAAGGACAAAAGAGAGTCAAAGCTAATGAAAAATGCTCCAGAAGAGAATTTTCTTTTATTTTCCCAAGCAGTAAAAATGTCCTGAGAAGCCAGCTTCTAATTTCCAATTCATATCAGTTCAGGAAAGGAAGTGAAATTCCTAGACTGAAAATGTGATACAGAGCTATTGCAGTTGCCTAGAGAGACCATCACCAACTACGGGACCTTAGAGAAGCCTAATGGCAGCAATAAAAATGTGTGAAGAGTTCCATGACAGTCCTGTCTAAGGCATGACATCCCTCATAGGCCTATCCCAGGACACTGAATCCTCTACTCCCGTCTCCAGTATCTGGGCAAGGAAAGGGGTTGGAAGATGGCCGATTTCAAGTCAATAGATCCAGTGTCTTGATATTATTTTTTGATTACTGAACCTCTTCCTACAACATTTTCAAGTAAAATTAATTGAACTGTCAATTTTCTTGTAGAATATGCTTTTCCAGTTTTCCAGTAGGAATCAAATAAAGACAGTGCTCCCATATATATCCTAAAATTTACATATTTCAATGTAAATCTTTGTTAATCAGAAGAGAATAATATTTTATCTTAAAATAATTTAGTTTACTTGAAAGCCTTGAAAAGGCACAGAACTCAAAATTTAATATTCCTGATGTAATGAAAATAAATCAACTTTCCAAAAACAGAAAGAGGTTCTTGAAATATGACCATCTAGTCATCAAATAAGTGTGCTATAAAGACACAAAAACCACACCAAAACCATTGCTAGCTAGTGTCAATCATAAAAAAAGAAATTGAAAAGTAACAGTCTCCCTGTTTGCACCCTGCTTATGGGATCACCCAGGAGCACCACTGAAACAAGGTTATACAGAAACGAGTACATACCAATCAATATCCACAATATGAGACTCAGGCAGCAAAATATTCATTTGAGCTAAAGACCATAATTAAGTAGCTACATGCTCTTGGCATAGAGATAATAATCTATCAGACCAATAATATTCACCAAATTAATGACTGAAATTCACATCTTTAGAAATTCCAGAATCACCCAGATGAAAGTGGGGGCTCAAAAATGTTCAAAACCACAAGCAAAATACAGGGAAAGGAGGCAAAAAGAGGATCTCAATTTTTTGTGAGTTAACAAGACACTCACATATATCACTAAGTCCCAACTGGTCAGAGGTAGGTATAGTGTTGGCTATGTGGAGATGCAGAAGGAGAAGTGGGGCTATGTGGGATGCTGAGGAAGTTGAAGGGCAGCAAAGAGATATGGTAGAAATGCAACAGATTTAAGGTAAAAGTCTTCATGTTAAATTTCCTTCCTATGCAAAATTTCTTACCTTAAAACCACACTAAGTACTATGTATGACTACTATTCACAAATGGCAAAAAATCAATTAAAGATGTAGATTACCACATTTGTAGAAATATCCTATTTTAAATAAATCAAGCTGACTTTCCTCACCAATTGATGGGATCAATATTGGAATAGCCCACATATTTAAGATCACAGACTTTTTTGTACTCTTGTTTTATAGCATTTTTGTATATTACAGATAAATTATTAAAAACGAAATCATCAGTATGTCATCACATGTCTTCTCTAAACTGGAGACAAGGGACAGCCATGTTTCCACAATCATGATCTCTGCTCCATATCAACCAGAGTCCCATCAAATCAAGTATGGAGAGGAATTAAAAAATGAGAAAAACACATACAAATATATACACCTTTTTAGGTTCCTGCATATAGTTTCCTCCTTGATTTTTTGCCCTGCCATATCTTCTCTATTGCCTTGTATCAGATGGCACTGTACCTGAATGAATACCATGAATGTCTCAATAAGAATCGTATTCCAAAAAAGTGTGCATAACTGGTTGATACTCCTGGGATTGTTTTCTCCCCTCATGTTTATTTTAAATTTCCAGCCCCACTTTGAAGAATAGGGTCAGTCTTTAACTAATATCAAACTTCAAGCATAATCTTACTTTGGCCTTCTCTTAAGAGAGTGCCCAAGTGAACTGTCACTCTACACAGACATTTTTCTCCCCATCTTTCAGTTCACTTAGCAGTATTGAGATCAGCATAGACTTCTTTTCCTCAGTAGGATGGCTTTTGTTCATTCACTCACACAAATACAACATAAAAAGTAATACATTTTTCAGTTTCTAATTTCAGAGAATTTTATTTTCATATTCTTACCTCTGAATTGTTCAGGTGGCATTTGTGAGTTCCTGAAAACCAGCCATCACTTGAACATTGGTCAATGTCCACTTTCTGAAGATTTATATCAACTTTCATGACACCCCTAAAAACAGCGAAAGATAAAATGACCAATTTAATTTGAGCCCTTAACAATTCCAAACTCTTTGGAAATCAGACAAATCAGCAAAATCTACTAAAATTTTCAAATTGCCCACTCGTATTTAATTACAGTGTACCAAGTGAAGATAAACAATAGAACAAAATCAACTTTATGTAAGACCTAAAGGCAGGGACCCTGTATTGTTCCTTGTTTTCAGTTTCTCATATAATGCCTAACACATAACAGGTACTCAGTAAATATTTTCTAATTGACTGGAGCCTCAGACAATTATTCTGAACATGGTAGAAAACCTGACTCAGAAACACCTGCTCCAAAAAACCCTTATTAAAGTAAATCACACCCACACCCTCATCTCATTTCTCTCTATTCCTATTTCCCATTGTAAGACCCAGGACAGAAAGGTTGAGGGAATTAATGGGTAGGACAGTATCATAAAATTAAGCTGCTCATTCCTCTGATCTTCCATCACAATGACTTTAAACAGCTTGTTAGAGCTCCCAATATCCTATACCAAGCATAGAGATTCATAAAAATGCTCCTTTTTTCCCCCTTTAAACCTCAAAATAAAAAGACTGCACTTCACTTAGTCATTTGAGGAGTCACTAAAAAAGAGAACCCACAAATTCAGAGCCAAAAGCTAAATTATAAGGAGTCCCAAGTTTGTCTAAAATTCTCCTATTTTCTTCAAGCAATTCTCTTTATTTTCCTAATAGTCCTCCCTTATATTTGTTAGTACCAAAAGCACCATTAGCAGCAGCAGCTGCAGAAATATCTGTCCTACATGGAATTGTCAAACCTGGACTTTATTGAAATAAATAATCTGTGCTCTGGTTCCTAAAGCCTATTACTTTGTAATGTATACTTTCACAAACTTGAGTAAAGACTAAATACCTCACTAAAAAGTGTTATATAAGCCAGGTGTGGTGGCACACGCCTGTACTCCCAGAGACTCGGGAGGCTGAGGCAGGAAGATCTCGAGTTCAAAGCCAGTCTCAGCAACTTAGCGAGGCCCTAAGCAACTCAGTGAGACCCTGTCTCTAAATAAAATACAAAATAGGGCTGGGGATGTGGCTCAGTGGTTAAGCACCCCTGAGTTCAATCCCCAGTTCCAAAGAAAAAAAAATTGTTATATAAAAATATATGTTCAAAGTCTCACACCAACTTGAACTATTCTGTTATTTAAAACAAAATAGACTCAAATTCCTCATTTTTTAGCTCTTATAGCCACAAAAAAAAACAAAAATTACAAATAAATGCATATAAACTAACAAAATTAAATTTAAATTAGTATTAATTAAATTGAAATACTAAGAAAATTAGTGATGATGCTTTGCTAATACTAAATCTCCTTTCAAAACAGGAATGTGGAACTTCTGTTTTAGATCTTGTTATTCATTTCTTTCATTTCTTTTCTTCTTTTAAACTACTGTGAAATTTTCCAACAGAGAGGCTTACTGTCATTTGGACTTCAGTTATGGTGAATAAATCATTTACTTTTTTCTTCTGTTGTTTTAACTTGTGACAAAGCACTAGTGCTAACATGTCCAAAATAGACACAAAAACAAAGGATACCTGCCCCTTTTTAGTATCCAGATAACCCAGAGTATATTTAGTTTTTCAGATGATCACTAAAATAAAAATTCAGAAATTATCATAGAAAATATGCAAATCCTTTATCACATCATACCCCAGTTTGCAAAACATTTTTGCTGCGGACCTAATACCATAAAACAAATGTTCATGTGATTAAGTAAATGGATTCCCAAGTAACCTAATGTTTTAATCTAGTTCTGCATACCACTGTATGATATGCAACAGAGGACACAAAGGTGAAACAACAGATCTGATCCCAAAGCAACACCTAAAGATAAGACATTTCAAATAATATCAAAGTACAATGGAGAATGTATGCTAAATTCCAGGAACTATATAAGCCATCACATTTATAGGGCTTAATTCTAGTATGGGATGGACAGATAACAAATGTGAACTGTAATAAATAGTTAATTATACTATGTGTTACTGAAGAAATGGTACTGTGTATGTTACACAAGAAATGACACAATGCGGTGTGAAAATTTTAAGCAGGTAAATAGGGAGGGAGTAGAAACACAGTACAAATTTTTTTAAATAAGGGGTTGAAAAAAACCTTGATGAGATTACATTTCTAACTCACCATGTTGTTCAGGGGATAACTGCAGCCGTTCACTTTCACTCTCTCAATTACCACTGTCATTAAATTTTCCACTGAACCACTGTTGTCCAACCACATTTTGCGTATTCTTCTTTTGAATATCATGTTTAGGAAGTATTTGTAATTAGTAAACAAATCAAAATTTGCATTTCTATTTGGACCACAACTGTTAGCAATAATGAGGTCACGTTTTCCTTTAACATCTTCAACAGTGGCAGAGCTTGGTTATAAGACAGTGGAAATACTACAATCTCCCAGCGCATCATAAGTGGGATCAGAAGAGGCTGCGATGATTCTGGTCTCCCTCCTGGAGAAAACGGCTTCAAAAATAGGTACCTTAATCCCTGGAAGCTTTCTTCCTCAATTCCAAATTCATATATGAAAACCAAAACGTCAGCGCAGACTTTAAACCCAATTCCTGAAGCACTCTGGCCTTGCCTTGCGCAAACCACCAGAGGTAATGAGCCCTGCGTTTACCATCTGGGAAATCGATGCTGACTCATCTTAGTGCCTGGCCTGGGCGCCTGGAGACCTACAAAGCTCTGGGGAAGGCCCAGCAGGCTTCCTGCAGAGGAAGTAGCAGCTTGGGGGATTAAGTGGGAAGAAAACTTGTCTTCCCGGGGAAGAGTATTCAGCTAAAAGAGAAGCACAGTCCCAGAGGCCTAAAAGCCCTCACGCGCAGGTTTAGGCGAGGCCCTGCTGGAAGCCCCTTGCGCCTGCGCGCTGTGTCCCCCGAGCCTGCACCACTGGGGCGGAAGTGCTGCTCACACATCCGGTGAGCGGACGCTCTTGGGAAGCTCCGACGGCCTGGAAGTGCTACTGTTTGGGAGCCTCTTATTCGGAAGGTGAGGAGCAAATAAAATCTGGTAAGTGGCCCCCAAGGGATGCAGACTATAACCGAGGTATCCCCCCAGGCACCTGGGTGCCCCTCCTGCGCTGCGGTCCATCGCATTCCTTTCCTTTTTCCATCGGATTGCGGAAACTCACAAGCCCCGGTGATTCCTCTCGTACTCTCTCTGGATAAATAGGCCTCCAAGGCCAAGCAGTGGCCAGGCACCTTCAGTTGGACTGCCTGCTTCCTTCTGGTGTCTTGACCCTCCACTCCTTTTCCACAACTACTACCTGGATTCAGACCGTCATGTCTCACAGGACTAATATTTTTAGTAGTCGCCATTTGGTTCTATCTGCTGTTGTTCTAGTTAAAAATTCTGGTTTGTAGGTTCTGAATTTCATGCCGTATAGGGTCTTTCACAAAGAATGTCTGAACACATTTGTATCACAGTGTGACCTTTGACCCTACACCTTTCTATAGAACTTCAGGAAGAATAGGCACCATGGGCATTTAAGAGTATTAACAGTAGCCAAGTCTGTACCTGAATGGCCCTAATAACTTACTATCCACAGAGGTGTCTGCAGGCTGCTTTAAGCCGTTACTAAATCCAGACTAAATAATCCTGACCTTCCTATTTGTGGGTTTCCAAAAATGCACATGACCTAATGGAAGTATAATGGAGACATATGATAGTACAAAAAGAACATTGTGGTTAAATTTGCAGATTTTCCAAAAGCAGTTGACCACAAAATTCATTTCAAGTGCCTATTCCAGGACTTTAGAAGGTTTCTATTTCAAGGTTCTCATACACTGTAGTTTAAATATTCTACACTGCTATCTATGTAATTTTTGCAAGAGGTAAATCTGATCCTGACATTTTCCTGCTCAAGATCAATATTCTCACTTTCCTGAGAGTAAAATCCAAACCAACCTAGGTGCCCTTCAACAGATGAAAGGATAAAGAAAATGTATTTATACACAATGGAATACTACTCAGCCATAAAGAAGAATGGATTATGGAATTTTCTGGAAAATGAATGGAACTGGAAAGTATCATGATCCCAGAAAGCCAAAGGCCAATTCTCTCTGATATGCAGATGCTACCACACAATAATGAGGTAGGGGGAGAGAATAGAAGTTCATTGGATTAGACAAAGGGGAATGAAGGGAAGGGAGGTGTTAATAGGAAAGATAATAGAGTGAATCAGACATAACTTTCCTATGTTCATATGTGAACACACGACCAATGTAACTCCACATCACATACACCCACAAGAATGGGAAGTTATACTTCATGTATATATAATATGTCAGATTACATTGTTCTGTCATATATAAAATCCAAGCTCCTGAGTCTAACATTAGGCTCTTCCTTCTTCTGACTACTCTGACCACTCATACATACATTTTTTGTTCTAGATAATTCAGAACTACATTTGAAATCCAAAAGAATTCATGGTCTCACAAAGCCATTCCTTTATAGATGGCTTTATAACTGAAGTCCCTTTGCCTAAACCATGCATGACATTTTATCTTCTCTCCAGCCCTTTTCTAAAGCCTTCCATGAACTCCAAATCTAATTTAGAAGCCACTTTCCTTTCTTCCCAGAATACACTGTGTTTCCCTTCTTCAGATCACTTACTCCAATTTTTAGTTTACTGCTTCTACCCTAGACTAAAATTTCCATGGTCCACATCTTTTTTGCAGTATTTGGGCCTCATGAATGCTAGAAAAACACTCTATAACTGCACTGCATCCCCAGACTTTTCTTATTTGAGACTGGGTTTGGCTAAGTTTCTCTAGCAGGCCTTCAGCTTGCAATCCTCCTGCCTCAATCTCCTGAGTAACTGGGATTACAGGTGTGTGCCACCACACATAGTTTCCTGTATCTTTTTTTTTTTTTTTTTTGGTACATTTTTCCCTCAGTCCACTTCCAAAATTAGCCTTGGAGAAAACATAAGATGCTCAAGAGAAGCAAGGAGAAGGTAAAGTAACAATGACCAGAGAGAGAGAGAGAAAGAGAAAATCTAAGAAACTGAAAATATCTTTAACTACTGTGGATGAAAGGATGGAGAGAGACTGGATAGACTGAAGAAAAACTTTGAGATTCTGCTTTTCCTTCTTCCCCAAGTTACCTTTGATGAGAATTCCTTGCTCCATTTCTGCAAAAAAATTGGCAGTAACAGTCCATTTAGTCAACATTGATGAAATATCAGGGCAGAAGTTCTGCTGAAATAAAGTTGATGAAAACAGGTGCTGCTAGACCAGCTGCCATCAGTCATTCACTTCTAACAATAGATAGAACAGAATCAGGTACCTGGATTTGGGTTGCTCCCATAGAAAATAAAAATAAATTTTTTAAAAAACCCTAAAATGTATTGCATTAGCCTTGGAACCATGCAAAAGCAAGAGCTTAAAGGGCCTCAGTAATGTTTAATGAAAGTAGAAATCTACTGGTAAGTCTTGGACAATGAAGACAATGTTCTGGAGGCAGAAGGAAGGGGACGGACCTTTGTTACATAATAGATGGAAAGTTTGGCAAATTGTCACCTGTGAACGAATGAACTTCAGAGCTGACTGAAGAAGTTCCTAGGCAAATAGAGTACTTCCTGACTCTTTCTAGCTGCCTATAATAAATACAAAATGAAAAATATGGACTAAAGAAAGAGCTGCCCTATTTTTGTTTCAACTTTTTCAAAAATTGTGGTAAAATGTACATAAAATTTACCATCTTAACCTTTTTTCTTATGGTGCTGGGGATTGAACCCAGGGCCTTGTTCTTGATAGGCAAGCACTCTACCAACTGAGCTATATCCCAGCCCATCTTAACCATTTTTAAATGTAATGTTACATACGTTCATGTTGTTGTGCAGCAGCAACTCTTTTCATCTTGCAAAGTTAAAACTCCATACCCATTGCAACAACCGCCCATTCTCTGACTCTGCCCAATGCTTAGAGTAGAATCACCATTCTACTTTCTGTCATTTATGTGTGATATTTTGGTATTTATATTTTCATGATTTGTATATTTGACTTATTATAATGTCCCCAAGATTTATCAGTATTATAATGTGTAACTGAATATCCTTCCATGTTAAGGTTGAGTAATATTCCATTATATGTCTGTACTACATTTTGTTTATCCATTTATTTGTGGATGGACACCTGGGTTTCTTCTACCTTTTGGCTATTGTGAGTAATTCTGCTATGGAGCTGTTTAGTTTCTGAGCAAAATTTAGAAAAACCGTAAAAGTTCAGGACTACTAGATTTGAATATAAAACTGTTTCTTATCTTCATTTTTCCTCTAGCAAAATATTTTCAAAATATGCAATGACTTCAGAGCAAAGAACAACCACAGGATAAGAACTATGAAATCAGTGGATAGATTAAAGTGCCTAAAGGACAAAACCAGAATCTTCAGAGAAGTACTTCCAGGGAGCAGAATTAGGTCCTGATAAAGATATTAGTGATAAATACGTGAATTTCAGAATTGCCAGGAACTGGTAGCTGATATTTGTATTATATTTCCCTGGTTTTTGACCTGGAGTACTATTTTTGCTATCCTATCTCTTTACCACAAGTTTATGTTGAGTGTGGAGGGGAAGAAAGGGGACAAATAATGTTTATCTATAGCCTTTCAGATTAAGAGGTACTCCACTCAAGGAACCATGCACATGCAACTTCATCCTCATATTGAACCCCTTTGGATGACTAAATCCTGACTTCAAGTCAACACCACAATAAATGAGATGGGGTGCAGAGGTGTTTGCCTGAGAGGGGTTGAGTGTATTTTGCTTTTAAGAAGGGCAGGTATCCTGAGGTTATCCTGCTGTGAAGAAGACTAAGATGCCAGATGAAATGACTGTGTAGAGAGAAAGATTTCCAAGAAGTGCCCACATATCCACTGTTCCAAATATTCCAGCCCAGTTTTCCAGTATATCATGGAGAAAGCAATAATAGGAGTGGATCCTCCAGTACCTGCCACCCCCTATATATTTTGTTATGTTATGTTATATTATATTATATTATATTATATTATATTATATTATATATTAGCTGATATACATACATAGATATACAGATATAGATATAGTTATATATAACCAAAACAAACTACCCAAGCTAATCCCTTCCCATATTTGTAACTCACAGAATTATAAGAAAAATAAAATGCTTGTTTTATGTCATTATGTTTTGCAAGAGTGTCTTGCATGAAAATAGGTAATCGGAAATGTATTATGCTGGGAAAAGAACAGTGGGTTAAGAAGAAATAGTCATCAACAGCATATATGTATACATGCGTGAGGATAGGGAGTATTTATCAATAGTTGCCCTAACTTAAGGACTATTTCAACAATTGTAATTAGAAATTTTGACATATTCTCTGAGAAGTGAATAGATCAAAAAGAACAAATGTAGCAAATATCTAAATATTGGAATTAGTGTACTTAATTTGTTACTAATATATGGAGCTCATCACATCACTCATAAAGCACTATTAGCACATTCACAGAACATGTACCAAATATTTATCAAAAGTATACGAAATTATATTGCATAAGGAAACTCAAATTACAAAAAAAAATCAACGTCATACAATGTCTTTTACCCGTAGTGCATTGAATTATGTATTGAGTTTCTTAAAAGGATAGTTTAAATATATTTTGTTTGAAAAATAAATGTATTTGTACATTACACTTAGGTTGAAATTATATTCAGACTAAATGATGGTGAAAACTCTACAAGGAAAAAATTTTGTGTGACACAAGAGAGAAGGAATTTGTTGTAAATACTATGCATTTATCAGGAAATAAGTTTTTTTAAAAACCTAAATATTTAATTCTAGAAGAGGAAATTGAGGAAATACCAGAGAAAATACAAAGATTGAGAATGTATATAAAACAGGCAGAAGTTAATGCAAAGAGACAGGTACATCAGAAGGACAAAGGAATCAACCTAAAAGAGTTTCCAGTTTCAAAAGTTGGAGCAAAATGACAACAGTGGACTATAACACACACAGAAAAATGCCCAATATATCCATACTCATAAGTCGACTAAATGAAGAATGGGAAACTTTCTTGCAGAAGAATCTCAGTTGACAAATTTTGGAGAAATGAGGGAAATAGAAAATCATTAGACCACCACAGTAATCATTGCTGCTGGCAAGACCTGTCAACAAATGCTAATATTAGAGGAAAAAACTAAGGAGAAACAAGATAGTGGAATAACCTCAAAAGTATCCCCAAACATTTAGTACTGCAGTGGTTTTAACATGTCTAAAAGACTTCCTCCTTCCAGGAAGAAGTTACTTCACCTCCCCTTGAGTGTGGGCTAGACTTAGTGACTCATTTCTAATGAATAAACCATGGTAAAGGGAAATAAGTAACTGTAGAGAAACCTATTCAACCAACTGATCAAAGTTCACACCACCAATAATAAAGCTTATTGATGCCATGAACCCTGATATGATGCAGTGAAAAGGGTGATTCCCATTTATTATATTTTTTTGAAATGTTAAAAACTCAGTTTATCATTAACCATAAGACAAATCCAAACTGAGGGTCATTTAAAAAAAAAACCACTTCATTCTTCAAAAACATCAACCTATGGTTGATGAGAGATTTTATCTGAAAAATGAGGAAAGACTGAGAAATTGATTAGAAGAGATGAAGGAAACTTGACAACCAAATGTAATGTGATAATTCATTTTCTAGGGTGCCATAATAATACCTCAGACTAGGTGAAAGCAAAACTTTGGTTTTTCACAATCATTTTTAAGTTCAGCATAAAGGTCCCAATAGGGTTGGTTTCTTCTGAGGCCTCCCTATTTGGTTAGTATATGGCAGCCTTCTCCCTGTGTCTTCATATGGACTTCCCTCTGCCTGCCTGTGTCTTAATTTTTTAATAATATCCTATTGGCAAAAGCTTATTAAAGAGATACTGCACCACAATCAAGTAGAGTTCATCCCAGGAATGCAAGTTTGGTTCGATATTTGGAAATCAATAAACATAATACATCATATCAATAGACTGAGTCTTTAAGAATCGTGATTATTCCAATAGTTGTAGAATAAGCATTTGACAAAACACAGCACCTCTACATGTTCAAAACACTAGAAAAAATAGGGATAATAGGAACATACTTCAACATTGTAAAGGGTATCTATGCTAAGCCCAAGACCATCCTTCTAAATGGAGAAAAATTCACTTATCAGAGAGATCACTCGGCCTTTGGATTTTGGGGTTTGACTAATCTCACTTAGCATGGCAGTCTCCAATATCGTCCATTTACCTGCAAATGTCATAATTTTATTCTTCTTTATGGCTGAGTAATATTCCATTGTGTATGTATACCACAGTTTCTTTATCCATTCATCTATTGAAGGGCATCTAGGTTAGTTCCACAATCTAGCTATTGTGAATTGAGCAGCTATGAACATTGATGTGGCTGCATCACTGTAGTAATCTGATTTTAAGTCCTTTGGGTATAGGCCAAGGAGTGGGATAGCGCGGTGGAAGGGAGGCAAGAATGGAGGAAGGATAGATAGCATAGAGGGAAGGGAGGGGTGGGGTCGGGGTGGGGAGGTAGCATAATAACAGAATGAGACAGACATCATTGCCCTGTGTACATGTATGAATGCACAGATGGTGTGACTCTACTTTGTGTACAAGCAGAGAAACAATAGCTGTACTCCATTTGTGTTCAATGAATCAAAATTAAAAATAAATAAATAAATAAACGGAGAAAAATTGAAAGCATTCCCTCTAAAAACTGGAATAAGACAGGGATACCCTCTCTCACTGCTTTTATTCAACATAGTCCTTGAAACTAGCCAGAGGAATTAGACAGACCAGAGAAATTAAAGGGATACAAATAGGAAAAGAAGAACTCAAACTATCACTGTTGGCCCACAACGTGATTCTATATTTAGAAAATCAAAAAAATTCGCCAAAACCCTTCTGGAACTAATAAATGAATTCAGCAAAGTAGCAGGATATAAAATCCACACACATAAATCTAATGCATTTCTATACATAAGCGATGAATCCACTGCAAGAGAAATTAGGAAAACTCCATTCACAATAGCCTCAAAAAACATACTTGGGAATCAATCTAACAGAAGAGGTGAAAGTCCACTACAATGAAAACTACAGAACACTAAAGAAAGAAATTGAGGAAGATCTTAGAAGATGGAAAGATCTCCCATGCTCTTGGATAGGCAGAATTAATATTGTCAAAATGGCCATAGTACCAAAAGTGTTATACAGATTCAATGCAATTCCTATTAAAATCCCCTGACATTCATCATAAAACTAGAAAAAGCAATCATGAAATTCTTTTGGAAAAATAAGAGAATCAGAATAGCCAAAGTAGGCCGAGGCAGGAGATCATGAGTTCAAAGCCAGCCTCAGCAACTTAGCGAGGCCCTAAGCATCTCAGTGAGACCCTGTCTCTAAATAAAATACAAAATAGGGCTGGGGATGTGGCTCAGTGGTGGAGTGCCCCTGGGTTCAATCCCCAGTACCAAAAAAAAAAAAAAAAGAATAGCCAAAGTAATCCTTAGTAATAAAAATGAAGCAGGAGGTATCACAATACCAGACCTTAAATTATAGTATAGAGCAATAGTAACAAAAATGGCATGTATCTACACCAAAATAGATGTGTAGATCAATGGTACAGAACAGAAGACACAGAGATAGACCCCCATAAGTAAGTTATCTCATACTAGACAAAGGTGACAAAAACATACATTGGAGAAAAGAGCCTATTCAACAAATAATGCTGGGAAAACTGGATATCCATGTCTAACAAAATGAAATTAAACCTCTATCTCTCACCCTGCACAAAAATCACCTCAAAGTGGATCAAAGACTTAGGCACTAGTACAGAGACCCTATGCCTAAGAGAAGAAAAGTAGGCCCAAATCTACATCATGTCAGCTTAGGAATCGAATTCCTTACAAGACTCCCAAAGCCCAAGAAGTAAAATCAAGACTCAATAAATGGGATATAATCAAACTAAAAAGCTTCTTCTCAGCAAAGGAGTTAATAACGTGGAGAGACTACAGAATGGAAGAAAATCTTTACCACATGCACCTCAGAGCACTAATCTCCAGGATATATAAAGAACTCAAAAAAAAAACCCAATCAATAAATGGGCTGTGGAACTGAACAGATACTTCACAGAACAAATAAAATTGATCAACAAAAATGAAAATTGTTCATCATCTTTAGCAATTAGAGAAATGCAAATCAAAACTACCCTAAGATTTCCTTTCACTCCAGTCAGAATGACAACTATCAAGAATACAAGCAATAATGAGTGTTGACAAAGATGTAGGGAAAAAGGCACACTCATACATTGCTGATGGGACTGCAAATTGGTGCAACCACTCTGGAAAGCAATACGGAGATACTTCAGAAAACTTGGAATGGAACCACCATTTTAACCCAGATCCTCGGTCTAAACCCAAAGGACTTAAAATCAGCACACTACAGTGACACAACCACATCAATGTTTATAGCAGCTCAATTGACAATAGCAAAACTATGGGACCAACCTAGGTGCCCTTCAAGAGATGAAAGGCTAAAGAAAATATGTATATATACACAATGGAATATTACTCAGCCTTAAAGAAGAATGAAATGGCATTTTCAGGTAAATAGATGCAACTAGAGGATGTCATTCTAAGTGAAATAAGCCAATTCCAAAAAACCAAAGCCCAAATGTTTTCTATGATAAGTGGATACTGATCCATAGTGGAGGGTGGGGGCTAGAAAATAATGAAGGAACTTTGGATTATGCAGAGTGGAGTGATAGTAAGGGTCATGGGGTGGGGATGGGAAGGACAGTAGAATGTGACAGACATTATTACCCTATATACATATATGGTTACACTACTGGTGACTTAGCACCATGTACAGCCAGAGGAATAAAAAGTTATGCTCCATGTGTGTACAATGTGTCAAAATTCACTCTACTGTCATATATAACTATTTAGAACAAATTTTAAAAATGGAAAAAGTCCTTTTGGGATAGGGGCCACCCTAATGTCCTTAATTACCTTTTTAAAGATGCTTTTTCCAAATACAGTCACATTAGAGATAGTAGAGGTTAGGATTTCATCATATAAGTTTTGGGCGAACACAATTTAACCCATCACATGGTATCCTGCTTTGATTACTGGAACAGAAAAGGGTCTAAGTGGAAAACCTCAGGTAATCTGAATTAAATGTGTGGTTTAGTTAACAGTGCTGTGCTAATATTCCTTAGTTTTGAGAATGTTATTATGGTTATATAAAAATGTATTATTGCAAAAAACTGAGTGAGGAGTATATAGGGAGCTGGGCATGGTAACACGCACCTGTAATTCCAGTGGCTTGGGAGGCTGAGGCAGGAGGATCATGACTTCAAAGCCAGCCTCAGCAACAGTGAGGCACAAAGCAACTCAGTGAGACCCTGTCTCTAAATAAAATACAAAATAGTTCTGGGGATGTGACTTAGTGGTTGAGTGTCCCTGAGTTCAATCCCCATACCGCCCAAAAAAATGAGTATATGGGAACTTTCCATACCATCTCTGCTAATCTTCTGAATCTAATCTTCTGCTAATCTTCTGCTAATCTTCTTTAGACTGAAGTCTAAAATTATTTCAAAGCAGTTTTTAAAATTTTAGATACAAGAAAAGATAAACAAGGGAGCCCTGAAGTGTTAAAAAGAAAATGTGCAAATAAACAGAAAGAACAGAAATAAAAGTGAAAAAATACAAAGGAAATGTGTAAAATAAGTATTATGACTACCTGTTCTCTAACCAACTTAAAAATCTGGAGAAAAAGGATAAATTGATAGAAAATATAAAATATCAAATTTGTCCCAAGAGGGAACAGAAAACTTGAATAGAACAATAAGCATAAAAATTTTAAATCATTCACTTCCCAGAAAAGCTTCCATCCTAGATAGCTTTGTATATGAATTCTACCAAGCTTTTAAAGAACAGTTCTGTTTTCATAAGTGTTCACAAATTTAAAAAAACAAACCATCTAATTCATTTCATGTGATTTTGATTCCAAACCACAAGATTATGACCAAAAAAGTAGCTGTATTTTAACATATATATATGTATCCAAGAATCCTAAAGGAAATATTGAATACATATTAAAATTTATTAAAATAATTATGCATCATGAGCCAATGGAGTATATAGAACACCAGAAAATATGTCAGTGAAATTCACAATATAAGAAATGAGAGGGCTGGGGTTGTGGCTCAGTGATAGAGCATTTGCCTAGCATGCATGATGCACTTAGTTCCATCCCCAGCACCACATAAAAAAACTAAATAAACAAAATAAAGATATTGTGTCCACCTACGACTAAAAATATTTTTAAAGGAAATGAGAAATGTTTTAATGTAAAAGGCATTTTACAAAATTCAACATCTAAATTTTTTAAATTGGCAAACTAGAAGTAGAAGGAAACCCTTAACTTCGATAATGCTTGCCTCTAGCAAAATTTATACCAAGGAGAAACTTATTCTTTAAGAAGTTCCCCTTAAGGCAAGAATGCTTACTGTGTTATTGATGCTGTGTAATACAGTACTGAAAGTGTCAATTCCATAAGAACAAACATAAGTTAAAAGATATGAGATGGTAAAGATCAGAAGAGATTAAATCATCATTATTTATAGATGATGTGACCATTTATGTAGCAAAAAATCAACAGACAAATATGAGAACAATGAGAAAGTTCAGCAAGGTTGTTGGGTAGCATTTCAAAGAATGAAAATCATTATCATTTCTCTATACCAACAGCACCAATAAAAAATAACTAAAAATATATTTTACATAGCAACAAAATTCATAAATTAAGACTGCATAAAACCTCTATGGAGAAATTTTGAAAATGCTAATGAAGAACAAAATGGATGATCTGAATAAATGAGGAGACATCCCATGCTTTCAAAGGGGATAATTGATTGCAATAAAATTGTCAATTCTCATCAAACTAAGCTATAAATTTAATGTGCAACCAATTAAAATTCTAGGTGGATTTTAAGAATCTTAATAGCTTTTTTAAGTTTAAGTGGAATATTAAAAGCTGTTAAAAAGAGAAAGAGAATTTGCCCACCCAGATTTAAGACATACTACCCAAACCTGGTGAATATATGAAGTCATGGACCAAAAAAAGAAAGCCTAGACACAAGGATGAATATTAAGTGTTTTTCTTTATAAAATAGGATGACAGTATTGAGAAGTAGTTCACTAAATTGGTTCAAATAATAACTGGACCCATACCTAATATCACTGCACAGGTAAACTCAAGACCTGGAATAAAAGCTAATGGTTGATAACATCAGATAATATTTCTGTGATGATTTACTGAAAAACTTCATAAAACACAAAAGCATTAACCATGTGGCAACATTTGGTTAAGTAAATAACATCAGAAATTTTTAAATTCTGTACAAGGGAGGACATTATAGACAAACAACTGAAAGATGACAGATTAGATGCTTTTGCAATGTCTAAAATTGATGGAAATATTTCAAATACCTCAACTTGTGCAACCCAGAAAAAATATAGGAATCAGATTCGAAAATGGCAAAGAATATAAATAAGCAGATTACAGAAAAGTAAACACAACAGGCCCACAAGCATACGAAGAGATGCTCAAAGTCAGTAATCAGAGAAATTCAAATTAAAACAATAGAGATATCACTTCACATTCATTAGATTGGCAGAAAGTTATGTAATGCCAAGAGTTGACAGGAATACAAGGCTACAGAATGCTTGCTGGAGGGTGTATACACATGCAGTGTGTCTAAACAGCAATCTTATGTTTAGTACATTTACCCCTCCCTATGATCCTGAAATCCTGCTCTTGAGTTTATCTTTCAAAGAAAATTTCATACCCAGAAAGTTGGGACATAAAACAGACTATGCAGAAATAGAGAACCAGTTGTAGATGTATCAATGTAAGAGTTTAAACACTGAGTTGTGTGAATGAAAAATGAGATATACAGTAACTATTAAAAATTATTTGAATGCAGAATAACCTAGTTGCAAATGAGGTAGAATCATGGGAAGGAGATTTATTGAAATGTAAGAAGAGTAATTTCCTTTTTTCACCATATATTTGGAAGATTCTAGATTTACATTTCAGTGACTTTTAAGTTTTAGCTTAAGTCATCTTAGGGTGTCTTCCTCAGTTGGTGCCTCTCATCCTGAAAAATACTATTCACACAAACAAACAGTATCTCTATCATTTAGCTCAAGCCCATAACTACAAAAAGTACAAGAACACAAAGAACACTGTTCTCCCAGAGAAAATACTTGGCAAGTCTACCATGACCTCAGTGCTTGTTATGGTTTAGGTATTAGGTGTTCCCCAAAAGCTCATGTGTGAGACAATGCAAGATTTAGAGATAAAATGATGGGGTTATGAGAGTCTTAATCCAAGCTGTGTGTTGAATTCCCTGATAGGGATTAACTGAATGGTGACTATAGACAGGTCAGGTGTGGCTAGAGGAGGTGGGTTATTGGGGACATGCCTTTGGGGTATATGTTTTATGAGCTGGGCTTAGTGTCCCTCTGATTCCTGGTGCCATGTTCCCAGCTGCTTTTCTCTGTCACATACTTCCACGATGATGTCTGCTTCATCTCAGACCCTGAGGAATGGAGTTGGCCATCTGTGGACTAAGACTGCTGAAACCACGAGCTCCCAAATGAACTTTTCTTCCTAAAATTGTTCTTGTCAAGTCTTTTGATCACAGTAGCAAAAAATCTGACCAAAATAGTGCTTTTTACCAGCTTACTTAGCAAATATAGGATATCTGGATTATTTCAGGATCACACTAACTTTCGCTTTAGTAGACTAAAACTTAAATCACAAGTCCTTGAGTGATCAGAGCCAAAGATCTAGGTACCAGACAGGATTTGGAAGAATAAGATCAAAGTAAAAAGATAATGTCAACAGTAAAACACTTCATAAATCTAACACTTTTCAGCTATAAAGAACCTTCCACAAACCATCTGAGAGATACATAGTATCTTCATTTTACTAAAAGAGTCCCTGTGGTTAAAAGACCTATCTGAAAGACAACTCCTCTATATCAAAAAAGAAACTCAAAACTGTGTGTTCAACTTGAAATCTGTTAATCATTCTGTGTATAGCAGCTACTTGACCACGTTCAGCAGAAATAATTTCAATGTCAACATGCCAGAATACTCAGTAATTGATTTTTTTTTTGGCAGTGCTGGGGATTTGAACCCAGGGCCTTGTGCATCTGAGGCAAGCACTCTACCAACTGAGCTATATTCCCAGCCCTCAATAATTGATTTTATGCACACATATTACAGATAGGTTTGATGTGTACGTGTGTGTGTGCGCGCGCGCGCACGTGTGTGTGTCTACTACATGTAAGGCTCCATGCTATGAAGTGGTGTGGATGCAAAGCACAGGGTATCCTTCTTTAAATGATAATGGGATGGATTAGACAAAGGGGAATGAAGGGAAGGCAGGGAGGAATAAGATTAGCAAAGACAGTAGAATGAATCAGACATAACTTTCCTAAGTTCATATATGAATACACCACCAGTGAAACTCCACATCATGTACAACAGAAGAATGAGATTCTGATCAGAATGAGTTATACTCCATGTATGTATAATAAGTAAAAAATGCACTGTCATGTATATCTTAAAAGAATAAATTAAGAAAAAACTCTTTACATTTTGGTTTCCTATTCTGACATTTCTACATCCAAAATACCTACTGTATAAAGTGATGTAGGATACATTTAGCTTTGACATGTTTTGTAAAACATTAGCTTGTGAATTTTAGTGAATGTGAATGCATAGAGTGATATTATTATTCAGGACCGGTTTTAAGGAGTCAAATTCTCACCTTTTTTAATTACTAGTAAAATATGTGAGGGAATATCTAACATTCACTATTCAAACATAACAGGAAAATTAATAAATGCTTTTTCAAAAGATAATGGGAATAAAAACACACAAAAAATGTATTCTTTCACACAAAATGCATTGAGCACTGACTGTTAGATTGTTAGCAATGAAGTAGGGCAAATAATCAATGTAGTATTGTGAACTTTAGTCAGCCCAATAACCATTGCTGAATGCATAGTTCCTTTTATTTTTTTCAGCTCTCTGATATGACATTATGCCATGACTGAGGTGTTTAGGTATGGTCAATGTAGTAAGCAGATGGAAATCTTTTAAAATTTTGCCTTGTAAGAGGAAGAGATGGAGTTGTGCACAAATCTAATGGTAGTTAACAGTAGTAACCCAAAAAGAAGATCAGAATGCAATATTCCACAAAATTTACACATTACACATAAAAAGTAAGAGAACTGCCCAAAGAAATCAAGAAGTGATCTGCTGTCCTACACTATATTCCTCAAGCAGTTCCAAAGTAGACAGACTCTGATGAGTTGCAGGTTACTTCAAGTAAAAGCAAGTTTTGGACCTGCTAATTCAATAATTTGGAGGGGTCACCTTCTGACTGGAAAATGTTAGGCTGTTCTGGCCGCTCGAACATGTTACACAGTTGCAACATTTCCCTCTTTTATTTCTCATTTCTAACACACATACAGTTTCACATAGGACAAAAGAATATTCTGATGGTGAATATTCGTCTCTCTGGTGGTGAGACGGCTGATAGAAGAATGTTGTGAATACCAATATAGGATATACAGAATGTGAATTTTGGTCATTTTAAAAAGTCTCTTGAATACAAACATTTCTTTACTGTTCAATTAACTTTTGAAGGCTCTGTTTCCCCACCTCTCTCCCTCTTAGAATTATAACAGTAATTAGGAAAAAAGTTTTTCAAATTTTTCCATCTTTAATGATGATGCTAATATTAAAGCAAAAGTAGGAAAATTAACCCCTGAACATTCACCAGAGATAGACAATTGTCATTACTGACTTGATATATCAGAAAGTGAAAAATAAATTAAGATAACAATAGTTTCTAAACCTGCCCAATATTAAGCTATGTGATTAGTGAACAAAGTAAACACATTCTATAAACTCTGCTCTGTACAGTTGAATGTCATGTAGAAAACATTTTAAATTCCCACAATCATTCAGCTCTTTTCAGTTTTCAAAGAATTATCACTACATAGTATTTCATATAATCTTTACTAAAATACTATGCACAAAATATAGTTGTCTTATTCGTAGCTTAAAAGGACTAAGTAAAAAATGTCAAAAGTAACTGACATACAGATATTAGGAAAGATTTTACATTTACATTGTTATCTGAATCTGTAAAAGTCTAATAAGTGAAGCCCACTCTAAAATTTTGCTTTTTCTGCCAACCATACCTTTATGATTCCTTAAATAGAATCATATAAAGTCAAATTAGTAGTAATATAACCTTAGACTCAAAATCTTACAATTTTGTTTAAAAAGAAAAAAAACATAAGATAGGAATAGAACCACAGTAAGGCAAGAAATCTGTCTAGAAGTAACCATCAGAAATTTACATAGTAAAAGGAACTTGTTCAGTACAGCATAGGCCTGGAGCTTACCTAGATCTTGCTGGATAAAAGATCCTCATTTGTCCAGTTAGACCATTTCTAGGGTTGTGTTTCGCAGTGAGCAAACTTGCAGTATGGCAATGTCTCCCACCAAACAGAAGGCTTTCTTCTGCTTACTATAAAAATGATGAATCCCTGAATTCAGAATTCACTTCCTACAGTGAAATTCATTACATGTGCGGGTGTATGTCATGAGTCCTTTGCACCACCCCCATGAGACTTGAGCAGATTGGAAACTGGGAAACTCTAGAGTAATTAAGTTCTTTCTCTTTGATCCAGAAGTCTTTTGTCTTCTGAAATCATCTGTAAAATAGTAACAAACTAGTCTTTTAGTTTGCAAGTGAAATCTAGATAGGAATTAGCACCTTTATAAATCAACTATTAATTGCTCTGTCTTCTGGTAAGTAAGTTATTTAATCATAAGAAATCAAGTCTACATTTTAGTAAATCTTAAATACATGTACACAAAATACAGCCATTAACAATAGTGTTGTAGAAAAACTAATTAATTCTGAAATATAAATCAAAACACAATAACATTTGGTATGTTTTTAGAAAACAAATAATATTTTTAATACATATGTTTTACAATAATAAACGTACCAAATGTTATCAATAATATCTCTAAGCATAAATATTATGGGTAATTAGAATTTTTTCCTTTTGATTGATCATTATTTTCCATAACTTCTAAGTGAACATGTATTTTATAATAGAAAAAAATGATGGTTTAAAACTAAGGAATAATTATTTCACTCCTTAAAATTTTTCTAGAATGAAAAATTTCAAAGTCTTCTAAACTTTATCTCTTCTACCAAATGGTTTCTTCTCATCTTTAATCAACACTTTATTAAGACCCTGCATATATAAAAATCTGTATTTGGGCCCAAAGTGAACCTCTTTCATCTATTCAAACAAAGGGTGTGTGATACAGGTCAGAGAAGGAAAGTAAATAATTATTTTTAAAACTTAAAGCTAAACTTCTAAATCTCAGCAAACTGATTAGAAATATTTTTAGCATGGTCTCTTAAAACAAGCAAGGATGAAAATATCAGTGGTATAATCATAGAAGTTGCTTTGTCATCATGATGTCAGACTTCATCCAAACTCTCGACAGGACCTATGTGAACCACACCCATAACCAGAGTGTAAGTTGATGATAATGTCGATGTGATTGTAGAACATCTGACACTCCATGTAGTTGGCCCATTGATGACTGAACACAATTTCATGGTAAATACTCACATTTTCCCCTCATTGCTATATGGTGACCCACTGTGCAGACTTAACAAAAGAAGCATTTTGCCCCTTGCACTTCTACAAAACAACAATTAGCTTTAGTTATATAAGCATATTATCATCAAAAGATATTCTGCTTGTTTAGAAGGCCAAATTTAAGAGGTATTTTTAGCAGTCTTTTTTCTCTAGTGCCATTATGTAATAATAATCTTCCCAAAATATTGCCAGAAATTAATTTAAGTCTATTTTCAACCATATAACTACCCAGCTTCAATCACGACTTGATATTCCTGTGATAACATGATTGGTAAGACCTGATCTCCTCTAAAACATCTAAAAGAATTAGACAGCAGTCTGTCTTAAAGAAAATGTTCTCCTCCCCCACACTACTTTGCAGCAGACATGTCCAGAGAAGCTTGCCAAAACTTTACATAGTACACTCGTCTTCCATCTGTCTGGCTTCTTGTTCTGAGAAGTCTTTTTGGCAATCAGGTCAAACCTTCCTTCAGAAGGTCTGTACATCGTGCATGTTAAAAATAACTCAAATTTGATTTTTAAAAAGAACCAAGAAATAAAATGAAATAAGGTCAATCAAGATGGGACATAGACCCTCCATCCACAAATACAATCTTTGTATTTTGGGATTGTGTCCTGTGGGTGACACTTTTTCAAAGTTAAGTGCAGAACATCTTTTAAAATTGCTAAGGTTCAGAGTCTGATAATAGATGATTGTCTCTCTGAAAAATATATTTCAAGTTTGCTGCTCTAGCAGAGGGAACTGACAAATGTTTCATTTTGTGGGTTTTTTTCCTTTGCTGAAATAATTTTGAGCTACAATTTATTTTATCAAACACATCTACAGTGTTTCTTATAGTACTTCTTTGGATATGATTATTTCTGAATGGGATCAGGCAATCCCCTATCAGGGAACCCAATGCCAAGGAGTCACTTCTTTTGACTTTAATTCAGACAGTCCTATAAAAAAGAAAATACTTACAGATGAGAAGTTCCAGAGAAATCATATAATATATCCAAAGCTATACTTTTTTTTTTGAGTTGCAGAGGGAAAAAAATAAGGACAATGCATATTCTGCCAGAGAAAATAAATGTGTAACGTAAATATTGTAATCTGTCTTAAAATATTTAATAGCTATCTTGTACCTTTGGAATTACCAGGGATTTAATTAACATGCCATTTATGTTAGTATTTGCTTTATCTAAGCAAAGACATATCTTTTATTAACTATTTCTTACATTTAGGTGTACTGCGCTCTCTCTCTCTCTCTCTCTCTCTCTCTCTCTAATGGCTCATTCATATAGATATTAAAGTCATATTACACAACTGGTAATCTGTACAGGTTTTTAAATTCTGAATTTTTTTCTGCACCTTTATATTATATAGGAAGCTGTACATAGTACTCTTTCAGAGTAAGATACATAAGAGTATGCCAAGGCAGAAATAATAACAGAAAATAAGGCCAACAAAAATATTTCCCATTGGATTTCAAAATGAGTTTTAATTAGATACTCAGATATAAACATGTACAGTTTATCTACTTTGAACCCTAAATTTTCAGGTATCATTTATTGGGTGCTTATTATGTGTCAGATATTATGCTAGATACCCTGAAAACATCCTCATTTAAACTGTATTTGGTATTATTCTCCCCAACCTATATGGCAGCTACATATGGCTAATATTATTCTCCCTCAATAAAGAAATATGAGACACAAATAGATGAAATGGTTTGCCTAAGGAAACAAAGCTAATAAGTAAAATGCTGAATATGAGTAGATGTAAGAATAAGCTGACTGATCAGAAGACCCAAGTTCAAGTTCTTATTCAAGATCATCAGTTAAGCTTGTGTTTTTCTGTCCTCTCCCCTCCACATCCAACTGTAATGACAGCAAATAAGTACAAGAGGGAATAAGTACAATTCTGAAGCTGACCAGAGATTTGACAAAATCCTACTGATAATGAATCAGGGTGATAGCAGTTAAACTCAAAATATGCTCAGAAGAAGTCTAGAGCAGAGGTAGAAACGAGCTCCAACAGAGCTTCCAGAAATAAGCTCAAAGTCAGCAAAAAAATAAAGAGTAGAAGTACAAACTGAGGCAAACTTCAGGGTAATTAAAAGACTGTTGTAAACAGTTGCATGGATTGACACATCCCCTCCCTTGTGTACAAAGATGGCATTTATTCCCAAGCTAAAAAAAAACAAAAACTATTCTGCACATGAATTGAAAGAAATGCCTGAGACAAAATAAAGCTTCTAGAATGGTTATTAGATCTCCCAGAGTCTCTTAGAGTAAAGGTCTAGGTGGGAGCAGACTGCCAACTTCCTTCTCAGACATCCTAAAGTAAATGAAGCCTGAGAGAGAGAAAGATGTACTGAGCAACAAGAACTACCCATATGTCAGAAGAATCCATGCCAGCTAACAATATAAATTAACCTAGTCATTCAGTCATAAAATGAATGATCAACTAAGGACTGCATTTTAGGAGAACTGATGGCATAGAGGAGAACAAGTAGGAACAAGCCAAATGACTGAAACTTGAATCAACAGTGATGATTCAGAGAATAGAAGATAACTTATAGATCATCTGAAAGGTCAGTAATTTGAAAAGATTTCCATGATAATTGTTCTGCAGAAGACCTAAAGCAACTTGTAGAAATTATGGGACTCCAAGAAGAATGTCTCCAACAAAAATATGCATTTTCTTCGACAAATAGAATGATTAAGAAGTTAAATGAGTTTAGAAATGAATAAGTCATTTGGTTCCTTTTTGTCTCTTTAACATTAAAAAGACAGGCAATCAGCAACTCCAAGGAGTAGAAAGGAATACACTAAAAGTTCTGATGCAGACATATACAAACTAAACGTAGCATGGTTTTGAGCAAATGATCAAAGAGAGAGAGGATCTGCTGAACAGTGAAGTTTAAAACATTACTAGAGTGTCATGGATTCAGTTATCCAAGTTTCAGCTCTTAGAGATAACTAATAGACAAAACACCCAATTTTTTTACTGTAATAATAGAATTTTAACAATATCATTTTTAATTATCTAAAAATATTGGAATAGATTACAAGAGTAGGAGATCAAAGGAAAAAAGGTAAAGAATAGACTATCTAAAATTTATAGATATAAACTCAAAGTAACAAAAATGAAAATATAGTTAATAACAACAATATGAGGATGAGGAAAGAAAAAAGAATGTAAAGTTACATAGTTGTCATATTGGAGAAGATAATGATGATTTTATTACCTAAAATTCATAGTCCCCATTTTCTAACGTTTGTACTCATAAGAGATACTCCTTGCCTGTACTTCTTTTCCATTATGTACAGTCAGCCCCCTCAAAATTCATGTCTCAGACCTTTATGGTCTCTTTCTGGATCTTCCAATCTCACTTCTGTGCCTATGTCTCTTACCTGCAGTTCTTCAGGCAACCCCCTGTCATCTTAGACCACACCATAAAAGGCAACCAAGTATGTATCAGGAAATGCCAAATGACAGAACCTTCCAGTCGCCAGCTTGGAAGAGGTCAAGGACCTATAGGATGTCATCCTATACATGCTGGTAAGAAAAGGAATTGCTTTGCCAGGTGTTTGCTTACTGTGCCTCACCTTTTATTCTCTTGATAATTGTGTCTGCAAAGTATTTCAATTTGCAGGTTTAAGCCTGGGAGTATGAAAAGTTCCAAACTGATTTTTGCAAGGAATTTGGGATTTTCAATTTCTACTCCCCTTACATTTCAAATATCCCAATGTATCCATTTACATTCAAGAATGGAACATTTAGAAATAGTTTATTCTTTGATTGAAATCTCATCAGAGAAGCTGGAAAACCCAAACTCCCAGAGCTAAGGAACACAATTGACAGGAAAACCAAGACTGAAAGAAGAAGGAAAAAGAGACAGTCAGCCAAAATAAAACAAGAATACTACAATAAAACAAGATGTCACTATAACATGGTCCTGAGGAGTTCCCCCAAAAGGTTGGTGGACCACCATTCGGGCCCTGGGTCCTTGACATCATGACAGAAGGATATTTAAGGATGGTTCAAAATGAAGCACGGAATGAATTTATGGAGTGAAAGAAATACACACTCTGAAAGATGGGAGATTTGTGCAGTCATTGGAAAAGAACTCACTAGCTATGTCTTAGTAGGGATTTTTATACATTTAAGATCAATAGTACAGAGACATGATCTAAGAAAGTGCTTTCAGTTCTCCTTTGGGTGGTAACTGGGCATGTTGAACATTACTTCGATGGGGGTCATTTACTGACATGTTTGCCATTACCAGGGCTGAGGGTTGGGTCATTTTTACCTTCATGTTTTTATGCATTCTGTTTTGTGAATTTAAAACTTTGGTGGACCTGTTGATAAAGTCCAACAATTGATTTAAAAGTGCTGTTTGAGATAGAGAATTGGAAAAGTGACTTTTGAATCTGGGCTTCAAATGCATGTGAAAGTGGACATTCCATAGTCCACTTAGAGTGACAATCCATAGTCACTCTTGTGTGTTGTCCCACATGTCTTCTTTCTACCTATCCTTATGTCTTCCATCCTACCTCACATCCAAATGGAAAAAACAGAAAATGTATTCACAATTTACATATAAATATAATTTAATATTCTATTGATTTATCACAAATTTTCTAGTTCTCAATTAGAGAAATGCAAATTAAAACCACCCTAAGATTTCATCTAACTCCAATTAGAATGGCTATTATCAAGAACACAGGAATAGTAAGTGTTGGCGTGGATGTGGGGAAAAAGACACACTCATACATTGCTGGTGAAATTGTAAATTGGTGCAGCTATTTTGGAAAGCAATATGGAGATTCCTCAGAAAACTTGGAATGTACCCACCATTTGACCCAGCTATCCCACTCCTCTATTTATACCCAAAGGACTTAAAATCAGTATACTACAGTGATGCAGCTACATCAATGTTCATAGATGCTCAATTAACAATAGCTTGATTGTGGAACCAACCTAAATGTCCTTCAATTGATGAATGGATAAAGAAACTGTGGTATATATACACAATGGAATATACTCAGCCATAAAAAAGAATAAAATCATGGCATTTGCTGATAAATGGATGGAGTTATAAAATATAATAAGTGAAATAAGCCAAGCCCAAAAAATCAAAGGCCGAATGTTTTCTCTGGTAAGTGGATGATTCATAAGGTGGCAGGGCAGGGGTGGGGGACAAAAGAAGAATGGAGGAACTTTGGATGGTGTAGAGGAAAATGGGGCTGGAGCAGGTGAGGAAAGGAAAGATAGTTGACTAAGACAGACATTATGACCCTATATATATATATCTGTAATTACATGAATGGTGTGAATCTACTTGAGAACAACCATAGAAATATAAAGTTGTACCCCATTTGTGTACTATGAATCAAAATGCAGTCTGTAAAAATAAAAATAATTTCTAGTTCTCATTCATTTAGGTTTATATACACAATGATCTTATATTCTAAATAAATAGAAATGGATGTTACAAATTCATCTATACATAAGTGTACATGTACACATAAATACATGTGTAGATACATATATATAAATACACACATACACATACATGCAGAAATAAGGAAATTCCTTGAAATAAGGAAACCTCAGAATAGCATATTATGTTTGTATGTGTCATATATGTTCCTCTACACCAGTGTCTTTCAAACAGGCTGTTTTGCCCCCAGAGTGTATTTGGCAATGTCTATAGACACATTTGGTTATCACACTGAGGGGAAGAGGACATTGCCACTGATATCTAGTGGGTAGAGGCCAGAGGTGCTGCAAAATATTTAAAAATGAACAAGATATCCCTATTAAAAAGGACAATCTGGCCCACAATGTCAGTAGTTCCAAGGATAAGAAACCCTGCTCTAGAAAGTGATCTGAAGCATAAAATAAGAGGAAAACTGAATTCTCTATTCAAACAACTGACTGGGAAAAATAAAAAATGTCCATCTCCACCACAAGTCTGTGACCAAAACTAGTTACATTGCTACACAACACTTTTTTACTTCCAATTTTAAACCTTTAAGAAAGAGAAGGCAGATCTACTGTCTCCTATTCTTAGTCTATCAGTGGTCTTTTATTCTCACTATCCTCGGCATTTTCCAACAGTATGAGTTAAATACTTTGCCAGATGGAATGAGGAAGATTTTTATAATCCCTACCTAACCTACTCTGAAAATAAAAGTTTCTGTAATACAAATGGTCAACAAATACATGAAAAATGTTCAACATCTCTAGTACTTAGAGAAATGCAAATTAAAACTACACTGAGATTCTATCTCACTCCAGTCAGAATGGCAATTATCAAGAATACAAGTAACAGTAAATGTTGGTGAGGATGTGAGGAAAGTGTTCACTCATACATTGCTGTGGTATTGCAAATTGGTGCAACCCATTATAGACAGCAACATGGAGATTCCTCAAAAAAACCAGGACTGGAATCACCATTTTACCCAGTTATACCACTCCTCAGTATATATCCAAAGGATTTAAAATCAGCATACCACAGTGACACAGCCACATGAATATTTATAGTAGCTCACTTCACAATACCTAAGCTAGGGAACCAACCTAGGTACTTTATCCATTTATCCAACAGATGAATGGATAAAGAAAATGTAGCATATATATGTAATGGAATATTACTCAGCCATAAAAAAGAATGACTGACTTTTGCCAGTAAATGGATAGATCTGGAGACTATTATGCTAAATGAAATAAGCCAGTCCCAAAAAACCAAAGGTTGAATGTTTTCTTTGATATGTGGAAGGTAACCCACAATAAGGGATTGAGGAGGGAAAGAATGGAAATTCAGTGAACTTGACAAAAGGGAAGGAAGGGAAGAGATGGGGGACAGGAATAGGAAAGACAGTGGAATGAATCAGACATAACTTTCCTGTGTACATATATGAATACACAGTGAATGTCCACATGTACAACCATAAAACTGGAATCCTAATTAGAATAAGATATACTTCTTGCTTGTATAAATATGTCAAAATATACTCAACTGTCATGTATAATAACTAAAAAGAAATAAAAATAAAATAAATTTAAAAATTAAAGTTGGTAAAGTTTCTACCCCAATTTTTGTGCATTTTACATACGTTAAGAAGAAAATGTAAACTGGTCACATGACTGTAATTCCAGCTGTGTGGGAGATGAGGTAGGACGATTACAAGTTCAAGGATGGCCTGGGCAATTTAATGAGACCCTGTCTCAAAATAAAAATTAAAAAGGACTGGAGGTGCATGCCTATAATCCCAGTCAGTTGGGAGGCTGAGGCAGAAGGATTGCAGATTCAAGGCCAGCCCCAGCAACTTAGCAAGGCCCTATGAAGCTTATATAAACACTGTCTCAAAATTAAAAAGGTCTTGTGATGTAGTTCAGTGGTTAAAGTGCCCCCGGGTTCAATCCCCAGTACCAAAATAAAGGGGGGGTGGGGTGCTGCAAATGTGGTTCAGTGGTAGAGTGCTGCCTAGCATGTACAAGCCCTGGGTTCAATACCCAGTATAAAAAAAAAAGTATGTTCATATGGTTTTTAATGTAGCTCATCTTTTTAAACAAAATTATTATGAAAGCTAGCAGTGTAATACACATACTACATTTCAGATTTTTGTCTGTACATCCTTTGCTACATCTTGGATAAATTATAGATAATAATAGAATTTTATAGTTGAAGAAAACTCAGAATTTATTTTCCCATTTCCTAACATCATATTTCATCAAATATAAGATGTCATTAACTCATAAGATGCACTGTGATATTGTGTACCACTAAAAGAAATAAAGCCAATGAAAATGACATGCCATCCATCATAAGACATATTTCAATATGAGAGACATCAAATTATAAAAAGCACATCTTAGAATTGATAAAATACATTATTCTTTACTATCATGCCTTTTCCCCTTTCTCAGAAGGGGAAACGTGTCATGTTATTCCACACAAGTCCTTCCATAATGATGTAACAAGGCATACACATTGGAGAGAACACATAAATGGTGAGAAAATGAGGTTAAATACCCAAAATCTCTGTTTCCTCTTTTCAAGTTATGGTGCGCTGGATACTTTGCTAATTGAACAGGCTAAGAAAAATATTTGACATCGTCATCTTTTAGTTAACTTGTTTTAAATGGAGGAAGTTACAACAAATATTAATAAAAATTGGATCTCAATTAACTAGAGATATTAATAATTCTAATGTAAATGCATGTGAAAGAAAGATTTTTCTTGGACAAAAAGGTAGGTAACAGAGTTTTACTTTGGAAAAATAAATTTGCCAATCTTGGGGTTGGATCACAGTTAAGTTAATCTGTGTTTTTGTAAACTCTACCTATAATGAAGGTAATGAAGCTAGATGTAACCTGTGATTGCTTTGGATCACTATGACATTCTTAGGTCTAACAAAGAAATTCAGTCCTGGTTGCTGTACTAGACTTGGCAGTGTAGGAAAGAAGGGGGGAGGAAAAAAAACTCAGACTTTTAAGTATGAGGATTTATCTTTTAAACTGAGGAAGTATTTCATGGAATAGCCATTTACCTAAATATTTTTATAGATTAAGTTTTTTCCTATAGGAAGAAAGATTTGTTGAATGAGCAAATGCCGGGCCAAGACGGAAATTGCACATAGAAATGAATTGTTACTAAAAGCAGATAAGGCTAAAAGACCAGCAAAATAAGCCCCACTGATGCATAAGTGCTGGGAAACAGTTTAATAACACTGTTGGCTGAACTCTCTGAAACATAGCCCCAGTACCAGTGAAATGCTTATTTGCACATAATAACCATCAAGTTGCCAAAGTTATCGAAATCCCAATGTGCGCTATTAGTAATTTGGTTTAAATAGCCCTTCAAACATCAAACCAGAACAGAAAAGAAAATAGATAAGGCCCTAATGCTACTGTACTAACCAAGAGCAAAATAACATCAACAACATACTTCTTGACATCCCAGTATATTAAAATAAAGTCATAAAATACAGTGTATATTGAACTCAATAGCACTCTAAAGACTGCAAAAGGCCTTAAAACCTGGACAGTGTTATAGCAAACTGCTGTCTTTCTCAAGTTGAAAGTAAGATTTCAACACAGCCAGAAGTTTAGGCTGTAAAGTCAATCTGGTAAGGGCATCAATTCACTTTCTAGAGAGTAGGTATACACTATTTAGCAGTTCTGGAAATCTATCAGCTTCCAAATACATATTCTACAAAATGGCAAGATAATCCTTTGCTGTTGCTGCACCATAATAAATGGCTCTTTTTAAAATTTTAAAGTCAACAAGAAAGAAAAAGTGATAATAATAAAGCCAACAAGAGAGGCAAATTGAAAATGGATTGTTTTTTAAAAGTAAGGCATTCCAAAATATCCAAACATGGATCATCTTCAGTGAATTTGCAGAGGTATACTGGTTTATGATAATATCTTTGAACAATCTAAAAAACTCATATTGAGTTTAAAGAAATTTCAGGTAGTCTTTCAAAATCTAGAAACTCAGTTCAGGTTTATTCTTATTTTGAAATGGAGTTCTCATTTTCATTAGTTTATATACTTAACTCAGTATACATTGATTGGGTTTTCTGTGACTCTTCTATGAGACTGTGAGCATTATGAAGCCAAACAGCAGGTCGGACATTCCTCCTCCATCAATATCATTTTAACAATGTACTGGATTCACATGAACTAGCCCTGTTTCCAAAACTGCTTGCTGATCATTTGCATAGGGCACTTACGAACTCATAGAACAGAGGTAAAAGGTAAGAGAAAATCATCAGTCCCATTTCCACATTTTAATTATGCAGACACTGATTTCCAAACAGATAATACAGCCAGCCAGAGACAAAAAAGGGATTTGAAGCACGTTGTAACTCAACTCTAGTATTATCCTCACTATACAATATATCTGATTGTATCATTGACCAAAAAAGAATAAGTAGATATCATTTATTTAGGTCAAATATGTTAATTGACTCCAACTAATACCATATTTTTAATAAGAGGTGAAAACAAAACTGGGAATCAAAAGGTATAAAGCAGCATATGATGATGGAAAAATTACAGAGTTTTCATAGCTAGGTAGATGTAAATTTGATTTCGATTCCATGATTTACTAGCTGTGTTACCTTAAGCAGATTGCTAACTTTTCTGAGGTTGAACCTACCTGAGAGATCTAAGAATTAAAGGCAGTGGTATAGGTAAAACATCTAACATAAAGTAGGTGCTCAGTGAATATTGGTTCCCATTAATTCTAACCTGACATAAAAGAACTGTGCCACTCATAGCAAATTCCTTTAGCTCTTTGGATCTCAGTTTCCTCAGTACAAAATGAAAAGATGGAACCAAACAAGTTCACAGTTCCTTTCAGCTCACCAAGAGAGAAGTAATTCCCAAAGGAATTCAACTTTCATCCAGATTCAACAAACTCTTAAGTATCTTCTACCCATCTGAGGCACTGTAATAGTTCCAATCACCACAAGAAAGATATTTATGAATTTGGCAAAATTGAATCCAACTCTGTAGTACTTTAAATTCCAAAAATAAAAATTACTGTGCAAACCAAAGAACTCTAACCTCAAGAAAAGCTCTACAAGGACATCACAAATTTAATGTCATAAATAAATATTTTAAAGTATACCTTAAATTATTACTTTCTCTTTTTTGCTAGGACAGAAAGTGAGATGTGAAATGTTTGTAATGTCAGTCTATTAACAATAGACTCAAGGAACATTTGATTAAGAGAAATTGATGCCATACTTTTGAAAGGAGAAAAGGAATGAACAATAGATATTTTTGTCATTCTGAAACAGAGGGGAATAAAATTTAAGTGATTTTTACAGTGATACACAGTAATATAAAAAATGTAGTTGACCATGTTCTCCACATTACTCTTTCATGTTTTTGGATTTACATTTTTTAAAAATAAAATATAATATGATTGAAATGCCCGAAGCTTATAGACAAGATCTGGGGAAATATTAGCTGATCTTAAATGGAAGTATCAACAACGTTTTGTCTCCTTTACTCTTCCATAAGTAAATAATTATCAGTGGATTATTTCATTACAGATAAAACTTTTTGCAAATAACAGTTTACATGTTCAAAATACTATTTAAAATCATGAGTAGGAGTCCTAATCAGTTTTCCAAAAATTCACTTCAGGTTTACCCTCTTACTTTACCTATTATTATTTACTTGTATTGTAGAATTTTAGAATACACGTCTTACAACATCAACAACAAAAAACAACCTTTCCTCTTGCAAGTATGAAGAGACAGGAAACACCCATTTAAGTATTATCTCAAATATGTAAAATAAACAATATAATCCTTCTTTGAAATGAGCATTTATGTTCTATGGGCTTTTTTTTTTATTTTGGTTCTAAAAGATGATAGAGAATAAAGCATGTCCCCAAACTAGGTTTTGTGCGGAGGTCCAGAAAGCCAGAGAAACATGCTTTGGGTATACATTTACCAAGCATAGGGTAAACCCGAGACAAAGGCCTATGTATGCTATTGCTACAAACTTGATATGTGATTTTTTCGCTTTACCTTTCTATTGTTTCTTCATGAAACAACAGGTGGAACCATATGACCCCTTTAAGGTTTCTTCTAGTTAAAATCTGTACATACCTTCAATTCAGTATTCGAAAGACACAGGACATGGGGCAAAAGCTCTCACAGGAGCCCTTATTCTGCAGTTTGTGAAGCTGTCAAAACCAGCCAGCCTCTGTAGGCAGCTAGACACTAAATTGCCTGACTTTGAGCTTTGACTGATGGCCACTGATGGCTAAGGAAGAACTTAAAAAGAAACCTGTCAGCAAAGGAAACAATCAGCAATGTGAAGAGAGAGCCTTCAGAGTGGGAGAAAATCTTTGCCACACACACTTCGGACAGAGCACTAATCTCCAGAATCTACCAAGTACTCAAAAATCTTTACACCATGAACACCAATAACCCAATCAATAAATGGGCCAAGGAAATGAACAGACACTTTACAGAGGAAGATCTACAAGCAATCAACAGATTTATGAAAAAATGTTCAACATCACTTGTTATAAGAGAAATGCAAATCTAAACTACCTTAAGATTTCATCTTACCCCAATTAGAATGTCTTTTATTAAGAACACAGGCAACAACAGGTGTTGGCGAGGATGTGGGGAAAAGGGTATACTCATACATTGCTGGTGGGAGTGCAAGTTGGTGCAGCCACTCTGGAAAGCAGTGTGGAGATTCCTTAGAAAACTTGGAATGGATCCACCATTTGACCCTGCTATCCCACTCCTTGGCTTATACCCAAAGGACTTAAAATCAGATTGCCTCAGTGATGCAGCCACATCAATGTTCATAGCTGCTCAATTCACAATAGCTAGATTATGGAATCAACCTAGATGCCCTTCAGTAGATGAATGGATAAAGAAACTGTGGTATATATATACAATGGAATATTACTCAGCCATAAAGAAGAATAAAATTATGACATTTGTAGGTAAATGGATGATGTTGGAGACTGTTATGCTAAGTGAGATCAGCCAATCCCAAAAATCCAAAAGCCGAATGGTCTCTCTGATAAATGAATGATGATGCATAATGTGGGGGGGAAAGATGGCAAGAATGGAGGAAAGATAGCTAGCATAGAGGGAAGGGAGGGGTGGGGGCGGGTGGGGGGTAAAATTAATAACAGAGTGTGTGACAGATACCATTGCCCTGTGTACATGCATGAAAGCACAGATGGTGTGACTCTACTTTGTGTACAACCAGTGAAACAATAGCTGTACTCCATTTGTGTTCAATGAATCAATAAGTAAATAAAAAAAATAATAAAATAATAAAATAAAATAATAAAATAAAAAAAAAAGAAACCTGTTTTCTCAGTATAGTAAAAAAAAAAAAAGTGTAGGGGGCCTGTGAGTTCTCCCTTCAGACCCTTTGTGTCAGTCAGTCTTTCACCTTGGCTGGCAGGAGGCACTGAATTCACCTATGCTTTCCATCATTAAGAGAAACAATTCTGAAAATGAATGGTTTTTATCCCCATTCTCCACATCCGATCCTTGAAAGTACACTTATTTTTATGCAGCAGATACACTGTATGCAATGCTTGAAGACTATCTTCATAAAATAGAGTTTACCATAGTGATTAAAAGTATGTGAAAATTAAAAGTAAGTGAAATTTAAATCCTGGCTCTACCATTTAACTGCTGTGCAGTCTTAGGCAAGAAGTTTAGTGCCTCTGTGCTTTAAATTCCTTTTCTGTAAAATAGAGAAAATAATAAAACCAAACTCATAGGATCATGGTTAGAATCAATCAAGATAGTCTCTGCAAAATAGCACAGAGCCTGATATATAGTGAATGTTAGAATGGAATAGCATAGATGAATAGACAGAGAGGCATAGATAGATAGATGATAGATAGATGATAGATGGATGGATGGATAGATAGATAGATAGATAGATAGATAGATAGATAGACAGACAGACAGACCTGAGACTCCCTGAAAAGGTCCATCTAAATACCATAAACACTTTACTGGAAGTGAATTGTATCTGCTGATCTTTCTTCTTCTGAGCATACAATATGGCAAAGATTCAAAGCTGGGCTCAGCTCTTACTAATAGGATCCTGCCGGAATCAAGAGGAAATGAGATTATCCTGAAAGTAAGTTACTGCTTTAAGACAGAATCTTTAAAAGTCTCATAAACATACACACACACGCACTAAAGTCATATGGAATAAAAGAAAGGGGGTTGTTTTTCAATTATGTCTCCTCAAGTGTTGCCAGCATTAAAAGCTACAGAATTTTATAACTCTGTGAACCCCTAGAGACTATCTAGTTCAACAAGTTCAACTCTCACTTGACTGAAAAGTAGCTGAGGCCCAGAGCAGTTAAGCAACTTGTTTGGGACCATTCTGTAGTAAATGGCAATGCCAAGACAAATCTCATTTTCTTCACATGTCTACCCAGTACCCATGGTTGCTGTGCCAGTCGAATGAAAAAAAAAAATACCTATACAAGTTTTCTCCCTTCTTCCCATGTTTCCCAAAGGTAGAGAAGCAACCTCAGCCCCTGAAGACCTTCTTTCCAGAGCCTCCCATCTTGGGAACCGGGGAGGAGCCCAGTGAATCTGCTGCTCTCTCCCAGATCCTCTCTAGAGTTTCTGCTCTTTTCTTGCATTCATAAAGGCTGCTTCTACAAGTTCTCACCACAAAGGTCAGCAGTTCTCAGGACTGAAGTTAAAACTGCTAATTTTCAAATGTTCCATTCATACTGTGCCTCCAGACAGTAGATACAGAACTGTTTAAGTTTTCTCTCAGCTTCCTGAGTGAATCCAGTTAGAACTGACTCCTCCATCCCTAAGATAATGCAAGTTAGATTCATTTATAAAGTGTTGGGGGTCGGAAGGGCTGGAAGAACCCTTAGGTATGCCTAACACAGGAAACAAGAGAAAGAAGGCACCAGGAAGGGAAGATGGATTGGGAAGAGGAGGAAGAGGGGTAAAAGGAGTACACTGACTAAACTGGCAAATGTGGATCCTGGAAACAGCTCTGCTGCTGAGAGTGACTCACTGCTGAGTCGCCAGAACTACCCAGGGGATAGCACAGGTTTAATTATACGCTCTGGTAACTGACTGACAACAGGCTGGTCCCCCAAACTGTACACGCAGAAAACAGGCAAGCTCGAAGTGCCAGACACTGGAGCTCTACCTCCAGCTCTGCCTGCCGGGTGCACCTCACACTCCGCAAATTTTGCAGCACCACTCCTAATGGGGAACTCCCCTCCTTGCAATCCTGAAAGTTGGAGGGAAGCATACAGCTGCTGAAGAGTCTCTCAGTTCTACCAAGTGCTTCCCCTTCCCTGGCTACTTGCAGAGAAACTGATCCCAGACGAAGGCTTTCCCTGGGTGCCTGAAGCTGACAGATGTGGGGGCTTCTCACCGCTGAACACATGAACCCCCTGGGGCATCCTTCAGCCCACGACTCTGCTCTCACGGTAGGAAACATGGTGTCACCGAGAACTAAGTGTTCTTCCCCCACGCACGCACCCACCCCACAAACCGGAAGGACGACTTTGCTTTTGCCCTTTTCTCCTCTCCCTACCTGAATTCTGGGACCAGGTTAGGCTGCAACCCATAGAAGGCAGCAGAAAGAGTAACCAGCCATCCAGGCTTGTAACTCCCGTTCTCGCACTCCAGATAAGGCGGAGACCACTTGACATGGCTCTTGTCCCCGCCAAGTCCGTCCCTGCGCCGCCAGCTATGGCCCAGGCCCCGGGGCCCCTGATTGGAACCTCGGCGGTGTAAGTGGGGCCTCCACTTGCGCCGGAGGCCGTGGAACCACTCGGTTTCCAGAGTGGCGTTGGCCAGGTGGTGTGCGGAAGAGGACAGGTCCTGGAGCAGTATGCGACTCTCTTCGCGTGTGGCCTGGAGGAAGACTTGCGGGCCCGGCGCGGACAGCGACTCAGTGCTGAAGGTGATGGCCGCCCGAGAGATGCTGGGCTCGCCCTCCAAAAGGCTCCGTACCAGCGCCTGGTACCACTCCAGGTCATCCTGCAAGTTCTGCTCCCGAGACTTATTGCTCTGCAGCATCATGTTGAGGAAGTTGGTGGCGTGTGTCAGCGTGTCCAGCGCCCCGTGCAAAGAGGGATGGGAACTTGCTAGGGCTGGGGACTTCCCCGGCAGGCCTGCCAACTCGTAGCGGCCGGAACAGTTGGCTCGCTTCAGCTGGTGGGAGTCCCCGGTGTAGAGGTAAGAGGCCACGTCCATGGGCACCTCCTCGGCGAGTTTCTGCGCCAAGATGGTGCCGTCGGTGGAGCGGCTCCAGGGAGCCGAGGGGTCCGAGGCAGAGGCTCGAGCCAGCTGCTGCGCGTGCTGCTTCCCCCGCAGGGTCTTCTCTCGAGGGGAATCCGGCCGTCCCGGAGGGTCGCGGCTGGCGCCAACAGCTCCTAGTCCCAGATGAGCGAGCAGGAGGCAGAGGAGTAAGGGATGAGCCATGGCTCCCATCCGTCTCGCAGAGAGGAAAGGAGGTAACAGGAGGAGTCACTTTTTAAATTTTGGTCCTCAACTGATCAACAGTAAGACTTTTATTGGGGGTCTTCCCTCTTCTCCAGACGGCACCCAGTCCAAAACGACTTTAAAATACAAATATTTCGAAACTGGTCCAGCTGGCTCAACTGCGGTTACAGGAAATCAAATCACCTGTGGCAGTGCTGGCTGCACCCGCTCACAATGGGTCGGCTCGGGATTACGCACCTCGCAGCCTTGAGCAGAACAGGTTACATCCCCTCGCGCTCCCGGCAGCTATAGTTAGCCTGCTTACGTCTTTCTGCTCAGCCGCTTCCACCGCCGCTCTCATTGAGGTGTGTTCAAGAGCTGCTGCTGTTGCTGCTGCCGCTGCCGCTGCTGCTGCTGCTGCTGCTGCTGCCACCGCGGCCGCCGAAGACGCTGCTCCATCATCTCACCCGTGGCAGGTCGTTCCCGCCTCCCAGCTCTGGCTCCTCCCGACCTCCTCGCCCCGAGGCACCGAGCGCGCACACAGAACCGCACGGCGAGCGTAGGAGAGTCCCAGGGAGCGAAGATTTCTTTTAAGACGTCTGTTTCTCTGGAGTCGGGAGGGCCAGGCAGGTGATTAATTGGAGCCTTTAGGTTTGGCCACAAACCACACTGCCGCCTCTCCCTGCTCTCGGGAGGAAAGCCAGTTTAAAGAGGCTGCTTGGCCGCAACCAAACCCTTGTAGGGCGGCTTCAAGCCGTCTTGCTCCCTGTTTGGTCGGCAGCTCTGTCAATCAGTTGACTGCCATTTGTTGGGAGAGGGCGGGAGCTGTCCAGTGCTGAACCCGAGGCGGCACGGAGGAGGCGGAGGAGCAGGCGGTGGCGCGGGAGGCAGCCGCGCAGAGTCTTCACCCACTCGCGTCCACCGATGACTCGGAAACCTGCAGGGGTGGGACAGGGAAAGGTGGGCGGGAGTGAGGGAGAAGCAGAGCTTCGGGTGGCTCAGAGGAAGCAAACTTGGACGTACTGAGGCGGAGGGTGTTGGTGTCTTGAATTCTTAGTTAAATCAGCCTTTTCTTTTGCCTGGAAAAGAGGGAGAAGGAAGTAGTTTTCATTTCTGACTGAAACTGGAGGGGAGGGACGTAGGATGGAGACGTGTCCTCCCGAGCATCTGCTCATTTTTAGGCAAATTATCAAATCCTCTTCCTTATTGTCGGTTAAAGAAATGATTAAAACCTACTTGCTGAAGCTGGTCTCAGCTTTGAGAGAGTAATGGAGACATCTACTGGCTGAGCTTTAAGAGAAAAACAATGCTATACTTAAGGAATCTCTTCTTAGGATCCAGAATTGGGGGAACCTGTGAAAAATGTATGAACATAAAGATGTGTAAGGGGGAGAATATGGCAATGGGGCACAGCTTGTGGACTGTGAGCAAATGAGAATGGGAAAGAGTGAATCTGGTTGGGTGAAAAGGGGAATTCTTCTGACAGGAGATTCCTAGAATTGATAGATAAAAGCTGAGACTTCTGATTAGCTATAGGTTGAGATACCCTAGTAGAAGAAAGAACTGTATAGGTATGCCAACCCCCCTAAATTATTGGGAAATCACTTAACACAATTTAATTGTTTTATTTGAAGCTTGTTAATAGATTGATAGTGTAGACATCTAGTACCTATGTATCTCTATTTTCAAGTTTCCCAATAAAGACAAAAAGAGAGAAAAAAAGAAAAACATAAATAGAACATCCCAAATTCACTTCTAATTCCCAACCAACAAAAATGTCACTCATAGCATTTCAGGAAAGCTCTGCTTAGATATAATCTACTGTTTCATTTTATTCTGTTGATGAAATGTTTTAGTCTGTTTTGTGTTCCTATAACAAAATAACTGACACTGGATAATATATGAAGAAAAATATATTTATTTAGCTCATAGTTTTGAAGACTGAAAGTTCAAGATGATACATCATCATCATTTTGGCACCTGGTGAAGTCCTTCTGGCCACATGAGAACATAGAGAATGGTGTCATATGTGGAACCATAAAGAAGAAGGAGAGGAAGGTCACATAGCTGAATGGGAAGCAAGAGATTATAACAACCCACTCTTACAGGAACTAATCCAATCCCATGCAACCTGACTCACTCTTAAGAAAGTTTCAATCCCTTCCTGGGGGTAGAATTCCAATAAACTAATTAATGTAGGCTCCACCTTTTAAAGTTTCCACCACTTCAACAACACCACACTGAGGACCAAGCTTCCAGGGCATGAACCTTTAGAGACAAATGTTATATAGACCATAACAATACCTAGGTACTGAAATGTAAATTCCAAAGGAGCAAAAATCTTTTTCAACCTTGGTCACTGTAATATATTGAGTACCTGGATCATAGTATTTTCTCACTAAATATTTGCCAAGTTAATGAATGAACCAGAAGGTCATGATGATGAAGCCAATTACTTAAAACTCCATTTCCTTACCTCAAGAGAAGTCTGCCTCATATACCAGTAATGAGAGCTTTAGGAATAAGATATAGCAACCAGTTTTCCAAACTGCAATTCATGGTCTCCAAGTAGGTTTTATATCTATACAAAGAATGGTTATTAGACTTGTATTTACTTACAAGCAGATTTCACGTTCATATCTGACTTTTTGTTTAAATTTTGTTTTGCAATGTGTGCTCCTAAGTAAAGTTCATTTCAGTTTAATGCTTTACTATAGCATTTGTGGCAATAATTACACAATGAGTTTCTATTTGTTTAATTTACCAAAGTATACACTATGATTTTTCTTTTATTTAACCATCTAAAAACTGAGGTATAATTTCCTCACTAATTGATTTTTTAGAAAAACCTTCATAACTTATTAATAATTCTATCAATTTTTCTAGTACCTAAGTTTAAAAGGTACTCTTTTATTACTAGGTCCCCTTATAAGTAATTTAATGACTTAGCATAATCAAAAGACATGTGTTCTGGTCCCAGTATTGTTTTGAAGCACTAACAAGACAGTTAAACTTTCTGTGTCTTGGGACACAAACTGTATCTGAGCCTCAGGATTTGACTCTCAGGTGGTACTGGAGCAGCCCATGAGCCACTATCCAGGGGTGCCAGTCCTCCTTCCAGTGTACATCTGTTATAATTTGAATCTGAAATATCTACCAAAGGTTCATGTATTTAAGACTTGGTCCCCAGTGCAGTAATGTTCAAAGATGGGGTTTTCAGGAAGTGATTGGTTCATGAAGGTTCTGATCTCTTCAGTAGATTAATACATTGAAGGATTAATAATTTGATAGCATTAATGGAAGATGATATAACTATACAATGTAGGGCCTAACTGGAGAGAGTACATCATGGGCATGGCATTGCCTAAAAGGCTATATATTGTCCTCAGCCTCTTCCTCCCCACCTCTGGCTTCCTGGCTGCTATGAGGTGAGCAGTTTTCCTCTGCCATGCCCTTTGGCCTTGATATTCTGCCTTGCCTCAGGCTCAGAGGAATGGAGCCAACTGACCATGAACTTAATCCTCTGAAACATGAGCCAAAAGAATCTTTCTTCTTTGAAGTTGTTTTTCTCAGATCTTTTGTCCTAGCAATGAAAAAACATCTAACAAGAAAGGAGCAGACTATGAGAGACTTATGCAATAACATAATTCCCTTCAATGGATTACCTTCAGCCTTCATTGTCAAAAAACTGGTGTGAGCTACATGGGTCTAGAAATTCCCAAAGGAAATGCAATCTGAGCCTCAAATGTGATCTGTGTTAAATAATTTTAAATGTTCCAATAGTGTATTTAAAAAGTTTAAATAAAAAATGAAATTAATTTAATAGTTTGATTTTGCCCAACATATCCAAATGATTATAATTTTAATAAGTAACAAACATTGTTAATGATCTATTTACATGCTTATACTAAGTTTTCCAAATCTGATGTGTATTTTGTGCTTATAGCACATGACATTCACACTAGCCACATTTCAAGAATTCAATAACCACCTGAGGCCAGAAGCTACCATAAAGTACAAACTCTGAAAGAGAGTGTAATGTGGTCCAGAAAGCTCTAGTACATCAAGGTTCAAACAAGATAAGGAACCCAGGTCCAAATGCTTTACAAAATTTGGTCCATTTAATAGGTTTGAGTCAAGGAAGCTGAGGTAAACAATCTGAGTCTTAGTATTCATCAATTAAGGAAATAATCCTTAAAAAGGTTCTAATTGACAATCAAGATTTCACACACATCCCTCAAAGCAGACTGCAAAATTCCACTCTAACTCACATAATGCATATCACTTATTCGACAAATGTTTATTGAATCTCTACCATGTATCTGTCATTGGGTCTGGTACTGGGTGAAACAGGCATCTCACCTCTGTACCTGGCTCTTATGTTCAAGTAGGTAGAGACATAAAAAAAGCAATGAAATAATCAAGATAATTACATATTGTAATAAATACCATGAAGAAATACACACTGTACAGTGATAAAGAGAGCAAGGTTCTGGAAGCTTCTTATATAAAGAGAGAAAAGGAGAGAAAGACATGAGGAGATGACAAACTGAAACCTACAGAATGAAGAGTAAACCTGATAGTAGTGAACTGGCTAAACATAACAGGGAGAAAAACTTACCCTAGGCAGAGGGCATACTATATGAATGTACCAAGACTACAAATCTATCCTTAGCAGGAGAGAGATGGAAGAAGATAACTATGATAAGCAGAAGTGGTACAAAAGTACTAACAATAGAGGCAAAAGGCAAATCATTTTATAAGGTAATCAAGATAAGAAATGAGCCTGGGATAAGTATCCTCCTCCCCCCAATTATATGAACATAATTTGTAGATGTAGATAAATATCCCTGTGCAAGTCTCAGAATTAAGAACTAAATTGTCTAAATGTACATTTATATTGTGTAGGAGCTTGACTGTAATTGAACAATAAATACAAGACCTGTAGGCTCTGTGTGAGAAGGCCCAAGTTTTTTACATCACAACCTGAAAAGTCACTCTATTTGCTTTAGAACAAAACTGCACTGATGAAAAAGCAATATGTGCTGGGCACAGTGCGCACACCTGTAATTCCAGCAACTCAGGAGGCTGAGGCAGAAGGATCTCAAGTTCAAGACCAACCTCAGCAACTTAGCAAGGTCCTTAGCAATTTAGCAGTCTCTCTCAAAATTAAAATAAAATAAAAATTTAAAAAAGAACTGAGGTGTATCTAGTGGTAAAGTACCCCTGGGGTCAATCCCCAGTCCCACACACACAAAAAGCAATATGTAGCCAGGTGCAGTGGCACTCTCCTATATTCCCAGAAGCCCAGGAGCCTGAGGCAGGAGGATTACAAGTTCAAAGCCAGCCTCAACAATTTATAGAGGCCCTAAGCAATTTAGTGAGACCCTGCCTCAAAATAAAAAATAAAAAGTTTGGGGATATGGCTTGGAGGTAAAGCACCCCTGGGTTCAATCCCTGATACCAAAAAAAAAAAAAAGCACTATGTAATGGAGTTATGTATTGTCATTACATGATTGATCTATTCTAAGAAGGATATGAAGTTAGCAACTTCAAGTAAAAGGAATTAAAGTAGATCAAAAACTGCCGAGACTAGATAGTATGTGAGCAATATAGATGGTATTGTTTTTGTAAATTTTAAATGTTTGAAGTTATTTTTTGTAGGTTGTAGTTTTCAATAAATGGCTTAAGAGTTTTATATAGTCTGTATAAAATTATATATATATCAATAAATGTGTCAATGTATTTCTTTCTACATATCATAATCAATGATAATTTTCAATGTTCTTCCAACATGACTGTCTTTATTTTTTTAATGCTATACTGCATAAGTGAAAAAAAATTGAGTCATTTTTAAAAGCAAGAATTAGACTGGGTGTGGTGGCACATGCATGTAATCTCTCTGACCTCTGGAGACTGAGGCAGGAAGATTGCAAATTCAAAGCCAACCTCAGCAATTTAGTGAGGCTCTAAGCAACTTAGTGAAAACTGGCTCAAAATTTAAATAAAAAAAAATTTAAAGGCTAGGTTTGTAGCTTAGTGGTAAAGTGCCCCTGTGTTCAATCCCTGGTACCAAAAATCAAAATAAATCAAAGCAAGAATTAGGACAGTGGGATGTAGGAAAAGGACACTAGACAGGCAGTTGAAAGATGCACTTCTAATTCTCTGAACCCTTTAGCTAATCTGTAAAATAAGAATGATGTATTAGATATATAATCCATGTTGGAGCAGTTGCAGCTGTGGTGAATAATACCCTAGGTATATTTTCCAAGAACTCATTGTTCTTGTTACTCCTAGGCTTACAAGGTAAACGTTATTCTTAGATTAAATAATGCTGAATCTCAGGAAACAAAGTGGCACAAACCCCAACCAAATTCCTGATAAAGCAAATAAAAGTACAGAGACACAGCATAGTCTTTCAATATAGCACAAAACCAGCAATCTAGTTATTACTTATGGTCTTACTGAGATTCTGGGTTTCCTGAAAAATACGCCATTCCCGGGTCTCATGGCCCGTTTGCAAAATGAATATTATAGTCTTTTTTATCCAAGAGTAGTGGTTTTGAAATTTCAGCATGCAGAAGTAGCACTAGAGAATTCTGATCTTGTGGATCTGAGTAGAATTTAAAAATCTGCACTTTAATAAGCACCTCAGTTGATTTTGATGCAAATGATCCAGGGAGCCCATGCTGAGAAATACTGCCTTGAACCATGGAAAAAAAAGTCTAAGATATTAGAAGAAAAGATTTGGTAACCACAAAGTCTTGCTTTGGATAGTGAAACCTAGTTTGTGGGGGGGGGACAGTAAAGAGTAGTATTATTGTTATTATTACTACATTTGCAAGCACTTAGAATGGCCAAAAACTGTTCTAAGAATTTTGCATGTTTTGTCTCCTTCAATCTTCATTACAACACTATGAATTTGGTGCTGTTAAAATTTTACAGGAAAGAAACAATGAATAAAAATGAGTTGTCCTAAGAAATGCAGTCATCTGGTTCCAAATACCATTCTCCTAATCACTATACCAGTGGTTCTCAAATGTTAATACATATTGGATTCACCTAAAGAACTTTCATCAAAACACAGGTTAGTGATCCCACTCCCCAAATCATTGATTCACTAGGTCTGGAAGAGAGAATAAGTGGTCTGCTTGCTTGCTTTCTTTCTTTCTTTCTTTCTTTCTTCTTTCTTTCTTTCTTTCTTTCCTTC